>VYXC01001152.1:173948-216327 GCA_013397175.1 Platysteira castanea | reverse complement strand
AAAAAAAAACAAACCAAAAACCAAAACCTCTCTGTATTTTGAGATCTTAATCAAGGTTTACTTAGCTTTTATTGTCTTCACTCTTATGACAAAATTAATGTGCCAATGTTAATTAGATGTGCTTAAGAACACATGAAAGTAACCCCAAGCAGAACTGGAAAAAAAGGTCAACTTTTTACTTAGCTAAACATCTGTGGTGAGAAGAATTTTATTGAAAACCTTAGCACTCCAAAATCACACACACAAATAAGCTGTAGTCTGTAAAAATCACAACCATTCATAAAATGTAGTACACAAGGTTGTTAGAAAGAGCTAAGAGAAAGACCTTTCTATTCCAAAACAAATTTACAAAGTCAAAAATTAAACAAAGATTGGTGGAAGGTAAGAGAAAGCAGAACAGAAAGCATTAATTATTTTGTGAAGGACAAAAATGTAACAAAAGAAAGGAAATGAGAAGCAGCATTTTGCCAGGAAAGCTGTCATCTGAGCTTTTAGAAGCAGTTGTTCACAGAAATTGGCAGGGAAGGGACTTCCATGTCTGTAACTCCAAGTCAGAGGTGAATGGGGTTTTAACCTTATACTTCTGGGACAATATTTGTAAAGAGACAAGAAAGAGACACATCCAGGGCCAAAACGAGATGAGGAAAAACATATGAGAGACTAGCACTCAGTTTCTCAAGAAAAAACAGAAAATAACTGAACCCCTCCTTCTCAGGTAGTGCTGTATTTTAGACTCAAATAGCAGGAACATAAATTGGTAGCTGTCACTGTTATTTTTGTTTAAATGCCAGCAGCAAATGCCTCACAGAATATATGTGTAAATATAGCTTGTAGCTGAGGTTTTCTCAAAAGGTGAAAACGTTACTTACTAACTGATAAGAAAACAAATGCGGCAGAATGCCAATGCAAAACCTGGATGCTGTGAGATAGCTGGCAGTAGGGTGGATGGATACAGCAGAAACTAAATAAAGCCCTTTTTATTTATGCAAAATATTTTCAAATATTCGTAACCCACCCAGTTATGACAGGGACTAACATGGTGGGGGCAGTGTTGGGAGGTGTAGCCTTATCCCTCACTGAATGCTATCCTTAAGTTTGAAAGTTTGAAAGAAAGTGGGGCAAAAGAAGGCTATTTTTGTTCAGAGGAAGCAAAATGTCTGAGCATCTACAGGACTGCGCAGCCATCTACCAGCGCTGTGAAAATAGATAGTTTTTTGCTTTCTTCTTTGAATGCCCTCTTGGTTGTCTTGCAAAAATGCTGGGCACCTTACCTCATTGGGATGGATGAAGCTCCTTCCTCGACGGGAGTGAGGGTAGCTACCACCACAAGCTCAAGGTGAAAAAAGCTCAGGGAAGAACTTTTATATTTGTGAGCTATTCTCTTAAAGCATGTGTTCAGACAGGGCTGCCTAAAAACACTTTAGAGCGTCACTCCCATAAAGCATAATTACTATGATAAACGGGTTATTTTTGACTTTTGCCTGATGTATGACTACAGATCATCTAACTTTGAGCAAAAGCCCGGGTGCTGCTGCCACAGACCAAAGACCTGTGCCTGAGGCTGAGCTGTTTGTTCCCGGCTCGCAGTACTGCAAAGGGGCAGGAGATGGCAGAAGGAAGCCCTGAGCTGGCGTCCCACCAGGCCAGTGGGAGAGCCCTGCTGGGAAGTACTCATCAGAGGACGAAACAGCCACATCTGACCTCCGTGTGAGGACGGCTTTTCATCTCGGCATTTTAGAGTGTTTTCTTTGCCTCTGCGTATTACCCTTCAGTAGCAGGGATGAATGGTGAAAGGAACGGGAAAATCCACGTTATCAATGAATGGCTTAAGGGCTGGTGCAATCAGCAGACTGTTTGGTTTTTTTGATCATGGAGCAAACTGAAAACCGAGTGGGAACATAAAATACTTAATCCAGTAATAGACTGGGTGTGAATTTCTCTTTTCACCCTGTTATTTTGTTCTACTTTTGTAACTATCGATGAGATCAGATTCTGATCATTTATGTCAACCTTTGGAGAGTCATGTTCCAAAGGACAACAATCCTCTGAATTCTCAAAAATGGATGAAACACCAGATTTGGATCTCTTGAACAGTTCTTTTTGTATGTTTTAGCCAGGAGCTTTGTTTAATGAGACCTTCATGCACTTCCTGCTTGCAAGGGTTCATTTGAAAACTGGTCCAAAAACACCATCGGAGAGAACACCAGCACAGTGCCAGTGCCAGTCCTGCTTGCCTTCATTCAGTGTTAAGCACGATGTCAAAGGCAGTGCTCCTCCCTTTCAAGTGAAAATTTAGTGAAACCGCAAAACCTTTTCATCCACAAGGAACTTTAAAGGGGAGTTACTGGATTTTGCCAAAGCTGCACAGATGAAGACAGAAACATTATTTGAGCCTTGGACATTGGCTGATTTCTTGCCAGTCTCCTCACTTGATCAAATACCTTAAAATGAGAGTCATCAGCTAAACTAATCTGTTCTGGAACAGATCCTACAGACAATGCCCAAGTGAGCAATGACCACAGCTAAGTCTCCAAAGGTGTGGTTGCAGCACAGAGCTACTGCAGAGTGGATTGACTAGAAAACTCTCCTTTACCTGCTTCTTTCTTTCCTCCCACTTCAGTCTACCTGGAGAGCCCAGCGCTCTGAACGACTCACTGCCATCACTGCTTTTCTGGCAAGCTCTTCTTTGCCTCACATGCAGAGAGGACGAGGAGCAGGGGACTTTTACTGGCTGTCTCTTATGGTGTGCCTGCTGCCTGCAGCACCCCGAGTTGATGGCAAATACAGGCAACCTCTGCCCTCAGGGCTCTTCATGGAGCTCTGCAGCACTGCAAACAGACCCATGCTCATTACAGCAGTAAGAACTGAGAACAGAGGTGCTCAAACTTAGCAGCACTTACACCACATCACTTTGCACAATCGCATTGGTGTTAACCTGACTGCACAGGCTCAGACGAAGGCCACTTGTTTTTTAATTCATTTTGTTCAAGGAGCAGCAAGTGGCTAATCACATTTTTAAAGGAACTGAACCTCTTTTATGTGTCTGTTCTCCCTCCGAGGTCCAGGTGACCAAAACAGGAACTGCATTGCCTTTTTGCCCTCTCAAAGGCCAGCCTAAGCACAGCACCACGAAGCAGCACTCCCCTGGTGTGCCCACCCAGCATTCTGTCTGCTGACACTCTTGTCCTTGCTCTCACTGCCCTGATAAAGTGTGGTACAAATTGGAGTTGTTTGGGTTGTTAAATAAGACCAGCTGTGTTAATTTTATCTCCACTCAATATAAAGCAAAACAAACACACAGACAAAGGGTTTGACAAAGGGAAAGAGAAGAAGGAAATCAATAGGGAAATAAATAATGGGTTTTAAGCTTCTAAGAGGGTATTAATGCAGATTAAAGAGCAAACAAAAACTCTGAAGTAAGCTGACGGTGTCCTTTTA
Source organism: Platysteira castanea (assembly GCA_013397175.1). Lineage (NCBI taxonomy): Eukaryota > Metazoa > Chordata > Aves > Passeriformes > Platysteira > Platysteira castanea. The sequence goes on along the minus strand of VYXC01001152.1, from coordinate 212,889 downwards.
AGTGAACATGTGTGGGTTTATACATTCACATATGCCCTACAGGTGCACTTGCCAGCTATCCAACCAGACTGTATAAAAAGTGTGCATGATTTTCCCTCCTCTCCCTCAAACCCAACAGACATGTTTACTATAAAAGAAGCTGAACAAGTTTGGTCTCTTCCTAATAAAAACTGTTAATAATTATTTCAGGTATACAAAGACTTGCTGCTTTTCTTTTTCTCTTAAGACAAAAAGGTCAGTAAGGTGTTGTGTTTATTAGTCTCAGCACTTCAGCCATCACGATTTTTAGATATTGTCAAGAAATTTTTTTTGTACAAAGAAAGAATTACTACTATCTCTTCAAATAGTTTCTGTGAGGTTTCTCAGAAAAATCTGTGAGAATGTTCTTGATACTCTTTGATGGGGTTAAAATCTGTCATAAGATGGGTGCTGGAGCAAATTTGAAGGCCAGCTCATCTTGATGTCTCAGATCAGACACCAAGACTGCCACTCTGTGATTAAATGAGTGACTAAAAGAGAGCACAGAAGCCCCTACTGCCCCATTTCTCTTGAGACTGGCAAGGACAGTGCCATGTCCATCGATAAGAATGACTGAGGAGGGGGGCAACAGAAAAACTGAACTATGGCATGTTGATGGGACTTAATAACAATGTCTGAAAAATGCAAAGCTGGTGGTTTTGATGAGAATAACATGTCCATCGAGTATTTCCCTCTCAATTGATTTTTTATAAAATCTATAGAAGACCAGGCCCATTTTACATCCAGTAAATTGTCACATTTTGGGATGGGTCTTACCACTGCACAGAAAGCATTGTCCTTTTTCATAAAACCACAAACTCTCTTATGACCATTATTGCCAGTAGCCCCCATCAGTATTTGAATATCTGCAGCTGAGTCAATTGGCCATGTAACCAACGCACAGCCTGTTGTAGAAGTGAGAAAAATGTAACAAAATGAAGCAAATTATGTTTTTAGTCATCAAAGATTTGGTGATGCCCATGACTTTTCCAGCTGCCTAGACAACAGGAGAAGTAACTCAGAGAGGCAGAAAGATTTCTTTAAAGATCTTAGCTCTACCCCATTTGTAGGTGCCCATCTCCTAAAAACTTACCTCTGGAAATCTCTCTTCCTGTATGTAATCCTCATTCTAACAGTTCACTTCCACATCTCTGACAATCATTAATGTCTAAAACTAAATCTACTGTCAATTTTTCCCAATTTTTCACTGCTCTTAACCTCATACTTCCTCCAGTTCATGATAAGGGAAAATTTTAGATTCTGCTCCCTCTTTCAGTCAGTGTATGAGCCAAGTCACCTTGCCTCCTCGTGCATAATAGCTCACAGATTCATCCTTTCTTTCAGCAGCCAGCCGAGGCTCATAGCAGCATCCCATCTTTTTGCACTTTGTCTGTAATAATCTGGTCTCTAGCCATGTTCCAGCAATACTGCTGCCTTCACTTCCATCCAAAACAGCAGGATTAGAACCCTGCTCCCAGCTCATTGCTTTGGCTGCATCACCACTCTCCTTGTGTCCTTACAGTGGCTTTGCATTTTTGAACACCAGCAACTTATCTATACCTTTAAGATCCTTCACATTTAGCCTCACCCTATCTGTCAAATATATTGGCCTATCAAACTGCCAGCTTCTGCCTCTGATCTGACAAAGATGACAGCCTTGATCACCACTTCTGCTTCTTCCTTAGTCACCTTTATGCTTTCATCTGCCCATCCCCTAAGTGAAAGGAGTAGTACTATGGAAAATACTTAATTTCACCTCCCCTGCAGGCTTCTCCATGTGGGGAAAGAGAAATAAACTCCACAACTCCCTTGCTGCACCAGCCTGGCAAATGCAAGCAGCATACCTGCTGAACTCTGTTCAGTTTGTACTTGTCGTGTCCTTTCATCTAACTCACACTGAGATCCTCCACCATGACTGACATTGGGAAGAGTTGTAGCCTTTGCTACCTGCCTCCAACCTGCACATCACGTGGGAGCCCTTGCTACTTTTAGAAGTGTTAGCAGTGACTGTGAGGAGTCTCTCTTTGGAATTGTTAACAAGGAATCCAAATCACCTTATTTTTGTAAGGATAGGGGACCACGTCCATGAAAGGTATTAAGTTCCTAACTTAAAGTTTAGATGCCAAACCTGTGGAAATCAGTAACAAATTAATAACTTTAGAGAACCTAGACAGCCCCCTCCCTCCAGCTCTGCGGGTGTGTTTTTGAGACCTCAAGCCTCAAAGGGCTGCAGCAGAGAGTGTGGGTGGTTGGCTCTGCCTACGCCAAAGTACAGTGCAAGGTTTTCCCTATAACTACATCTTCCCAGCAAGAGAAGCTTTCTAGGGCAGTGCTGTGTTAGCCTCTGCTGCTTCATCCGATCTGTCTGCTTACACATATTCTCTTTGTCATCTCTTCTCCTGCCAGTTAGTGAACATGAGCCCTAGATCATGGCAGTATCTTAGAGCCATAGCAGCATTCCTGCTTACACTTTGACATGCTGGCCAGTTCCAGCTCTGATTGTCACTCGTAGAGTCTTCCTCCCTTGGCCTAGTTATGAGCTAGGAAAGAACAGCTTCATGCCCTCTGCGTATGAGCTTTTCCATTATGGTTGCTCAGCTGCCGCATCAAGACCTGCCTTTAGGGTAATGACCTGGTCACAGACTCTAGCACTGCAACGATTAATTTTACTGAACAAAGGTGTTTATTCTCAGCTATCATTATTATTCTGCTTGCTTAGGTCTTGGGAACCTCTTTGGGCTGTTGACTTGATGCACTTTGGGAGAGGTTGTGGCACTGGATTGCTCAGGACTTTGAGACAGCTAAAATGGATATTAATGACTAGACTCATTGTTATATAATTGCAGAATATCAGGAGGCTGTTACACTCAAGTAGTTTTGGTCACCTCCCCTTCTTTCACAGAAGCCAAAATCTTGTACCTGGACTGTGTTGCCTAAAAAACTGTGGTCTTTCTGGCCATTTTTCATTTGCTGCTTCTACTACTATGAATTCTTGGCAATGAACCTTAGTGTAACAAGAGTTATGATATGGAGTTAAATGAGAGAGTTTGGAAGAGGTTTTAACTTTATTAACTCTAGCCACCAAAGTTGAATGGTGTTATATTTGGATTTTTTTATTCTTTTGATGTTTCTAGAAATCCCACTGAAACACTGTTGACTAAAGTTCAGTCACTCATAAAACTTTATAGATCATTAAAATTTCTGTTTATTCCAGCTCTGAGGGAGATCTAGGTTACATTATTTTAGATGTAACTAACCTTTACTCCTTAACAACCAACAAAAATCCAGTCCAAATTAAATCCCAGAGATTTCATTTAGAGGTTAATTTTGCCAGTGGACAGCCTGGAAAATTAAGTTTTGTCCCAAAGAAATCATAATAATTTATGTTTAATTTCATCCCCCTGAATGCAGAACATGGACCAAAAGACAAATGGATGTGAATCCTTGTGGTGTTCTCAGTTTTTTATAGGAGGAGATACTTTTTAGTCTAAAACAGTAAGTTGAATTCACTTACTTCACTTTCCATTTCACTGGGCCTTGTACCCTGATTGCTCACATTGAACACACATAAGCTTGCTCTGCTCCCATTTTGGATGAACCAAGTCACTGAAAATCAAAACCTTTGAAATTTCTGGATTACAAGTACTGTTCAAATAAATGTATAAACTGTGTTGTGCTGTTATGGCACGAAGATCTATCACATGGCTTGTGGGTTCTTTGGACAACCCCAGCAAGGTTCTTCAGTCCAACAAATGTTTTTCAGCAGAATGTCCACAGGAGGAAAATCTGACCTTGACAAAGGGACCCATCATAAGACAGTGAATTTAATCATTGTGACTTCTCTTGCTTGTATTGTGTCTATTTGCCTTTTTTTAAACTCCGTACCCATAATTACATGTCAGTTTGTTTGCTCCTGTTTCCCATTCTCCTCTGGTATACTGGCTTCCATATCTATGCAGACCTGTGCAGGGCAGCACTTTCACACTACCCTTCAGCCTGTGAACTGCCTTAGGAGACTTTAAGTTTGTGCATAACTGTAATGAATTTTTCTGATCAGGATGTTCAAGTATTGAAATGCTGAAAAATATTTAAATAGGAGTATCAGGTGATTTTCTTCAGGCTCCTGCTCTCTTGGGACAAGTGTTTCTGGGTAGTTATTTTTAGGTGTTATCTGCATATAAAACTGAAAAACGCCAATGGTTTTCCCATGCTAAATCATCCTCCTGCTCAGTGTGCTCCGTTCCTGTTTCAGGTTTCAGTGATGAGTAAGATCATAGAGAAATCTTCAGCTACTCTGAGGTCAAAAAGATCTCAGTTGGAATCTCTAACATTTAGCTCTGTTGATGCTGCACTGCTCTATATAAAGCTTTTGAAAGCTTTGCATTACGAATGAGAGATTTACACACTGTCCGTAACTCACCAGTTCCAAAGGATCTGCTTCTTAGTTCAAGAGCTGCATAAATACATGTTTTTCCTTTTTTATAGGATTACTTTAGAACAAACACATTGTGTTATGATCGGCAATTAAAGCAATAAATCTCTGAAACAATTCACAGCTTTTTGATTTATTTCAATGGTCAGTGCAACATCTTGTGTTCACATTGAGCTCTTTGAAAATTATATACGGCTATGTTGACAAGTTAATTTTTTCCATTCCATCTCTTTCTCCCTTCCTAATGAGACTGAAGACTGCATATAGCTCAACTACTTTTTTCATAATGTACTTTCTGGAGTACTTAGCACTTATGTTTCATATCAACTTTTATTTTGAGTAATGAATTAGCACTTCAACCCCGAAATCCCTCTGACAAGAACTTGAATGCGCATGTATTTTCCCAAGTATCACAAATAACACATGCAAATGTGCACACAATATACATGTGTGCTCATCAAGGAGGAGAAGGAAGGTCTATCAAAACATTTGGATCTTCATTTCAGGCAGGCATGCTGAAGTTTGGATGTTTGTTCTGAGTCTATCCAAATGTATCTGAATCTTTTGGCTTTGGAAATCAATCGGAAATCTTGCAAGGTCAAACTTTCTCATGAGATTACCTCTAATACCTCTCAGCTTCAGTCAGGCCAGTAAAAATACCACAAAATGCTCTCTTATCCTCTTTTTCTCCTAGCTGAAAATGGAAAAGATGAGGAATGTGAAAATTAAACAATTAATCAAAATGTTTCCAACCCTCAGGAAAAGGCTTGGTTCAGTTCAAGTTTGGGGGTTTTTTTACAAGGTTTCAGGTTTGCTCTTGTTTCATGCAAACTCGTTCAGAGAACCCAAGTCTGTATGTGAATTGCACTAATTCTTGTGGTCAGAACTGCTCCTGTTAGCTTTAATGGGCTTCATAACAGCTCCACAGTCTTTCAGTTTCAGAGTACAGTGTTTACTAGGGATTTCTATCCTTACATGCAACCACATTCCCAGTTTTATTCCACTTCCTGATATTATGGGGTACTTCTTTTCAGCAACTCTCCAGACACATAAGGAAAACACTGACCTATAAATCTATTTTAACTGTGCAGAGGCGTAGTCAAGCCTGTACATCACACACATTATACTGGGCTAATGTGGAATTTAATGTGATACAGAGATGCTGTTCAGGGATGTTGTACATCAATGTACCATACATGTTTTTGACCCAGTGATGATTTCCTGAAACACTATCTTCTGCTGAGAAGGAATTCCAGGAACACTTTTCCTTTGATCCTGATACTGCTAAGATCTTCTTCTGAACTGGTGAGTTCCTGAAGTTCTTTCCAGTTCCTAAAGCCTATATCTCATGAAGATCAGGAGCAGTTCTAGATGATTCATCAAACAACATGTCTTGGGATAACTGTGAACTGTTACCTCGAAGTTGCATGTAAACAAACCATACTGTAAATAATAAAATAAATATAAAATAAAATAAAATAAAATAAAATAAAATAAAATAAAATAAAATAAAATAAAATAAAATAAAATAAAATAAAATAAAATACATTTTAAAATGTTAACATGCAAATATCATTCTCCTTTGTAACTGAGGAATATTTTGAACGGCTGCTGGTTGTCACAGAATAATGGCAGCATCAAATAAAAAGTTTCCAGGTAGAAGTTCTTCTTTCTCCCTGTTCATTCTTCCTTACACTGGTAAGTGAAGTGCCAAAGAAGTTATTCCAAAATTAAGTTTTTGCCAAAATGCTCTGTAATGAAAATAGAATAAACATACTCTTCTTGACCACTACAGAAGAAAGGAAGTTAAAGCATGAAATTACACAAATTTTATTATTAGATTGTTTGTTTTTCTCTGTAAGAAATTTTATGGTACAATAGATGAAAGGTCTGAAATAATTAAGAAAAAATAATACAGTTGCAAGTATAAATTTGGATTTTCTCTGTTTCAACAAATGTGAGAATGCCAAGCTTGCACTTCTGAAGGTGTCCATGTAGCAATAGGCAAAATAGAATTAGTTTTCTTTTAGACTTTAATGACATTTGTTCATTTTCTCACTGAGACTGAAAATTAATTATAAAGAGTTGCATGTTTTCCAGTCATCTTGCTTTGTTCTGAACACTACTGTTAATTTCATCTGGAGTTTGATGATTAAGTTCTTTATAAGTCCTCTCTACACAGAAAAACATACACACAATGTAAAAAAGAAAGAAATAAAAAGGATTTATCCCAACAAGAAGCCTTCACTTTTCCAAGAGGTCTGTTGAATAGAAGGTGTTGCGGACACTCATGATGCAGTTAAAATTACTCATTGTACTGAAGTCAATAGCTGGCATGAGGCAAGTAACTTTACTGGGATTAGTCCCAGTTGCATTTCAATTCAGCTCCCAAATTTCAGCTGCACTGAATTATTCCTGGTTAGACAAAGGAATAAAGTTATGGGAAAAAATGGAGGGATAATATTATTTCAGCAGTCTAGAGAGATGTCCATCATTTTTTTTTGAAACCTTCATAGATGCATTTATTCAAAATTTTCAAAGGCTTGAGTTTATTTCTTAATGCTGTTCTTACTTGTCTTCACCATGTTTTCTCTGTTCCCAAATTACCACGAACGGGCAATATTGAGTGAGACTTCAGTTTAAGCCAGAAAGACCAGTGAGAACTCGTATCACACTAAAATTTGTGCTTGCCACGCAAACCAGTTCAAGTGTACTCCTTGGTGTTCCAAGTTTAATGGGGTGGATTTGAGATGTTTTGGACTACGTTTATGTAGTAAAACAATTACAGTTAGGACATTGGTTTGAACAATTTCCCGGGATGATCTGTTAAATATAATTGTTAGAATCCTTCCCAGTTTTGACATGAGACAATTAATACTCTCCTAAATAATGCTAAGCGGTTAGCACAGGGCAGAGACTTTTCCCAGGAGGAGTACAGACGAGGTTGTCCTGTTCGGAGAAGCAAATACTTTTAGCAATCACAAAGTCTGCCATGGCACTTGTCCCTGAGATTGACATCTGTCCCATTTTCTCTACTGTAGGGGTCAGCTGTCCATATGCAGGGCAGGGAGTTCATATGCCTGCTCAGTATGCAGTGGTCAGTGCAGCCAAAAATGAAACTTAAGTGAGTTGCCGTGAAGAGAGCAAAATCTTGAACTGCATTCTCTTTCAGCAAAGACCAAGATGCATCTTAACTGGACGCATTTGAAAGAGTAGTGGCAGGTCCTTTACATGTCAGTTGTTTGACAAATGATCTAAGTATCTTTCCTTATGCCCAGGAACACAAGTTCAGTCATAGCAGATTAATCTTGAACTGATGGAAATGGAATTTCTTGCATATGAAAAATAAACCTGATACTACTTTTATACCTAAAACTAAACAGTATCTATACAGAGGAGAATGAAATTACATAAGACAGCAAGTAAGAAGCTGAATTCCTCATGGGACTATTTTTTTATCCTGAAGACTGGCATAACCTCTCTGTTATATTGCGTTACACAGTTATAAAATTCTTCTTCCAGTAGTTTGTGCATTCCTTGGCCACAATAAATAATTATTTTTCTCTCTTTCTTATTTTTTTTAAGGGAATTTAATCATTATGAGTGGTGCCAAATTTGTAGCACTGGAAAAGGAAGACTTCAGCTTTATGGAAGGTAAGCCAGTGGGTAGCAAGAATACAAATACATCCATGATGCACTTCCACTTTTAACTTCACAAGGAAAAATACTCTCTGGGGCATTCTGTTTTTCACATGTCATTAAGAGCTTCTACTATGCTCTAAATACATCTTTCTGTGTGTATTAGTCTGTGAGAGAGTAGAGGATGGAAATATTTACGTACTCTTTTCTTAGGGTTTCCTTCCCTTTCTTCAGTCAGAATGAGTGGTTGGACAGCAGAGGAGGTGTCTCCCCAAACCAACAGCTCTCACTGTCTGGTGTTCAGGGGGTTGCACCAAAACCAAAAGATTACAGGTAGAGAAACCGTGGGAACCCAACACTGGTTCCCAGGTCAGATTGCAGGCAGGCTATCTGCCAACAGAAGTCTGTCTGTTCTTCCCTGGAACTTTTCTTCCTGATTCTTCCTTGGAACCTGCACCCCAAAGGTGGGAGGCAACTCTGTGAGCCATGGCAATCTCAGCATCCACCAGCTACTAAGGGTTTAAACAATGGCTCAGATGGATCAACCAACAGCCCTTATTTCACAGTCATCTGTCCTCAAACCAGGTGCACAGGACAGGAGGGAGGGCTGGGGCTGAGGAGAAAGGGCAGGACGGCCCAGCTGACACTCCTGTCTCTGCACACGCAGTACAGCCTGTATGGCAGCCTGTATCTTACCCTGGGAACTGCACTGAGCTGCATCGGGAGAACTGAAATTTATGTGATGGGAACAAAATACACAAATTTAAGAGCTGGACTAGAACCAGTTACATATTTTGCTGGGTAATATCAGTGATAAATTACCAGATTTGGTAACTAGATTTTACAGAAGTATGAATCTTGTATGTGTCCAGAAGAGAAGATTTAAAGTGAAATGGGATACAGTGTGGTAGGAAAAAATTCCAAATGGCTGCCACTAGTAAAAACACAGTTTGAATCTCTTGTCTAAGCAGAAGCATGCAATTTTCCAGGGTATAAATAGAGTTGGTGAATTTCTTTGTCAACAAAAGGGCAAAAATGGTTTAAGGTAAGTTAATAGAAAGGCCATAGTTCAGTGCCAGTCATTTCAAGTCAGAGTCCTCTGACTGCATATCAAATGTATACAGACTGCTCTAGTTTCAAGCTAATTGGTTTGGGATTTTCCAGTGATCAGGAACACATGAGACCATAGAAGTGTCAAAGGATATCACTGGCAACACCCCAGCAGCAAATCTTTCCTCTTTTCTTGCATGGTCCATTTAATTGAACACTCATATCAGTGGCAGATTCATTGCAAAACACATTTTTTATTTTTATGCCCTTTTTATGAAAGCTGCAAAGTTATATGCTTAAAAGACTTTGGCTAAAAAAATTATGTGAAAATGGATAACATTTACTTTTCCTAGGCTTGGGGTGGAATAAGTGGTTCACATTTATGAATATCCCTGAATGCAATGCATTTTTATTAACATTTCTACTTACCAGCTATTACCATATGTCTGATTTAAAATGCACTTTTGAAAGATTAAATTCAAAATACCTGCTATCTTTATGCATATGAAGAGGTCCAACAATTCATACAAGATGCATTAGGGAAGACTGAAAAAAAGGCTGGCTGATGACTTGTTTTTCCATAATTTACCTCTTTATTCCAACCTGAGGATATCTTAAGTATATTACAGAGGCATTCTGCCCACCAGTGGGTGTTTAGAATAATGGCATTATCTGAAGTGGTGGGATTTTCCAGAACAATCAGGGCCAAACCTGAGCCCCCATTTTTTATGGAAGGAAAATTCCCATTGACGTCAATGGGAGTTTTGCCTGACTACAAAATACAGAAATTAGCCCCAAATGATATCTCCAAAGGGGGCTTTACTCACGACATAGCAGCTGTATCTCATGAGCCAAATCTCCAGGTTTCCATTATTCTTCTCCCAGGCATTAGTGAAATTACTAAGTGAGCCAAAGTAAGAACAACACCTCTGCTCTGGGAGGTGAGGCTAAACCACGCGTCACATTCTGCATGTACACACACAGCTTACAGTCATGTCACTGTTCTCAGAAAGTTACAGTAACAGGCCACCATGCTTGCTACAGTAAAACGAAGGGAATTCACAGCAGGGGCGTCAAAGAGATAGAGCACCATAAAAGTTAGCAATGAAAGGACCTATGGTTAGATTCGAAAATACTTAGGCCCCTGAAAAGGTTTTTGGTTTTTTTTTTCAATTCAGTTCTTTTTATTTAGTGACTTCTTGATATAATAAACAGGAATAGCTATCTGAAAGTACAGATCAAAAGTCCAGGACTCCCTTCCTTCAGGAAATTGCCCAGACGTCCCTCTTTTTCTCTGGCCTTAGCTCTCTTTTTTGCATTTATTTTGACAAAATGAACGAAGTTCACTTCCCTTTGCTTCCCCACAGCCAGGGTTTAAGGCACTCGAGTGGGAGATCTGAATCTTCATGTCTTTAAGATGAAAACGGTCTGAATCTAGATTTCCTACACCTCAAAGCTGAAGGCTCACACCATTCCATTACTACATAGGGGAGGATGGGAAGGGTGTCTTCATGCACTAGCTTTATAATGAGGGTGGAACACACAAGCAAATTTTGTGAGGAATGCCTGTGTTTGTACATTTTGAGTAGATCCTGCTTTCCAGATGAAGTTTCTCAGTGTGCTTTGGATGAAGAGGTGGCTAAGTTCTGAACCCCAGGCAAGCTTATGCACAACATCTGTCCAAGGCTGCTTAGTTTACTGGGGTAGTCTTCTCCCACATACTCCATTTCTGTCCCTCACCATCCCTGACCCATGTATCGATGTGGAGTGCCAAATGACAAGTAGCAGCTCAACAAGAAAATTCAAAGAGAAGTCCTTTGTCACCAGTACAAAGCCATGAAGCCTTAGTGAATTAGCCCATTCACATACTCTCTGTTTAATAAATTCTGCTCCACAAATGAATAAAGCTAAGCCACCGTGCCTGCTACATGAGGTCTTCTTATCCAATATCCCCCTGACAGAGATCCTATAATGCAACATATGATCTTGTTATGCAGCCTGTACACTGGTGTTTCAGTGAGCAAAATACTGAACACAGGTTATGGAGAATGCAGCCCGGCTGAGCAACAGGATTGCTGAGTAATGACATATTGTGTTATTCCTGATCTTCACTTCTTCTGGCATCACCAGCTAGAATAACATTAAAATAAAAGTATGGATCAAAAGTACGAAAGAAATGGAAAAACAAGAGTTCTTTTCGAAGGTCATTGAAAATTCACCTTGAAAATGTGGGGGTTAAATACCAGGATGTTCCTCAGAAATAGCTTGTCACCATGAGTCAGAAACTGTAAGGAACAGAACCTAAGCAATCCCTTTTTATGTTCCTTTACTCCAGCAGTCAGCGCTGATATTTGCTGAGCCGTTCTCAAGCTGTGTGTGATAAAGGTCTGACAGTCCAGTGACATGCTTACTGTATGGTCCCTCCTCATCCCAGTCAGCTTCATGGGAGCTAGCACCCTGATGGCCTCTGACCCTCCTTTTTAGTAACCAGGATATGCCATTATGGATTAAAGCACAGCATTCTGTTCATTTCAGCAGCTGAATGGGCTGCAGCCGCAGTACTGCTGGCCCTTTCCTGGTCAGGAACTGGGCCATGTTAGCACAATCCAAAGAGCAAACACACACATCCCAAAAACATGTTCAGCATTACGGTCAGGCCATCCTTATAGAGAAGTCCAGTAAGCCTGGCGTATCAGCCACTCCTCCTGGTTTTATGCCATGAGTGAACTTGAGGATATACTCTGTCCTATCATCTAGATCTCCAAAGAAGTTCTTCTCTTCACAGGGTGAAAAAACCTTATAGTTTTTTCAAACTGTGATCTGATTTTCATATTCTATTGGTGAGTTTTCAACTATGGTATAAGTTTAAAATAATTTTCTAGTTAAAGTTAGGTATCTGCCAGAGAGAAAATCAATTAGTATATGGAGTTACGCTTTTAAAATTGATACAAAAATTTCCCTGATATTGAAATGAACATCAAAAGTGTCATGATCAAATTGGTCTCTTAAATACGAAGTAACAACACACATTTCACCTTCACCAGGCTTCTTTCACAACACGCTTCTTGCAGAAAAACAACTTTTGTCAGCTTTCTGGAGTCAGTGAGCCTATACTGCAGCAGGCCTGGGTGACAGCCAGAAAGTGATTGTCTTCAGAGGATTGTGGGTAATGCCTTGCTAATTAACTATAATGGTAACCTGGTAATGTTTAATAGTGGGTTAGGCATTGCTTTCCTCTCCGTCAGATGTTATCCGTTCAAGGAGAAAAAATATTTGTAAGGTGATTTCACTTACGGTTTCAACATATTCTAAATGAACAATCTTTGTTCTGCCACAAATGGTATTGTGTTGGATAACACAGTTGACAAGGTTTCATAAATCCTTTTCCAAGTTCAGCTTAATTGCAATTCAATATTCTTTTGTTTCTATTAACCCAGGTAAATAAATAGAGTGAACTGGCAATTTTGAACTGTGATCTATGGCACAGTCCCCAATGTACTGGCACACTCTGAATTTTTGCAGATCACAAATCTGCAAGAAACATGTTTGTGTCTTCCAACAAAATGTCATCAAACCTCTGAAGGAATCCATATTTATACTTCATATGGTGTGCTACAGCTTCACATTAGAAGCAGGCAGGCAGACTCTAAAGCAGCAGGCTTGAAATAGGGAGAGGAAAGATTCCTCCTTTGAACCTTTCCAAATACTAGTATCGTAATTTATTTAAACTAAATTATTGTCTAATGAAAGCAATTATCTTTTTTTCCCATTCTTTCCCCTTTCCACACAATTTCTCTGTTATTTATTATAAGATGATCTTCTGTGCTTTTCCTCCACTACCTAAAACCCCAGTTCTCTGATAATACAATGTATATTTTACAATTCACTTTATTACTCTGTGGTGAAAACCCCTTTCAATCCCTAGCTAGTAAATACTCACCGTAAAATTTAACAGACTATGGTGAGGTCCTCTATGAAAGAATTTCTTAAAAAACCTCAGCTGTTACAGGATAAAAAATTGCTTAAAATACACAACGCAAAGATTGAGGCTAAGAGGTCACTTGTCACAGAAGTATATCTCTGTTGTCCTGTGTTAAACTGTTCTGGTCGCTGTGCTGTTTAACATACTTATACAGGAACTGGATGAATAAGAAAGCAGCAATATTTGCAGATCATATAAAATAGACCAGAGTAGCCATAATCAAGATAAATGCAAAGAATTGCAGAAGGATCTTCTAGGGCTAAGGGACAAAATAGAATTTGGAGTTTATTTGACAAGTGTAAAGCAGTGCACACAGGTAAAAAAATACCTTATGGTTAATTTATTTATAAATTCCCACTATTAAGGAAACCAGTTCTGGAGTAATGGCGAATAATTACCTACAAAAATAGTGTAATACACAGCAGTGGTCAAAAAGACAGCTAGGATGTTATGAAATATTAGGAAGGAAACTAAGAACAAAATACATCAGTATTATCCAAGCAGTACTTGTGTTGAATACAATAATAGAAATAGAGAAAATATGGAGAACAGTATCGGAGGGACTAGACGGAAACAGTTTCCGTTTGTGGGCAGATTAGGAGTGGTAGGACTCCCTTAACCCTGGACAAGAATCCTGAAGCCTCAGAGGATAGTTTGATGGTGAGGGCTAGTGGGATACATTAATTCACTGGCCTAGACAAATGCATAGAAAACAACACAATAAGCAATGATTCAGGGGGAAACCTCTGGCACGTGGAGACTGTAATCTGCGGACTACCAGAAGCTGGGAGAGTATAACAAAGAAAGATAATACTTGCCTTGATCGTGCATTATTCTCTAAGTATCTTGTCTCAGGCATCAGTCTCTGGTGGTACTAACCTAGATGGTCTGGCCTTATGTGATAGTTTATCTCTTCTTAGGATCTCCTTATGTGAGATTCACTTCATCTCCCTTTGGAAAAGATTTCTAAAGTGAAGAAACCTACACCTGAAGTTGTCATCAGAGGCTCCTATTATGTGAGAATCGGGCATTTTTAGGATATGATTCATGCCAACTAGTTTAGACACTGCCGTGGTTTAACCCCAACCAGCATCCAGCCCCACACCATCACTCCAAAGATCTCCCCCTACTTCTTCCCCCCACTTTATACACTGAGCATGATGTCATACAGTCTGAAATATCCCTTTGGTCGACTGGCATCACCTGTCCTGGCTGTGTCTCCTCCCATCCTTCCATGCACCCCAAATCTCCTCACCTGTGCAGCAGTACAAAGGAGAAAGAAAAGGCCTTGATGTTGTGTAAGCCCTGCTCAGCAATAGCAAAAACTTCTCTATATTATCAATTATCAATTTGTTCAGCACAAATCCGAAACTCAGCCCCATACCAGCCACTGGGAAGAAAATTAACTCTACCCCACCCAAAACCAGCACAGGCACCTATCTCAGAATGAGATGAATCATACTTTATAAATGTTTGTTTCTCTCCATAGACTACAAAGGCAGCCAGAAGTGATTATTTTTATTGTAGATGTTTAGATTTAGTCAGATGAATCTCATCCATTTTTTTTTTTTTTTTTTTTCTCCACTGCTATTAGAATAATACTGGAGTGCAGCAGAGCAGAAACAAGGCCAATTAAGCACTGTAGATGCACCTTCATGACAACTACCCAAACCACATTCTGAACTATGATTTCCAGGGATTCAGGAGAAGTTAATGGGCTCGTATGGCAGTTCAATTCTTGTCATGGCTAAACCATGGTAGGCAGCTAAAGTACCATGCAGTCTCTCTCTCATGCCCTCACAGCAAGATGGAGGGAAAATCAGAAGGGTAAAGGTGAGAAAATATGTGTTGAGATAAAGACAGTTAAATTATTTGAAAAACTGGAGAGGGAAAATTGACAACTAAAAGAAACATATGACTCAAAAGAAAAATAATTGCACACCACCAACCTAATGATGGCCAGCCAGTACCTTAGTACTGGCAGCCCCCATGAAACTTCCACCACCCAGCATTTATTGCTGAGGGTGACATTATACGGTCTCGAATACCCCTTTGGTCAGTTGGGGTTGGCTGTCCTGGCTGTGTCCCTTCCCAACTTCTTGCACATTCCCAGCCTACTCACTGGTGGAGCAGTCTGAGAAGCAGAAAAGGCCTTGACTCTGTTTAACCACTCAACAGTAACCAAAACTTCCCAATGTTATCAACACCATTTTCATCATAAATCCAAAACACAACCCCCCACCATCTTCTATGAATGAGTTTAACTGTCTCCCAACCAAACCCGGTCCCAATCAGAATAAGGAAAACCTCCAACAGCCAACCAGTAGGCACCATCTACATAACGCTCTAGAGGAATTTTGTAGCTGCATTTCTGATCAGGATATCTATGGCATATCCTGGAGGAAGCCCTTCCTAGGACTCCTCCAACAGCTGTTGGGGAAAGGATGAGAGCAGTCCATTTTGGCTAAGCCTGTCAGCTAGCACTGGTGGCAAGCTGAGTTTTGTGCCTCACTCTCTCTCTCTCTCTCTGTCTCCCTCTCTCTCTCTCTCTATCTATCTATCTATCCTGTACCTAAAATGTAGAGAAGTTAGAAGACTTTCTTGCCATGGACAGGTTCAAGCAGATACCACCCAGCATTTCCTTTTCACAAGGTAACTACAGGCAACACTACCTGCACATGCATTGTCAACAGACAGGCAAAGAGCTATCAAAATATTTTACCATGCACGTTTAAAAGCAAACAACCAAAACTTCTCAAGTGCTGGACTGTCCTCTGCTTTAAGCAAAACACTTCACTAAAACCATTGTGGTTCTGCTTAAAAACATGACAATAAGGTCAGGTATGTAGAATTTCCACCTTCAGTGGTTGTCCAAATTTCTCTTGTGCTTGAGTTTAAGGCAAAAAAGATGTGGTGCTGTTTATTCTGGTTTGGATTTAAAAATGAAAAATAAATATTTTTCATGGAGTCTTACAGGGCTTTTGGCCTTCCCGAATGACCCTGCATCTGGGTTTCTCCACCCTTTTATTTGGGTGGGAGACCCAAATGGAACTCACTAGCACAACCTTTGGCATCTCCAAAGTTTTGGCAATCTGTTTAGGCTAAATAGGTCAACAGGGTGGAGATAGCTCTTAAAGCTTCAAACTGTTCTTGAAAGTTAAAATGTCACCTGCTATTTCTATCAACATGTAGGTTAAGATCAGAGTCACATGAAGCACAAGAAAAACCTGTTTTGCCAATGGTCAGCAGCTCCAAATTGGAGAGAGGTGGGGGAAAGATGGCTTGTTGCAGTCCCAAAACAAACTTTAAAAGGTTTAAAAGGAGGAACTAAGAATGATAAGGAGAGTATTCTGGACTGTAATGTTGGCTGCGCCACTAGAGGCAGGCAGGCAAAGGCAGAAGAGGTGTGGCTGAGCCCTGTAGACGTGTATGATGTGACTCCAGTGTTTATGGAAAGAGAATCGCAGCCAAATATTTGGAACCTGATGAGCATTTTCAGCTGCAAATAGCAGTTATTTCAACAGGCAAATGGGCTTTATACTAGACTTTTTGGACTTCAGGGTTCTCTGTGCCCTGTCTTACTTCCTCATCCAGAAAATCTTCTTCCACCACTTACACTTTGTAAAAAACATGCCACAAACACTTTCAATATATGAAATTAAGAAATTTCCAGATGCAAGGGGGTAGGAGCACAACAGATAGCCTATTCCTTCCTCCATCTTTGACATTATTCTTGCATTAATCCTGCAAGAAGAACTACTTTTTGTGCAAATTACAATTTCAGTACTTACATGCTACAAGGTAGTGATAATCCAAATCATTGGTATGCTGGCAAAAGAGCACCTGAGGGTAAATGACATCTGAGTAAACTTGCTCCTGTAGTACTATCATCCATCCCAAATATCTCTTAGTTTTAATGAGCAGAATAAGGACTACAAGGCCACTCCAAAATCCTTCAAACTGTCACAAAAATTCTTTGTACAATCACCCACAATCTCAGTTCATCGGACAGCAAGTGCGGTCACATCATGTATAAGTTTCATAGAGGTTCTTAAACAGCATTCAGCTATTTGAGTAACAAACTATTTTAACAAAGGAGACAAACACAGATGAATTTGAATTCTTATATTTTAAATTATTAGCAAAATTAAAAACACAGGTCAGTGATATCTCTCTACATACAAATGCGAGTATGAGCTTGAGAACACATATTAGTAGCTAAAATGAGTAATTATGGGAGGGCAATTTTGTTTTAAAACGGCACATGGCCTTGATATCATAGAGAATTTGGGACATTTGGGCAGTACAGAATGAAGGAACTGATGTTGCTGGTATGGTTTTTACTTGCAATATCATCCAACATAAACATTTCCTTTTTTATTTTAAATTCTCTCATGTTTTTTGTCCAGAATCCTGCTGAGTTTATACACTCTCAGACTTAACTTTGTTCATCTCATTTGGTTAACTCATGATTTCAGTGCTGTCACATGTACAGAATTTTGTATTGGCTGCACATGTTTTTATAAATGGATTTATATTTTTAAACTTGCAGTATGAGCTTGCATACCCCTAAATTACGTGAAAAATCCCAGCACATAAATATCTGTCTGAGTACATGTGTCTAGAAGTCCCAGCAGAGCATGAAAAGTGGTTAACCTACCAATATATAGGCACATACCAATTTTGTGTACTCAACATATTTGCACTAAGAGTTAGATTTTCCACTCTAGCTGGTCTATATTTGGAGATGGTAGAGAAAAGGGTGGATAAAATAAAAACACTGATTTTAATTCCTTAATCCCAGGAGATCTGTATTTAGAAGTAGGTCCTTTTATTTTCCACTGGATGAAGAGCCTCAGCAAACATACCTCAGTGTTAGCCTGCTCTAATATTCTCATATGGAAAATGGCTTTTATTTATTTCAAGGGTGGAAACATGACCAATGCACAAAATGCTTCCCTAATGCCATGATCTTTCTGCAGGCAGAGGATTCTGTTGCAACAGGAGAAGTTCTGCAAGTTGCTCTAATAATTTTTAAATCACTTTGTACTATATAAGTAGACAGAAGGATTTAGCCAAGCCTGTTCTAGATAAAGCATTGAATATGAGAGTGAACTGAGGGTTAGGTGTTGCTAGGAGAGATGGAGGCATATCCTCAACTGGCACAGGCCATTCCAAAAACTACAGTCATTTAAGTTATCAAAGGATCTGATATTTAGTTCATTAAAAAAAATGGAAAACTGAATCAACTGAGTCCTTGTACAACATGTTGTGATTAGATTTTTTAAAAAATGTAATTCGGGGAATGCTCCCCAGAACTGAGTCATGCTGCAAGGGAAGCATCAACAAGCACATTAATGGATGTAGCTCTTACTTTTAACTGCATCCAAGACACAGATGATATGCTGTGTCGTGCAACAGGATAGATGTCAGGTTCCCATCACAGGTTCTGATGGAGGGTTTTACAGTCCTCCATTATAGCACTGGAAAAGAGTTTATTTCCTGAGTGGGAGAAACAGGAACAAGTGTTGCCTCCCTGAAAATGCAAGAGAAAAAAGCATTCTAAGGAGTTTCAGCCAAATATGGGGATTATATAGATTCTTTTTCTGAGACCATCCAGACTAATTTGGCCATTAGAGCAATGAGTGATTTTTCTAAACTTTTAAAAATATATTTTCAGTACTATAACCAACACAAGTATTATTGGGTCTGGGTCACTGAGTCCCCTATATTCCAGACATGTCCCATTCATTAAGCTCCTCTTAAAACTGCTAGCATCTTGCCTGTTGCACTAGCAGGGCTTCTCCACAATCTTGCAATTTTAATGACTAAAACGCTTCTTTCTTCTTCCCAGTTTGATTTGAACACACAGTGTATTTACCACGACATTTTCTTTCAAACTTCTTCCTCTTTAGAATTTATTTTTAATTTTCTCCTAAGCAGAATCTCGGCTCCCCATCAATCAAGCACCCCTCTTCTGTTTTGGGGCAGCTTGCTTCCATGGGTGTGAGTGAGGGCAGTTGCTCAGCCAAGGATTGCCTTGCTTCCCCTTCCATAAATAACATGTCCTATGCTCACATGTGCTTTCTCCAACTTCTGCACTGCAGGGTGGTCCTGTGATTAGCCAGTGTTACTGATTCTTCTCAGCCCTAAGTGAGCACTTCCACATCTTTCAATGTGTCTGTTGTCTTCAGCAAATGAATCCCTGGTTCATTTCAAAAACGCTCGCACATTTTTCTTGTAACATACACCCACTTCTATCTATATCATTGTAATTCTCAAAGTATTACCATCTTCCTCATATGATAGTCCGATCGTGCTGAATATTGGCAATACCTCTTTGCTTTATAGCATCACGAAACCTCATGATCATCCTCCAGATTTCTGTACCACTTCCTACAGTGAAACTGCTAAATAAAATCTGTCCCCAAATGTGCTGCATTGTTCTCTTCTCAGCACTACTGGTGGTCTTACAATCACCAATAGCATTTGCTTTCCAATTTGTGTCAGGGAAATTAATGTTACCCAAGACAATGCCTACTAAAATTATTTCTACATTTATGTTAAAGGAAACACTTGCAACATATAAAACTTCAAGATCTGTTCATAAAATAATTTTCCGAATTCCTTCCCCAGTGCGAATATCTAATATAAGCGCCTTCTATGTAAGCTCCTTTATCTCATTATTTTTCAGCATTCTACATCTAAACATGTCATGCCTGCCTGGTGCATTTGCTTTCTTCTCTGAATACTGCATATCCTTCAAGAGGTATTTCTCAGTCCTTCTGGCTCTTCTATTACACCTCTTTTTTTTCTCTATGATACATAAATTCATGTAATGTATCCACTGTTCACATTCCTTAATTTTGTTTTTTAGGTTCTTTACCTTAGTTCTTTCAGTCTTTACCTGTCTCAATTTTTTCTTTATGATTTCATTCAATTCTCTGGCTAAATTACATTATTTTAGCAGCAGCATCCACTTGACTGTAACTCTACTCATTAATAATGTTTCTTTATTCATAAACCTTCTACCCTTTAGTTGTATTTTTTCTACCCTTTACCTCATTTCACAGTTGCTGTGAAATAAAACATGAGTTTTCTTTGGAGATTATGTAAATGTCTCTCAACCTTCTCTCTGCATCTATTGGTTTAAAACTTTCCTTATAAATTACCAACTTAATTCCATAAACTGGAACCCACAAACCATCTCAGCAGCCTGGTTATTTATATTATCATTTCTTTTTCCTCTTTCACTAGAAAAGAT
This sequence comes from Platysteira castanea, assembly GCA_013397175.1. NCBI lineage: Eukaryota > Metazoa > Chordata > Aves > Passeriformes > Platysteira > Platysteira castanea. The sequence goes on along the minus strand of VYXC01001152.1, from coordinate 192,504 downwards.
AGCAATGCTATTGAAGTTCTTTGCTTTGCTTCTCTTAAAATGCTACCTGTCTGGCCCAATGCAAACATAGCAATGTTGTTTATACTTTTCCCACAATAAAGACTTTTGCCAATTTATCTCTACTTCTATGCAGCCCAGAGCCTAAAAACCAGTATCTGTTTTTGTCCTCTGGGCCTGTTCTGGAGACAAGCCCATTGATTCTTCTTAGCAAGGAATACCAATCACACAATCCATTTTCCCTGAGGGCCCTAAAGAGGGTTCTTCTACTTGTTTGAAACTCATTTCATCTCATCTGTATTTCTCTTTCAAATCAGATGTGTTTTGTCTATTTTCTCCACTGGGTTCTAATCCACAGCCATCCTTCATACTCATATCTTATTTTCTTGCATCAGCACTCTCTTCTTCTCTTCCACCTTTCTGTTCTGCCTTTCATGTTTTCTGTAGCAGCTGTGTTCTGTTATTCTATTTCTCTTCTGATATCCTATTTTTCTTCTGCTAGGTACTACTACTTGTTGTTGGATGTTTCTTTGGGTCTTCCTTTCCACCAAATTCTGTTTTCCACATCTGCATCATCAGAAGTTATCTGCACCTCTGCCATTACTTGTGCCATATTCTCCCGCTCCATCATGTCCCATCCCTGATGTTGGACTTGACTTATGGTTGCTCTTCTACTAGTCCCAGCTTCTCTTCTAGGAGGGTGAGTAACATTTTGGCCAAAAGTACCTCCTGCCACAAATTCTCTGGAAGACAATACTCATCCCACAAATTCTGCAGCTGGTAATCTTTGTCTCCTGTCTTACTTGAGGCACTGCCATCTTTCATTCCAAATCCCTACCATTAGCAAAATATCAGGGAAAAATGCAGACCTCACCACATAATCTCTTCCTGTATCTTCTTTAATGGTTTTACACATTTTCCATTATCTAAAAGAGTAAGGACACAGGGTGGTCCCTCTGCATAAATCAAAATCTGTAATTAATGTGGTCAAAGTTTTGAAAAATAGGAGTTTGAACTCCCAAGTCTGTATTTGGACAATGGCTTGAATTTCCCAAATGCATGGCTGTCCACATTTCCCAGTGATTAAACTGGAGCAAAATGGAGACTTCAGGGCTTAACTTAAGGCACCTCATTTAGGCACCTCAAAAAAAATCTTGACCAAAAACTATGTACCAAAATTCTTATAATTTAAAAGAACAAACATTGTCCATGTAAAATGTGGAGGTGAAAAAGTGCCTGCAACAATGGACAGGTAATGACTTAGAAAGGATCTGCAGAAAAATACAGATTAAAAAAATGCAAAATTCACTTCTATGATATTACTTTGATATTACTATGATACTACAAAAGCTTTGCATTTACAAGGACTGCAAATTAATTATACAGTCTAACAGCAGTTGAAACTGCAGTTACATAGGGAAACAAAACAGGATACAAACTTGACTGTCACTGTATCCTCATGATCCTTGACCAGACAAAGGTAGCAGTGATAAATTGAGACAAACAGCATTATACTAACAGCACATCTTTATAGTGCAAAGAAGCAGTGACATTTTCAGGAGGAAGTTTACTGAATATTGGAACAGCCACCTTCAGGAATTCCCAAAGTGTAATTGGGAAGGAAACAGTGTCAGAAAGCTCATAAACACCATGATACAGACGTGAGATGTCTATGTTATATAGAGAATGCATCCTACTAGGAAAAGAGGATAATCCTTGACACAGAGGTGTACAGACAGTGTATTTTTAGCATGTCTGGAGTTCCCAAGAAAGTTAGTGGAAATTTCCACCCAATAAGAAGGGCTGCTAGATCCTTTTCCCAAAGAAAACTTAAGAATGATTTGGTAATGAGTAAATGTGTTTAAAAAATTCATTCTTAGTATTATTTTCTTTCCCCTAGTAAACCAAAAGTTATAATTACTTGGTGAGAAAGCATAGCTGTGAATAGCTAGTTATTGTTGGCATCACACCCAAGGACCACAACATTTTTTCCCACCTACTGTGTAGCATAGCTGACAAGTCCCTGAAAATTAATGACCTACTCAGAAACAGATACTTGGACAATATTTTTTGAAGGCTGGAATGGTCTTTGCTGCTAATATTGAGGGATAAGCAGCTATGCAGAACCAAGAGAAATCCAGGAAAGACTACGTAACTGTGACAATCAGCCTTCTCCATCTTTCCTTGTACCCAGCATAGAGGAGTCAGTCACTGACTCCTAACTTCTAATGTGAGCTACTAAACTCAAATATAAAGCTAATGTTCTAGTAAAACAAAACACACTTAAAATCAAATTTATGGTGAAAAGTGGTGAAAAAGAAGCCTAAAGGGCCTTTTATTAGTTTTGTTTGCCCACGTTTGTTTCTCTTTCCCTCACAATATCCAGAATCTTTTTTTTTCACACACACAAATCCTGAGAGTAGAAAATGCTATTTAACAAGGCATCAAAAACATTTCTTTCTGGCAGAGCTATGTCCAAGAACTTGTGCTGGTTATAGCACAATGCATTAATATTGCACAATATTGCACAATAGTATTAACCTGTCCAACATTCTTTGTGTGAATAGAATAGCTGCCCTAAGTTACAACACTCTTCACAGGAACTGCAGTGGCACAGAAACTGTAGTGGCACAGGAACTGAGCAGACAGATCTCTCTAAAAACAGAGTAAAACAAAGAAATTACCTTCTTTCAAGGGAAATTGTTGCTATTAACATCACCACAATGAACATTTACTGAAAAGCTACGCTAGATGGTACTGATCATGGAAAAGAAATTCACTGGAAATTTAAATATGCAGGTCTTATATTCTGGTAGAAATATTTCAAATTCAGTGTAACAGAGGGCCTGTGCAAATCACAATCTGTTAATTTACCTAATACACGCTCTTACACCTGCAAAGCTGTAAATTACTATATGAGTTACCAGGAAGAGGGGAGCCAGGCCCAACAATTAAATACAGGAGCATGTGAGAGCATATGCATAACCTGAAACATTTTCAAATTTTCTGAAATCTAATGAGTTCAAATAATTATGGACTTGGGAAACAAATAATCAATCTGTTTTCTATCAAGAAGACAATTGCATCAAGAAGACTCACTTGGAGCCCAATGCTGACTAATAAACCACCCATGCAGTTTCCATTTTTGACTTCTTGCTTTTGGGGGGGTGTGTAAAATAAGCTGCAGATGACAGTCAAAAGCACAGACTTTGGTAGCTTCTTTCCAATGAATACATTTTCCTGGACACTTGCTGTTCTGGATTTTTACAGTGTGAAAGTAAAAAGAAACAGTTGTGCAGTTTAACTGAGGTTTCATTTGAAGGAATTGCATGATGGTTTCATTACTGAGATGGCAAGTACAGCTCAATCTAGTCAATATGGAATTTCCTTTTTCCATTCTCTGGATATAACAGGATACAACAGGCAGTGAAACAGGCACTTAGTCACTGGGGTTTTTTACAAATCTTTTTAATTCCCTTATTGCCCAATCTTGCAGTTATTGTGAACTTGCCAACATTTTTCTTGACATAATTCCTGCAAAAGCAGGCCCTTAAATATGAATTATAATTAAAATAACCTTTAGCTGCCATCCGTGGATTGTCACCCATAAAACTAGAAAAAAAATATATATATTAATAGAGATAATGTGAAATTCCTTTAAAGACACTAATAGGCTAACTAAATGTGATAACTATTGGCCTGGTTCATGACAAAATTACATCATTTTATTCTTCACAAGTCTTACCACCACAAGAGAGTGCCATTGACAGAATGGGCTTTCCTATATCCAACATAGGCCTTAAGTACTGCAGGAACTAACTTTTGAGTACTCTCTGAAGGGTATTCAGAAGTCTGGTCATAGTTTCCAAGGAAATGCAGAAGCAATGAGATTTGCAGCCATAGGCTTAACCCTGGCTGCAAAGAGATAATTATAGGAAATTTGATTCAGAGCCTTGGAGTTAACTTTTTAGTGACTGAACACATACTGTGCATAATCAGGTCCACACACCTGTGTCCCAGGAATGGATACCTGTCTCGCCTTTTCCCTTCTCTGAAGAAATATCACATTTTTAACTTGGCCTTTTACAATTTCTTTCACACCCTCTCTTCAGAGTTAAGTCTACTGAGGTTTTTGTCTTAGGTCTTTTGTCTTTGTACTTAGGTCTTTCCTGACCTTATGTAAATATACATTTGGATGAACTCCGAACTACTACTTTTATGAATAACAAATACTGGTGATGAATAATAAAATGAAAGAGAAATATAAACACTTAAGAAAAGACTGCAAAGTTACTATACAGAAATTTTCTATTGGTTATTTTGCAACCTTTTCTAATACTGTGGAAACAGAATAGACCAAAGCCAGCCAGGACAAAAAGGCAGTTATTTTTTCCAAGTAAAACTAGCAGAATTTGACTGGTAACATTCAAACATGACCAATATCAATGATATTGTATACAAAAATTAGTGATTTGTATCAGAAATACTTTGGCCAGTAGGACCAGGCAAGTGATCGTCTCACTTTACAGCACTGATGAGGTTGCAGCTTGAGTCCTGTGCCCAGTTTTGGGCCTCTCACTACAGGAAAGACATTGAGATGCTGGAGTGTGTCCAGAGAAGGGCAACGGAGCTCGTAAAGGGTCTGGAGCACGAGTCTGATGAGAAGTAGATGAGGAAACTGGGGTTGTGTAGAGTGAAGAAAAGGAGGCTGAGGGAAGACCTTATTGCCTTCTACATCTGCTTAAAAGGAGCTTGTGTGAGGTGGGAGTTCATCTCTACTCCCAGGTAAGAAGAAACAGGGTGAGAGGATATGGCCACAAGTTGCACAAGGGGAAGTTTAGATTGGATATCAGAAAAAATTTCTTCGTGGAAAATGTTGCCAAACACTGGAACAGGCTTTCCAAGGAAGTGGTTGAGTCACCATTCCTGGTAGTGTCCAAAAAACATGTGGATATGGCATTTGAGGACATAGTTTAGTGGTGAATGTGGTGGTGGTGTTAGGTTGATGGCATAAATTGATGACCTTATAGGTCTTTTCTAACCTTAAGAATTCTAAATTTCTGGGTTTTTTTTCCTGAAAAAAAAACAGTCATCTCGAAGTTATTGCATTGTGTGACTCCAAAATGAGATATAATTACCAAATAGAATTTTTTTTTAAAAATAGGTAATATAGACTTTCATTAACGATGTCATCAGTGTCTAGATCTTAATTTCTTATCAAAGCTTCCATCCAATTTCTCCCGTACTGTTCCATGCCTCTCCTCCTTGACCATTTGACTATCTTTTACAACACCCTATTTCCTCTGAGGAGGAAGAAAATAAGGAAAAGAAGCCTCACACAAGAAGAAACAAGACCTCATCTCTGATTGTTCCAGATTGTTCCCCCTTTCATACGTCTTTGTACCGTACTGTACCTTCTCAGGAACTGTCCTTGTGTTAGTTCACTTAATGGCCTGTTAAAATCTGTATATTCAATCAAATCTGTACAAACATTGCTTCCATTACTTATTCTTTTCACACCGATGTTAATGATCAGTAAGAGCCTCAGGATTGCAAACGTATGGATTCATTCTCTAAATCAAAGGCAGTATTCAGTTGTCTGTGTACTTTTTAGGCCGTTCTTTTTAGCAATGATAAGTTTTCATATGTTTGATTCTAAAGACTGATAGTGTATGTGAGGATTCAGACGTATTTTGAACACTCCAAATACATTCTGAAAGATAGAGTATGGAATATTTTCCTCTTTCACTTGCCTGCAGCCCCCTCTTCTCAGTTTCTGGCCTTCATACATTTTTTATTGGCGCTGTAATTTAAATATAAAATGAGCTTACCATTCACCTAGGCTAATCAGATCTGACTACATATGAATGATATTTGGGATTATGCCCTGCATGAGGACATTCACTAACTCCCTGAGGTCATAATTTTTCTGTTGAGGTTTATGATCAGGAAGACTAATCAGTCTTGTGATCCACGCTTCAGGATTTCATTATTACAAGAATAAGTTCTCCAACTGTTGAAAGAAACTAGAAGCACAACTCAATATTTTATATCCATTTGATGGATTATTTCATATTTGTTTTTCCTTACTCTACTTTAGGAACCAGAACTGTCTTCTAAAAAAAGAAAGATGAAAAAATTTAAAAGATTTTATGAAGTGTAGAAAGTGCTCCAGCCTTTTTAATTGTGTGACGCACACATAAGGCAAGAGGATTAAGCCCACAAAATTTCACAATGGTAGCTCACAAGAATCTTCAATAGTACGTGTAGTGGGACAGTTTCTTGCCTGGCTATGTTCTCAGGTGACCATTGAGAAATACTTGAAGAATCAAATTCTTTTCAGGATCCCTGAGGTCCAGAGATTTCATCCATGCACTCAGAAGCACACAGTTTTGGACAGAGGAAGCAAACAGCTTGCATTTTCTTCCCACGTCCTGTAGACTCTGAAAACAGACATAGGAGTTACACAGTGGTTGGTCTCAATTTTCCTAACAAATTTACTTTCATTTGTTATCATGAGGCCAGTGTCCTCTTCCCCCATTTTTTCAAGTGAAAAATATACTTAATTGTGTAACATCTTGCGGGTAAAGGGCCTGAATTGATGGTGCACTTTCACATCCTAGGATTTTAATGGCTTTTAAGCACAGAAAGACGTCATGGCAGTGAAGTTCTGCATTCATGCTGACTTTTAAGCAGATGTCTGTTATCACAGCTTAGCACAACACATAACTATGCACTGAAACATATATTAGACTGGTTCCTAGAAGCAACATGCTTTACATGCTTGAAGGGCAGTCTGTTCACATGCCTTGCTGAATCTCATTTACTTATCTTTGGGGCAAAACTATTTCAGGGTGCCACCTGAAGGATCACTGGCAAAGGGAAGACATTTAGCATATGTGAGCATATGTGGCATATCTTCTCAGGGAGCAGAATGCATAAAAAGGTTCCACTTACGTTAACTTAACAAATAGGAGCCCTAGCCAGGGATCATGACTGTAGAACACAACAGAAACACAGTGTCTCCTCCAAAAACCTTACTCTAAAAGAAAGAGAAAAGTGATAGAGATGCAAAAAAGGCTAGAAAACATATCAGATGGTGATAAGAAGTGAAATTAATCTTCATCTGCTACACAGTTATGGTTGCACCTTAGCAGTCTACCCACTGATGTATCTTGCAGGTATCAGCAAGGACAAGTTTTGAAGACAGCTGTGAAAGATAAAACACAGAGTGGCTTGGCTTTGCAAGTTTTACAGGGAGTTCTTCTCAATTGTATCCTGCAGCATCACTGGATAAACTTTGATTAGAAACATTTACAACTGAAAAAGCCCTTTGCAGTGGAATTATGTAGCATGACCATCAGGGACTCTGCTTCCTTTCCTGATTAGCTATTAAAATGCTGCTAGTCAGCAGTATACAAGACTTAAATTTGTTACAATCATGAGGGAAATCATCAGAGAGGAAGAAATAATTTATAAGATCCAGCTCCTGGGTAAATGTTGGTGTTCTTCCTGAATCTTTCAGTTTTCCTCATTTGATAACTTTTATTTACCTTTTCTTTCCTCTGTAGACTCAAGTAAAAAATTTAAAGTTCTACTTCTAATCAAGTAAGCAATCTAGGATTACTTTTGTTTTCAGTATTTTTAAGTATAACTCAGCATGAGGTTTCTTGTACAAAAATTTACAGAAGTTGCCTATAGAACTTTTATTCTTCAATATTCAAATAATTTAACAGAAAAAAATTAGTTCCTTCTGGGTCCATTAATACAGGCTGAATTCAGTGGCAGAAAGCAAGTAGATAAAATTGACTTCAAGATATTAAATTAAATATTTACAATTAGTTCCAGAAATAATAATAAAAGTTTTCTACATACACATTTTTTAATTACAAACTGGTATCTTAGTCTCAAAAATATTTTAAAACTGTGGCGATCTCTACTTGAATTATCTCTAGATTTATATTATGAAACACAGCTGGGCAGGTTTTTCTTTGATACATGTGATTTAGAAATATGCCACATCAGCTCCACGCTCCTTGTTTTTTAAAATGATTTATAGTTTTATAGCTCATACTTACAAAGTTATGCCAGTAGAAATGGATTTAACCAAAGAGTTTAATCCTCTCCCACCTTAGTGTTAAGTCAGTAAAAGATAGAAGAGCTCAATGGTTCCTCATATTTATATATGTAAAGGTATTGAATATGTAAGTGTTTCTCACTTGAAGAGTGTTACATAAAATCAGTCGACAGAAAGGACGTGTAACAGGTCCCTGTTTTGTTCCTCTGTTGGTCAGGTCTGTAACCTGTGGTGTCATGCCCAGCAACTTTATTTGATTTGAGTGTGATTCGTGCACATGTAAATATGAAGTTTGATAATACTAGGGTTTATTCTGAAATGTTCAATTGGATTTAACTTCAGTAAGAAAGATGGAGAAAAAAATCAAAAATATTAAGAGTTGGCACTAGAAGAACTGCATATGCAAAACTACAAATACAATCAAAAGGCTGGATTCAAGCTCTTTTGAGCAGCAAAGCAGTTTAATCTGGAGGAATCTTAATCACATAATGGCAATTAATTCAAAAACTCATTCACTCCTAAGGATTATGGTAGAGGAAACTATGTGGAGCCAAGGGATGTTAGAGTGTGTGAGATTTTATCACCATTAGTACATATTATCCTTAGTAAGAACAGCAGGATCTAGTCAAATACGAAGAATCTCTCACAGTATTTTCTTAGCAAAATGTGGTATTTTTGAAAGGAAAAAAGCTTAGTATACCCAAGCAGTTTTGGAGGTAGTAATCCCCATCCCAAACTCAACTTTGAAAGTGCATGGAAAGATGGAATGCAGAGGCTGACAGGAAAGATTTAAAACTTTAAGCAGGAAGGTAAACGAAGCAGTGCAAGAAAAGCAAAACGATTTCCACTGACTGATCACCATAGTCTAATTAGAGCACCAGCATTGTATCCAGTTCCCTCACCTTATAGCCACTGAGGCATAACGACATAAAAGAAATCACCGGGAGAGTAGGAAAGCAACAAGCAGTGGAAAGTTCCATGAAGTGTTCCTGTTGCCGATGGCTTACAGGGATGCTTAGAAATGGACACTTCACATGTATTTTGTCATAAATACATCGCTCAGGAGATCTGAATTAGAGTCAATGACATCTGTATCGAATGACTTTGACAGTAATGAACTGCTCAGTAATTTTACATTTAACATAGAAAATTATTTCCAAAGTACTTTTTGGACACCAGCTCAAAACTTTTTGGATTGTCTGACCAAGGTATACCTCTCACAGTGCATAATGCCAGTAAAACTGTTTTTCTGAAGTTAAGTCTTTGTTGTGACTGTTTCCCCTTTTAATTGCATGGAAAAGTTGTATTGTTTTTCCAAGAATCTGCTGCTTGGCATAAGAGATAGTAAGTTACTCAATCATGCATTACATTTCTAAAAATGAAGGGCCTAACCCACATCATGACTTACAGCTCCAATTTGGTGTCCTAAAGAATACCATATTTTATTAGTCTAACCTTGTCACTGTCATTCATGGTGATAGAATGTGACATATTTAAGAGAAATGTATAGATGTTGAACCACAGGCATAGATGATACAGTAGAATTTGGCGTACAGTGAGTTGTTTAGCTGTGCCTCCTCATCCACTGTGAAACATAAGCCCTTCATTTCTCACTTCCATGTGACAATCTTTTTTTCTCCAGATGCCCTTTTAATGATTATTTCTCCCTTTTTTTTTGGCATAACCTATCGTATCTTTTGTCCGAGCTGATGCTTCTTGCCTAGGGAAAACATTGGGCTTAGGCACAGATCATGTAGGTTGCTGTACGTGGCATGAGTTGCAGGGAGTGGAAGGACAGTGTCAGCCTCAGTCCTCACCTTCTCTGTATTCTCAGGAGGAGCTGGGGCAGTGAGAAATATCTGGGCAGAGAAAAACACCTTATTTCCTCTGCAAGCAAGGAGACCTGTAAAAGGTCAATGACTCAATGCCTCTACCACTACTACTTGGTCCAGGTCACTTCCACTCCCCTTTGGAGCAGCAAAGAGCAAAGGTGTCTACTTTTCAGGGCTACTCTGGGCAGTGTGGCAAAAGGTATTTCAAGCCATTTCTTGCATTGTTATGATGTTAAGCATATTTTGGCTTCCTCTCATTTTCCATTTCATCTGTCTCCAGAGCTTTTCATTTGTGATCAGTTTTTGGGCACTGGTCTAAATGTGTGTGGCAGGGCATATCGACCCTCTCCCCAACACAGGTGGCTGGTGCAGATAGGAGAGATAACTCAGGCGGGCAAGGCCCAGCAGGTATCATCTCCTGGTGCCGAAAGGTCTGCCAGCCTAACCAAGAATCAACAGCTTGGTATGGAGAACAGATGTGGAAAGAGATAATAGAAAAAAAACATAGGTGACCAACAGGCCTGCTCTACATTATGAAAGTACTACAGATTATCACGGAGGCAGAAGTCACTTACACACTCCCTGGGAACATGCAAGATGACTTCGTCCCAAAGCTTGGATGCAACTTCATGGTTACTTTTCCAGAAACTGAGGGAAAAGATTTCGATGTGTGCTCCATCAGAATTGGATGGTAAGAAACATTGGATCCTAAGTTATACTATTTCTTTGCTAGCTGTAAAATCAATGGTACCTTTAACCTTGCATGTAGTACTAGTTGTCTCTTTGTCTTACTCCTGTTTAAGTCTTATGTCTGATAGTTTTTTGTCTATTAAATAAATAATTCATTCTATGATAGATTGAATTAGCCGTTATTAAAGAACTTGCGAACGAGAGTGGGTTTTGGGGTGCTGGCCATCCTGATAAAGCTACTGCCTGCTGCCAGAGGCCTCAGCAATAGGCAGGGGCTTATTTAAACCCCCACATCCATTCATAACAATGTGCCTACCCATACAGAGCCAGCCTAGAGCTACAGTTTATAAAGAAGTGGAGTTCAGGTAGCAGCATCTTTCATATGTCTTCAAGTTGCACTGCCATACAGTAAAACAGTTTCTACAATGGTAGAAGTATATAGGATTTAATTTGGAGGCAAGATTTCTGTTTCTGCATGGCATATAGTTCTTGCTATTCTAGTCTTAACATCAGTTCGTAATAACTTATCTAATTTTTAAAATTCATGTAGAATTAACTTACTGGACTTATTTGTTAAGGACCTATTAATTAATTTCATTATCGAGACTTATTATTTTTAATACTAGGAATTTGCTAATAAACAAGATCAAAATCTCTTAATTCTGGTGCTTTATAATACGGGTATCTATGAAGACTTATGCACATCAACACTGTTTTTAATTATGTATGCATAAAATATATGAAGACATAGCCATGTATGTCCTCCACATATATATATGTACATACACATGTACAAAAGGCACTGATACATACACATGTACATGTACAAAAGGCACTGATAAATAGATAAATAAATAAATAAATAAATAAATAAACAAAAATAATTGGTACATAAAGATATCAACAATTTTGGATCCTGACTTTGTCACCAGGAGGGTCAGTTTCTAACAAAGCCAAGGAAAATCCCTTTGTATCTATGCCGGCATTTTATTTTCACATCTTATTGCAAATAACCTTCCACATAATACAGGAATAACATGTAAAAGTAGGGTCAGACCACTTCTACAAGGCTGATCGTTATTCTTTCATGAATAAACAAATTGTTTAGTATGACTAAATACAAGGAGAGAGATATGAGGAATGAAGACAGCAAGTCAAACCGAAAAGAACAAGGTTATTATCCTAAACCACAGCATCACTGGAAAATTTTTCTAAATCATGATTTTTGACTACTGTCTGTTTCCAGTGTGGTGTAGACAGAGAATGCATTCCTTGAATAGAGGGATGTCTAATAGTGTTAGGAGTGGTAATTTCTTAGTAATACGGTATTAATGAGATCATTGCTGAAACATGGGTGGCAGGGTCTCAGAAAAGAACGACAAGAATAGAAAATTTTCTGGGAATAAGTTTTCTTGCAGTGAGAGAGTGAGAGGAGCTTTATTCATTTAGTTAATTAAGAAAGTGACTGGATCATATTCTTCAAATATCCACGTGGGGAAGGGATTTTTAGTAACAAATCAATTTTTAGCACAGCAAAGGAAGGCATAATAAGACCCAATATTATATTTTAAAAGGTAAATGGAGTTTTCCAGCCATCTAGTATTTTGATAAACAGAAATCAGGCTTCTCATAATCTCTATTTCCAGCTGACAAGTTCTCAGTTTACAACAACATTTTATATTTTCTCTATAGTACCTTTCTGAGATGCTTTTCAGCTCTTACTGCTGAATCTCACGTGTAGGTCCCCGGGTTCTCAAGGCAATGCAGTTATTTTCATTGGTTATCCTGATTATCTAAGCTTCTCAATACTGTACTATCAGGATACTTGATTCCCACTTTTCCTTTATGACTATCAGGGAAAAGATTTATCTTAATATAGATGGTTCCTTTTCAATATTGTCCTAAGTCACCTACCATTGTCGTCTCACAATTGTGCTCTTAAATTCCACTTTCTCCAAGCAAGTAAGCAGTTTTCTTTTCAGCAGCATAATGAGTGCATTGTAAAAGGACAGACAGAATATGACCCCTTTATTTCCTTTCTCTAGAAAATGAAGTCATTCTATTTAAAAGAAAAGGGAAAAAAAGAAAAAAATAGAAAAGATTCAGTTAGTTTGGCACATCTGGCTTTGGTAAACCAATATTCCACTTCCCTTTTATGTGTAGCTTTAATGGTCTTTCTCTTCAAAACCTATTTTAAAACTATATGCACTACTGAGCCAGACTCACAAATCTGCAGTTGCACACAGCAGCTTCCTCTTCTTACACACAAAGCAAAGCACTTGTCTTAGGACCTAGTACTACCACTAACTCAGTAAGCTTGATTTATAATAGCTACTACTAGATCTGTATTTTGGTGCAAATTCTCTAAGAGGACAGTCACTGCTGCATTTGTTACTCTTATATTAAAATCAACTGTAATTTTGTTTTTATTTCCATTATAGTTATTTCCATTATTTCATTCCCATTTATACTTCATTTTTCTCCTGTAGCCAGTAATTGTCAACTTACTGAAAAGCAGAGCAAACTACTCTTTCGTTTTGTGTCAATAGCCGTGGCTTCTTTAACCTCTTTACCATTCAGCTAATAATTTTAGGTCTTTAGCTTGTCTTCATCCCTAGGTGTCTTTATCCTTGTGTTTAGTGCATGAGCACAGTGAAGATTGCTGTAGAGTAATCATCTTTTTATCCTATAGTTTGTCAGCTGCTTCTCTGGTCATCTATGCCCATCTGGTGGTTAAATGCAAGGCACCTGATTACTTGCAGTGAGGCTTGAGCTGGTGTGTTTTTTCATGATCGAGGTGTGTTTACAGACAATTTCTGTGCTTCAGATGACAGGTGGTCACTTGTAGAGCTGGTGCTATTCACCAAAGACATGTTCTGTATCCACAACTTACCAGACTCTGGCCTTTTGAAATACTAAATTCACCTGCAGGTCTAAATTTCTGCATCCTTCTAACTGAATTTCCAATTGCCCAGTGTAAAATTAGTTTTCATAATGCCTTCCTTAAACACTTCCAACTACTTATATGCTTGTTAGCTCTTTCATATGTTCTCCAGTTATGTCAGAAATTGTTGGTGAAGCAACGTGTGCACAGTAACAGCACGGAGATGTAACTCTGTCTTCAGAATGGTATTTTCTGAAATACAACTAAATGAAATGTTAAATGAAAATCTGTCATAATGGCATACTCTCACCGAAATATCTTTCCGCAGTATAAGCAATGAACCAGATTATTTGAGTAAGCAATTATATTTGTCTTCATGTAAGAGTGGTAAAAAGCATGATTCCTTGCACTTTTATTTAAAACTGTGGGAAATGTGAAAAAACCCTCAGACTGTTGGGGAAATGGTTGATTTAACGTTCAGTTTTCTAATCGTTTTGACCCCAGCAGTGTCCAGGAGGCATCACATTGCACTGAATAAAGAACACAAACTGTAATCCACTCTAGAAGCTGCCTCCTTTCAGTAGCTACTTCCTTTTGTCACCTTTGCACGCTTATGTGTGGAGTCTGTGGAACTCAAAACTCTTATGTTTTGCACAAAAATTCCTGTCTCTCGTGATCTCCTTATGTTGTCTCTCCCTGCCTTTTATTTAAGTGAAGTGATTCCAGAACAAAAGCCAACCAAACTTTCTACACTTTTTGACTGTGGAAGGTGAGACACATACTTTGGGCTGCTGTTTTTAAGCATAGCCTTGATAGTGGCTCCTGTTTATTTCCAGAACTAAAAGAACTTCTTAAAAAATTAACTAGAAAATTTTATTAGCTTCTCTCAGATATTGACTAATACTCTCCCCAGGCATGCATTTTCTCATGCTTTGACAAAAGTATCTGCCTGAAAGAAACCATGGGCCTTTTGATGTCAAAGACAAAACTCAATTTCATGACTGGATTTTACCCCCTGGGTTGTATTTTCAAAATATACATTTTGACAGTATGAAATGTCCTGAAAATCCCATGCCAGCACAACCAGCACCACACATAGTAGAACATTTTTGCATTGGCATGAATAATGCTGGCACCTCCCTTCCTGTGGTTTTGCTTTTACTGTACATAGGCATTTAGTTTTAAATTTTGGGAGACAATGTAATTTATCTTTGTATCTACATCATTATAAACAACACTGGTAATAAATAACAATACAGCTATGCTTGGTTTGCTTTTTACATTGCCTCTATGTTAGCCCTAACCAATGCTGTATTGATTTGACATTTCTTAAGTGTTTTTCTATTTTAAAGTCCTTAGCAGTGCAGGCCTTTATTACAGCAGAGTGGTTCTTGACCCTCATCATAATGGGCATGTTCTCAGTACCAGCAGCCTTTCCGGCACTCTCACCGGAGCAGAGTGCTCGTGATACATTTACTGTGGTGTGGTGAGTAATTCACATTTAGAATTTGGTTTACTCCATTATATTTCACATCACTTTAAAACCCACCAGAAATAAGTAAAGTACTTTTTAATGGACACTTTATTGTTTCTATAATGTACATCTTTCTTGAGAACAGGTTGTTTCTTTACCCTGTTAGGCTGAAGATTTCCTTTTGATCACAATTCACTTTTGATTTGACTGACTGCAAACCCCTACTTACCAAAAATTCTCATGGGCCTGGCTCAGCACGATATCAGAGAACACAAGCCTTCCTCAATGCATTAAAGATACCAAGGAATAATAAAATGCAATTCAGAGAGGAAAAATTACAGATTTTAACACATGGATCACATAAAGATAGCCCCAGAGAATCAGGGATGGTGGACCAGGGCTCTTTGTCCAGTTTTTTTTTGTTGTTGTGGTTTTTTTTTGTTTGTTTGTTTTGGGTTTTTTTTGTTTTGTTTTGTTTTTTTGACAAAATCCTTCTACTTAGCAAAAGCAATACACATTTTATGAAAACAAAGAAAAAAGTTTTTATTCTATCAGAATGATTTATTGTCATAAATATAAGCTGAATAACACATAACTATGTTTCTTAAAGAAAAAATAATTTGAAAATTATTCTAAAATAACCTCCTGTGGTAAAACACCCTCAAAAAATTGGACATGAACCACAGGCACAAGAGCTTTTGGCATAGATAGAACATACTTATAGGAGCAGCACTGAAAGAATTACTTGACTTTTGGGAAAACTTGTCCCTTGCAAGCATAGATAATCCTCAACAGACTTGAATAATAGAACATTTTATTTAATATACAATCCATGGTTCTTATGTTTTAAAATGTTATCTTTTTTTTACAGATCACCTTGAGTGAGCATGAATATATGGAAAAGTATAGATGGAAAATGTAAACCACCAAAACTGAAGATCAAACTTACTCTGTTTTTATAACAAAAAAACAAACAAACAAACTAAAATTATACATGGGATTTAAACAGATGTCTTACATGTGGAGACTGCTCATATTTTCCAACTCCCTGCAGTGTTTCTGTACGTAGTTTTACAGCGTGATATACAATTCTAAAATGCCAGAGAACTGTCATACACTACACTTGTTTTCATTGGGTGGGCAACCTATGCCAGAGCTCCCTGATCAAACACCGTTCAACAGTCACATGAAAACCTATTAAACAGAACAGAAAAAACTGTGCTATCAACACTCACACTTACTATAAATATTATCTTCTTAGTCAACTGATCTGCTTCCTCTCTGATTATTAGGTTTGTATCTACTGACTTTATTGACATAAAAACCTTTGCCTAACTTTATTTCTATAAGCCCCACACACCAAAAAGGTGCTTATTACTACATTTATTCACACTTGTGCAAAACTAAAGAGTTGCTTCTTTGTTCTAATCAGACTTCCATTTTTCAATCCTAATAAGAAAATAGAATTAAATGGAAAACACCAAGAGACTAACTTACCCACATTTTTATAACTGCTGAGGAAATGTCAAGAAAGATCTCGTTTTCATTGTTTGCTCTCACAATTTGCAGCTTTGGCAGTTTACACAACACTCTTTTTTTACTTTATAAACTGACCTCTTTTATTTTTGGACTGTTGAGACTCAGCAAACATGGAACATAAGGATATCAGTTTTATTCACTTTTCAGATTAAAAGTAAGCTTTAACTGTTCTTGAAAACCCATTCCCAATTCTATGGTTCATGAAGCACAAACTGCCCCACCATATGAGCTGTGCCTTCATGCACCCCTGACCTACTCCAGTTTCCTGGCCTATCTTCACAGCTCAAAGAGAATTACAGAAGATAAGTTCTGATGCAGTCGAGTGGCTACAGGGTACTGAAAGCAACATTAAATAAATGAACTATTGTTAGCTATCAGTTTGACTCTCTGCCAACCAGCTAAATGAATCACTTTGAAAAATTAAACAAAAAGAGGTTTAATTTGACATGACTGTTGTTTGACTTTCCGCTTTTTTGTTTTAGTGGGGACCCAAGACTGATGCCATGCCATGCTAGGCAGAGAATAAGCACCACATATTTGTCCATTACCAACCCATAACTAATGCATTAAACCCTCGTATTTTTCACTTCTATTGTTTGCTATTAGAAATCTGTAGTGCAGACCTGTAAGTCTACAATAAAGCCTCTGGCTATTTTATAACTAAAACTTCTCTATCCTCTTAAAATATTTAGCTGGTTTTCTTTGCTTTTTATGTAGTAAATAAGCCTGTAGGGATACTGAATACAGATGGCTAAACAATTCTGGGTGTTTTAGCAGTTTATGTGTACCCTTCAATCTCTCAGAAAAGGCAAAGAGCAGGAGAGGCAGAGTTGCTGCAATAAAATGTTTTACACAGTGAATTTGGCTTGGTTGCGTAAAATGTTGATGTTGGAGTAAACCACCAGTTTGGCAAATAAAGTTGCATGAGGCCTGTTGCCTGGCCTTTTACAGTTTTGTGTTTTTTCTCTTCAATAGGTTTCTTTTCCCTGTTGCTACTTACAATAAATGCTCTGGGCCAAATTTTCCACCCTGCTACAGCGTGTGACCACATTGGCACTAATTTGGTAACACTGGTGCAACTGAGGCAGAAGAATTTTCTCTTCACATTTCTAGTCTGCCTTTCATCTGAGGATATCAAAGAACAATCCTGAACAAAATCAGGTTTCAAGATCTAAACCCTCCAAAGCTTTGTGAGTGTGTAGAGCCAGCCTTTGCAGCTAGATCCATTTCTGATCCATATTTAAGGTATTGCTGCCTTGATCTGAGAGATGCAATTAGTTACAACACTCCCTACACAGAATGGGAACCTGAAGGGAACATGGAACATTATTAAAATCTGTGGCTTGTTTCACAATCAACTTCTTGTTTAGAGACATAATTGTGGTTCTAGAGGGCTTAAGCCCAGAACAGTTCTGAGTATTTTATTTTCTGCTTAGTGCAAACCCAATTGCATGAATAGTTTTGCCTGAAAGAAAAAAACGCCTATCTAAGGAGTTTGAAAACTTAGTTCAAGTTGTCTGTGGAAGGAATTAAACAAAATAAACTGTTACTGTGAAACACATTATTCCATGCCTTCTAATCAAAACAGCAGAAAACCATTTCAGTTCCTTCAGTCAATCAATAAATTCAGTCAATGTGATACATTTCCTGCAGTTCAGAAACTAAAAAGTAAAAAATACAAAAGTTTGATTACTACAGAAGAGAAATAATTCATAGTTTTAAAAGAACCTGCAGTAGGAGTCATTTGGATTGTGTTGGCTTCCATTACAAGGGTTTCTCTAAAACATGCCCTCTCGGGACCCTGACTTTGCCAGATACAGAATTCACCTGGGCAGGTGGCTGGGCTGCTCTGAAGAAAACACAGCCTGTTTCAACCTGTGGGGATGAAGGCAACAGGCATTTTTCTCCTTCTTTGCACAGAAAGCCTGGGGAGATCAGTGAAGTTTCCTATGACTGTGTTCATGAGCAGACACTAAACCCACAATTTTTTCAAGCTACTATCAATTGTATTTATTAAAAAAAAAAAAAAAAAAAAAAAAAAATATAAACAAAAAAATACCCAC
>VYXC01001152.1:222-173902 GCA_013397175.1 Platysteira castanea | reverse complement strand
AAATGTTTTAAAGTTATAATAAATTTTTTTTAAAAAAAAAAAAAAAAAAAAAAAAAAGAAATTGTAAAGATGAGCATACCCTAGGGAATGACTTCGTAGAAATATATCTCGGACTGAATTAATGGCCTTTAATTTTTCTCACTGATTTCTAAAAGTTGGGGGGGTACAGGAGGGTGAAAAGGGAAGAATGAAATTTAAATACCTCAGCCTTAGGTATTTACACACCTAGGTATAATTAAGCACAACACTCCTTCTCAACACAGAATTCAGCTGTGGGGCAGATGAGAGCAAAACAACATTTTTAAAAGCTGTAAGTCTGCTTATGTTGTCCTAAAGTATGACCAGAATGCTCATGGGGCAGAGCTAGGCTCTGTTTCATGGACCTCCCACTGAGTTCATGCTTCACGCACTACACAGAATGACAAGTTTTGCGTGTTAGACTAAAATTAACTCTTCCTTTTCGTCCCTCTAAATGAAGAAAAGAGGCACTGTGCATGATGCTGCTGTGGGCCTGGGAATCCAGTTCCCTCAGCTGCTCTCAGCACCACCAGCCAGACTGAGGAGCAGCACGGCTCTCAACAGCAGCTTCTCTGCCATCAGTGCTGCAAGCTAGGTAGTCCTTCCAGCACAAGGATTTCCAGTCACAGGATTTCTGTCCGCCTACATCAACCCTGTGAGCTGCTGGAAAGCCATGTCAGACACAACTTCTCTGGAACAGGTTTTTATGGATATACAACAGAGAAGTCCTCTTGACAGAGGACTTAATTCACATTAAAGTGAATTTTAATTTGGGGTTAGAAATGAATGGATGTAAACCAACATAAGTATCAGACATACTCATCTCTCAAAATGAGTGACTGAAAAAAGACACCTATCTTTTTCCAGTCTCTTTTATGACTCACGTATCTGTTCCTCTACTACTTGTATTTTACAGGCTGAAATTTTTCATTGAATAATTGCCAAAAGGCAACATCTACCTTTTTATCTCCTATGTTTTATAAAATGAACCTGAGCCATAAACTCTTAAACCCAAATCAGCTACTTTCACAATTTCAGTGTTTAGAATTTGAGGGCAACCTAGGTTGATGATAGCTGTCTAATGCTTTAGTGCTCTTGACATACTAACTGCAGGCTCTCTGTTTGAAAGGAGGGAGAGATTTACAAGAAGTTTTAGAAGCAAGAATATTATTTTCAAGGTACTGAATGTAACACCTTTTCCATTTTAAGTTATATACATATAATATTCAATATTAGTAATATAACTGTTACTTGAAGTTTCTGTGAGAAACTACAGAACTATTGTATTCATCTTTTAGAACATTTCTTCTAACAAAAGAAATATGTGTACACAGCTTCTAGGTCAACATTATTCAAAAGAAGGTCCCTGTGTATTCTTGTAACAACTGCCCTTTCTTTTCATTTCATTTGCACTACAAATCTCAGATTAGTAAATGCTAAGAAGTGGGGATTTTGTGGTATTTGAAATTAGATTAATCAGCTCTGAAAAATCTAATTTACATGCACAAAACACATATTATACACTTTTCTAACTTATACTTTACTTCACAAAAGCAATAATGACACCTGAACAAAATCATATAGGAGAAACCAAAATACTCCAAACAGTTTTTTGGAGTAGTTGAACCCTAAACATAGGGAAAGGAAAAAACTAATTACATTTGAGATCTGTACAGACCACCATGAACCTATCAGGGTTTTTTTAATCAAAAGTGAAAAAGAGACAACACATATCATAGTGCAGAGCCTGAGAAAGACTAAAGAATATCATCTTTTCCTCAGAGCCTCCATGCAAAAGCACACATGAGCAGAGGCACTAGTGTTCTCTAAAGCCTTTGTGCTGTATCCAGGAAGGATGCAGACACTTAAAGCAAGACTGAAGTTGGAACTGAGATCCTGAGACTAAAACTGGAATCCAGATAAGACTCATCAACTGTTGCCTAATCTTGAAGTTGCTTAATTTACCTAGTATATGTATATCTGATTGATTCAGTGCTTTTTCTGATATTTGCAGCCTATTTATGGTCAGGATCCAGAAAATAACATGTTCCACTAGCTTAAAACCTCTGAGTAACTAAATGCAACAGACATTCAGAGAGACATTTAACACATATTCATGGAAGTGGGTTTTCTAGAGGCAGGAGTTGTGAGCCATCACGTTTATTTATTTCTTTTTTAACAACCAGAGGTGGGGACACTCCTTTTCAAAGAAGATATTACACCATTTACCCAGGAAGGTAGAAATGCAAATTCAACAACTTAAGGACATAATTTGAGAGCACTTGGATTGTGCCCCTGGAGCGTTGGCTAATACAGAGGGTATCATGCATACAAAGATCAGTTGTGATACAGCACTTTGCAGCACAAAGTATGTTTCTGAGTGGTAGCAATACAGACCACTTGCCAACCAGATGGAGTATTCTGGGTTCTGGTGTTTGCTCCTGGGGCTGCAACAAGAACAAAAATCCAGAATCATCACTGTGATGTATGCAAATAGGAAGCATACAAACAGCTTTCTTCTTGGCTTTTTTGAATCAATGAATTTTGAATGCTTTTCTGGATGGAGTCACAACTTTAATAGTATAGGCAGGGTGTAGTTAAAAGGCATTTTGTGGGAATTAAGAGATTATCGTTTCCTGCCCTTGGTTATATGGAACTCTTGAATCTCCGTAAATGCTCCACCACATCCAACAACCCAAAGTGGAACAAACTGCAGCTCTACACCATTACCTCCATGTCCCCCTGGCAGAACAAAACTGCTGAGTACAGCCTGAACCCGAAGCCTCGGTGTGTTATGGCCAAGTTCCTGATGAGATCATAAAGAGACCAAGACTGCAATGTTCATTTCAGAGTCCACTTGCCTGCATGCAGATTTTCCCTTCAAGACAATGGCCATGATCCCAACTCTTTCAAGTCCTCAGACTGTTATTCCTTAAGCTGTCAGCCGATTAAGAGAAGCAGATGGCTGTCATATATCAATAAATGTGTAACCAAATATGCTGAAATCTGAAGGTCTTTCATGAAAAGGGTTCTAAACAGGCATTCAAGGTTAGAAATATAAACCCTTTGAAGCTGTGTGTCAGATTTGTTCCTTCAGCAGAGAATCAAGACTCCTAATGTTTCTTTCTGGCCCTCTGCAGAAAGCTGCCTGTACAGGTCTCTTGCAGCTGTTTTTTTGGTTTATCCTCTCTCCCCATGCTTAGCACAGTTGACCCTCGCACTCAGCACATGATGTGGGATACAGTCGAGAGTGCCTAATTTAAAAGTGCCTAATTATTAAGCAACATTTACAAGGGCTAGACCTTAGTCTCTGGACTGAACCAACTATTAACTCTTATGAAAGTATAAGTGTGTTCAAAGACGGTCTTTAAATAAGAGTCTGTGAATAAATTCTATGCTCTTCTGTTTTGGCTCAGCAAGGTAGTATCTGCTGTACTCTGCGAGGCTCCTTATATAAAAAGCTCTGAAAACCTTGCTATTTCAGGTCAGTAAGTCAGGAACCTATTTAATACTTAAACTAAGGAAAACATCCTCACAGAGTGCTTAACTGAAATCTATTTAAAAATTTAAGTTAAACCAATGCAACTTGTTTCTACAAGCTCAGGGCATGCTGCCCTGCATTTATTCTGCATATACAGACTTCTCCAAAGGGAGCACAGGGCATAAGATTCCAGGTTTGAGAACAGTCCATTCCATATAATCCTGAATTAACTTGCCACAAGGCCAGCCAGTGTTGGTTAATGCCATTCTGGCTATGGCTTTAGTACATGCTGTTCCCTCTAATATCTCACTGCTCTACATTCTTAATTCACTTGAGCACTGTGCCTGCTCAGTTTTGGTGCAACATTCATACCTCATCTATCATGCAAAATTCCTCCTGCCATCACTAGCAGGCCTACCAGGAAATCTGGAGATATTATAGCCCTTATTCATAATTCTAACAAAAGGCAGCTTGGTTTATTGCTCTGTCCCTAGCAAAGTATTTACATTCAAAGCCATTATGTGCCAGAAAGCAGGCACAAAGTAGACTGGCTTTATTTCTCATGGCTGCTAAAAACCAAATAGGTGGCTATATGAGAATGGAACTAAGGTAGATACAGCAAAGGACACATCCTCTTCCATGTGTCACCAGTTGTCACCCTATGCTTGCGTGATCTGAAACCCAAATTTTAAGAAGAACAAAAGTTTAGAAATAAAAAATCTGCTCACTTTTTAACTGAAACTGAACTCATGTTTCATGTATGGAATTAGGAGACTTTCATAAAACCTTGTCTGGCCTTGGATGATTCTGAGGTATTTTTGTTGGGCCCCAAATTCTATAAACTAGCCACTACTAACAGCTTCCTTCTGTGAAAGGCTCTGGTTCAAACTACAGCAAAACTCAAAGGCTAAGTCCAAAATAAACAGTTCCTGTAAAAGTAAATTGATAAATAGCTCCCCTGTAATCATATAATTAGTGGTACAATGTGCTAACCGCTTTTGTGAAAGCAATTTTAACGCTTGCCATTCACATTGTCAAAAATATCATTGACCCAGTTGCTTAAAAACAATTGCTGAAATGAATGCTGGTCTTTACTGTGGTTATTAATGCTGGGGCAGATCTTACTTTATACAGACAGCAACAGACCCTTCATTGGTACACATCCACGCTGTGTTTTTTTATTATTTCCTAAGAAAATCTAGAGATTGAGGCAGGGTGGCAAGGATCCCCATCTGGCCTGCTCACTTATCCCCAGCCACTGGATCCACTAGACAAACTTCCTACGTACTGAGGATCAGTAGCTGGTAGGAAAAATTGTACGGCAACAAATCCAAAACTTTTGATATTTAAAGCTTCAGTAATACAATCACACTTCATAAACATAGATGTGATCCCCTCCCTAAAGGCTTTCTCACCACAGGGACACTCTTACATTTACAAATCAGGTAAAACCCAGGATGACGAGAGAGACTTTAAGGAAATTTTGCACCCTTTACTAGGAAATAGAGATCAAGATGTTTAGAGCTAAGTACAATTAGGTCTAAAGAAATGTTGGAATTCAATCAATAGAAGCAAATACCCTCATTTTAACTTTATCCAAGATCATCATCAAGACCGCAAAACTTCTGCAGTCTGCAAAATGTTTTATCTTTGTAAAAGGTTTAGTCCTTACGTGTGAAAAGAATTTTCCATTTTCCTACCATTAAGTCAGTAATTATAGAACAACATTTCTCAAGATGTAGAACATTTCTTAGGAAATAGACTAATTTTGGTGGGCAACTTTCCTAACAGAGGCTAAGAAGCCATTATTAAAAATCAAAGCTCTAACTCTTGTGGTTGTGAAAGGTGCCTGCAAAAAAAGGGAGCAATTGGCTCAGAAGGGTCCTCCTGCAGCTCTTACTCTTAGACACACGCTAAATCCACCAGATGCAGGAGGTGCTGATGCCAGTACTGCTCACTATTTCACTACTAATGCAAGAACAAAGGAAAATGTACCTTAGAAGTAATCCTTAACCTGGTGGTTCTGAGCGTAAACAGTAAAAAATGGCATATAATAAGGAAAAACCAGAATATACATATGCTAAGTTGTTTGAAGTAAAAAGCTCATGAAAAAGAAATGGGTTCGATTGATTTCACTTTGGAAATGAGCTCAGCTTTTAAAAGACTGAGAAGTACTGTTACAGGAAGATGTAAAGATTTTACAGTAACAACAGATGCCCTAATAGCAACAAAGCACTACACACAAAACTCCTGACTTGCAAGTAAATAGTTGTGCAACCCATGCCTAGTATTCTCAACTCTCAATTTTCAACTCCTTGCCTCCTGAGCTTGAAAGAAAATTCTTTACTAATAAACCAATAAACCTACCTATAAATATTATCTTCCATTCAAATGTCATTTCACCATAGTTCAACCCAGATAAGTGACTTCCAAGCTTTCTTTATCAGCACACCTAGTTTCAGGACAATGAACCCAGTTCTGGCTGATCACTCCCCATGAATGCTATAGGTTCCCTGTCTGGGAAACACTAACCTTGACTGTAAGACTTATAGAAGAATAAGCAGAAATGTCAGCATGTTCAGAAACAGGTGTGTAGTCAATATACCTTTCACTTTGAGTTCTCAATATAAATACAGACACACTCAATCTCATACGCAGGTACACAAGTGTTCATTCAGCCAACCTATAACATAAAGAATATCTTTTTCCTAGACAAAAGAAAAAGAAAAAAAAGGAGACGTTTATATTGTTACAGATATTTTTATTTCTAAATACTCAGGAAGAATTTTGATAGTAAACTGATGGGCTAGGTGGACTGTAGAAATAACTGTACAAAAAATAACATCCAGGGCAACAACATCAGTGTTTGATGTCTAAATAAAACAGTATTCTGGCACGTGCAGCTCCTGTGATGGACTTGGAAGAAGACAAACCAAATTTCAAAGGAATAGCAAGCCAAACCTATTAAATATAGACATGGTGTTGAATCCAGTCATTCAGTCCTCACTAGTTCAAATGGCCTTCCATACCGACAGGGCTTGGAACACGAGTTGTAGGAAAGAATGTCCTTTAGCATCAGTGGTGGAAATAAGGAAAATTAAGACTGGAGCTTTAAAAGCAAATGGAAAAATGTGATGTAGGATCAGGATTGCCATGTGCTCTTTGTTGTGGAAAATAACCTAGAAAGCAACTTTGTCTATAAAATGGACAGTATATAAACTTTTACAAGAAAGACCTTTAAAAAAATAGCTCTAAATCAACAGGAAGCTTTGAGAAGGCTGGAATTTGGATTCTTATTCAGCCCTTCAATGAGTTCCATTCTACAATTATTCTTGTTCAGAACAATCCTTTTCTACACGTCCATACCACTAAAAAGCACAATGACTTCCAGTGACCATCATTTGGAGGCTGGCTGTCAGCTGCCCTCAGATCATACCATGAAAATACCGTAATTTCCACTCAGTCTCGAGAAATGCAGCAGATCTAGGAATAGATGCTAAAGGTAAAACCAAGACACTCTTACATCAAGGAGGTAGTATTTCCGCTTGTTTGCTTTCTACTCCTTTTCTCACTTTGAGCACATACTGCCTTTTGAAAAAGTAGAATTAGGATCTACTCAACCTTCATATTTTTGTACTTTTAACAGAAAACAAGAGTTGAATCATTTCATGACACAGCTGTGTAGAACAGAGTAGAAGAAAACTTGTTCACATTGGGGAAGGCATGGGGGGAAGAGGAGGCAATAGACTTTCATTGCATTGTTCCGGACATGCAGGAAGAAAGACAAAATGCAAGGGATGTGGTTTATTTTGGCTGCAGCTTTATTAACTCAGCTCCTCTGGGAACTACCATCAATAACTTGTACAGTGCAGGTCGTCATTCTTTCCATAATCATTCCCACCTGCTGGAGAGCTGCAGTTGGCCTCCTCTCTCCCATCACTCCTCCCCTCACTCCTCCCACCCCCACCTCCACAGCTGGTCACCAGCTAACTACTGACCACCATATCCCCCCAAAAAAGACTAAAGGGGCTGACAGAGGCAATTAATTCCTTGCTGTTACAGACTTCAGCAATTTTTGCTCTCTCTCAGCTTTTTACCTTTCTCCAATTCTTCCTTCAGTTCCATTTTATCATACATTCAGATCTTCGTGGAACAAATGCCTATATTGCACATGTGCCTAATGGAGCAGACAGCAACTATCTTGGCTGAGATTGCCCACCCCTCCACCCTGTTTCCCAGAGAGTTAACAATGCAGATTTGGGACTAAGCATAAAGCTGCTATCACACTCTGTGTATATAGATGCAGCAAAGTGCCTCAAATAGAAATAAACACTTTTATCCAGAATTCTGATTATCATGACATTTACAGTTGCTGTAACAATTTATAAATACCATTTTAAATAGCAAAGGAACTGGGTTTTTACACTGGTCAGAGAAAGAGAGAAGCTGAGAACAATCTAATTTCCATGATTTTTATATACACATCAGAAGACCTGTTGACTTGCACATTCTCAACTTCATTCGTTGGCTCTGGGAATGGACATGATACCTGCATATACCTGCAAAGAGAGAGGCCGGAGGGCTTGGATTGAGAGGGACAATGTGCCAAGACTGCATCTCCGGAGGGATGTGCCTACTGACTATCTGCACACACAATCAGTCCCTTGGGTTGTTCACACATCAGGTTCATATGAAATGTTTGTCTGCATGCAGACCTGCTCCCCACATTTCCTGGCTGGAAGATGGGTCCTGTGTGTGCAAATTCTGTGTGGAGGAATGAAGGATGAACAAATGTAGCAAGAATTGCACTTCCATCAGAAGTCTGTCTTTTAGGAAAATAGCAAATATACCGTCAAAAGCACGCACAGAAAAGGTTTTCTGATATAATGCCAACCATTTATCAGGTAAAAGCCACAAAAGTGTCTATGGAAAATTCCATCTGGTATTCCAGTGTTATGACCACTGCATCTTAAAAAGCAATCAGTCTATTTTTGTACTTCTGTTCATCTAAGATTTTTTGTATTTATTTTGGCAATGTATCTACATTTTCTATGAATTATCAGTCAGTGCGGGAAAGTCCTTCTAGGACCTTCAGTGCAACAAATGTGTTTGGAAATACTTACATTTCTTAAGCCGTTAAAATGCAGTTGTAAGCAGCAGCTATGCTATCACTGCCATGTCATTTTAGATAATTATCTCCCTTCTACAAATAACAGCTAGGGCAGACCCACTGACCCTGCTCCCTTCTGAACTAATTCTCTTTTCTCCTCTCTTACTGCTTCAGTAACCAAATTGAAATAATTAAAAGCTATACGAGTTTTAGAGGCAGTGTAAGACCAGAAATGGAGCTATTCCCATTAAATTGGGAGAAAATGGGACATCAGTATTCATGATGCTGGCTCCAGGAATACAAAATTAGGAGAACTTTGCATTTCTGAATTCATATTTATTTATTTTTCACACACAACTCATTCATAAAATCAACTGCATAAAGGAAAAATGCATTAATAAAAATGGAACACATTTTCATCTGGGTTTTATATTTTCTAAATTAATTCCCTTGAAAATGAAATACATAATTGAAACAGAAATTATATATTTATTACTTACAAAAATATAGCATGCGCAAGATGTTGAATGTTGAACTACTTAGAGAAATATACTCCTTTGCATTTTTCACATGAAGTTGCATTATGGGAATTGATGGATCTTTTTCTGGAATCAAGGACATTTGTCTCTGTTCCCAAATGCAGAAGAATGGAAATATAGTATTCTATCATTATGCTGTGCTTGGTCCAGGTCCATTCAATTTTTTTCCTCGTGTTTTGGAAACATACAGACATGAAAACCAATGTCTGCCTGGCCCAGCAGGAGATAGTAAAATACTTCACAAACACCAGATGGGATTTTAACAATGTTTGTAAAACATAAAACGCTTGAAGCATTCTCTGCAAACCGAAAAACTGAACATGTTTCATCTCATTATAAGTCTTTTTTTTCACCTAGTGGATTTTTTAACGTTTTTATTATAAGACTGACAGTAACAGATCTCTGATGTTTAAAAGGAGACCTAAAAACCAATCACTTTGGAAACTAATATTGATACAGATACTTGTGTGATGTCACCAGCGTAAATACTATATTATCTTTATAATGTGACTGCATGGTCTCAATGCTGGAAAAAAAAACAAACCATATTTTTGTTTCATTCTTCTATTAAATAACAAAGGCATTTGTGGGTTTCAAGATATTGTATTATGTTTATGTTTCTAACCATCAGATAACATTTTAAAAGTACAAAAGTAGACTGCCTATCCATCATCACATCGGAAGAAATAATAATGAGCTCCTACTCCTCCAGGATTAGGAATGCTGCTGAATGGAAAATTTCAGAAAGCTGCTTTTACCACAAGATACAAAATGATTTAAACTGAAATTGTCTGGGGCAGATGAGCCAAAGGCACTGAATTTCTTATTAAAAAAGAGAAACATTTCAAAAGCATTGAGAAAAGTCATTTAGGCTATTTTCTAACTAATTTTCTGTTAGTTCAGTTTTCCTTTCAAAGCTATAATCTGAAAATGCAAGGCAGCAATGGCTGAAATAATACCCTTTAAAATGGAATCATATATTTAGAAACAATCAAAAAGAGCAATCATGTCAAAGTAATAGTTAAGTTCACAACCATTCTGAAATTTCAACATAGTGCCCTGATAATGGCTAGACAGAACCATCAAAGTCTTGAAAGTCTTCCCAGGATGGAAAATCATTTTAAGCTATATAAAACAATTAAGTTAATTTTCATGCAATATAATGTAATACAATTCTCTAAAAGGAGGGAGTACTTGTTCTCTTAAAACCAAACAGAATTTGAATTAACTGAATAGTTGAAAGCATACTGTACAGAAGTATTCTTATCGCCCTTGCTAAACATTTCTGCTTATATGGTACCTGCTCTTTCCCAAACAAAGGATATGCAGCTCTTGTATAATTTGACAATTTGCTGCCTCCATCAGACAAAGCAGTTATTCCAAGCCTAGATCTGTCACTAGCATTAACAGGTAGAGGTGTGTGCTCTCCTGATCCAGGAGACCTGGTCTCCCCAACTTGGTAAGCTGCAAAGTCACCCTTTATGGTTCCCCTTGGATGCAGTCTCTTGCATCCCCAGCAGCACAGCGATCTGAGTTTGACCAAAGGCTCTTTTTGTCCTGCACTGAAGATGGAGCTGCTGCACTCCCTGGGGAAGTGACAGCCAGTGACTCCAGGGAGCCTGGAGTTCCTCTTTCTCACCTCCTGGCAGAATACCGTGAGCAAACAGGACAGTAGCACTGGCGTTGCTCTAGAAGACAAGAGGTCAGGATGCAACCACTGGGTGTAAATGGCAGGGTGGCTTTGTATGAGGCAGGAATTCCAAAGTCTGCAAGCCAGCAGAACTCAGATGGGGCAAACTCTTACCCACCCTGTGGGGCACTTCTGCATGGGCCTGGTGGCAGCTTCAAGGGCAATCAGGGTCACACTGAAGAAGTATTAAGCAGCACAAGATGTAATGGAGATAATGGTGGAAAATAGCTTTTTCGGCTGCTTCTTCAAGAGTTAGGCACCTCATTTAAGGCAGTTTCAGCAATCTTCAGCTTAGGGAACTAAGTGGTGGTAATGCAGAATAGCTTAGCTTAGAAAGATTTAATTCCAGACATGCCTATTGCCATCTGAAGGTACTTAGGAGAGCATGGCAGTCTAGATATTTTTGCATCAGGTTTACCAGATTCTCTCAGTTGCAGTTTATATTTATCATATAATTTTAAAGAGGTGTCAAAGGAATTGTGGCCCCCTAGAATACGCCTCTTTTAGTTGTGACTCTTGGATGACTTTATGCATAAAAGGGCAGGGTGTTGAATGAAGTAAAGCCACAAATGAGTTATGCATGGTCATCTTTAAACTAGAAGAGTATTTAGTGCCTTTAAGTTTCCCTACCCCTTTGCACTGCAGGCCAGATTTTCATAAGGTGAAGCTTGATAGCCATGTATTTTATGAGCCTAACTTTTGCATTAGAAAACACCACAATTGCATCCTTAAACACAGCTTTATTTTGAGAAAACACGTGAATATTTGTGTGACTAAAGGACCGGTGAGGTCTTACTGAATTCAGTATGAACCTTTCCACCAACTTCAGTGGGATTAATGTCAACAGTAAAATCATATTTTTATTAAGAAATGAAAGATTTCTGTAGACAGTTGCATAAAACAAACAACAAAAGGATGGAGTCAGATATGTCACGATGTCTGGCTTGCTTTGTGAAAATCCTACACTGAAGGTCATCCAAGAATGATTTCAGGAGAGGCAGTGCTGGCATAACATTTTTGTTATGTTTTTTGTAGAATTGGTTGTTCTGTTATATTGCTACAGCAAAGAAATGTTATGAATTATTAATTTATTATTTTCATTCTCTTTTCTTGCGGTGCATTATTGTACTTTCTGAGGGTTTCATGTGAAGTGCAGTTTGTGCACTTTGGTTAAATATTTTTAAACCAGTAACATTATCAGGATAAAGAAAAGCCAAAATAAATTTTACTCATGAAAATTTTATTTTGGTTAAGTAATGTATATATATGTACACATGCTACACATTTGGCTGCATCCATTTACAGACAAAATCTGCCTTCATAGAAATTTATGTACTGAAACAAGGGACAAACTTTAAAAGCTGGAACACTTCAATGGAGATCTTTTTATAACAATCCTATAATTTGAGTTACTCAGTTCCACATGTGGCACCCCATTGACAACTACAGCAATTGTGAGTCTACAGTCACAGAATTAGGAATAGAGCATATATTCCTTAGTGTTAAAGATATAAACAGTCAGTGTCCTGAAGGAATTCACAGGATAAATCATATCTCACTGTGCAGTTCTTTACTAAAATACTCCCTGTAAAACTCTGGTCTTTGAGTGCTTTTATTTCACAAAGACCTCATACATTTTGTATCAATTTTATTCCGTTTACAAGTTAAAATATGTTTTTGCTTCCTTTTGTAAATTGCACCCCTCCAAACTAGGCCTGAAATGTAAAAGTCAAAATAGATTTTCTCAAGTTTATACTCATCGGCATCACCAGTGGAAGATGCTTCACAGCTGAAGCTCCATTAGAAATGCCATTGTGCAAGACTGAAAATAAATCAAATCCCTCTCACTAAATTCGTTGGCTCTTCATTTAAAAAAAAAAAAAAAAAAAAAAAGGCAGCTAAAACATACTGGCAAGGGCTATGCTACCTTTGGAACAGCTGCAAGCACTGCTGCTCACACATGGCTGTAGAAGGATCTGCTGCAGGCTGCTTCCCAGGGCCTGCCTGGTGGTGCCTCAGCTTGTATTCTGTCCTGCACTGGCTTACTTTCTGTGTCATTTCAGGCTTCAGGGTTCTCTTACCAGTGTTTCAGTGCCTTCATGAACCCTGAAGAAGCCCATAACTATAGAGCATGAGTCTTGTGGCCCTCTGGCTTACATGAGAATGACCCTCTAGGGACCACACTCATCCTTACCGTCAGCACAGCAAGCTGGCAAAGCTCACCAGATAACAGAGGCAAGCCACCAGAGGAAAAATTAATCATTTTTAGTGCACAATTACTGTGAATTTGAGTTTACTCACAGCAATTTTCCTCAGAATTGCTTACATGCAGAGGAGTAGGCTCTGAATTTCAGTGGGAAATGGGAAGCTGTATCTCCCTTTGCCTCCTTTGAAAATGGCTCTCTGTACATTAGTTTGGATGCAGCAAGAAAAAACCATCAGATTGAAAGAACTCTTTTTTTCCAATTTCTTTTTGGCCGTAGAACAAAACTGTCAATTATTTTTGCTGTGTGTGTATGTGTCCAGATGCTGCTTTTCAAGTAACACATCCTACTCAAGCTCCACATTATGACTCCATCCATGCCTAGAGCCTTCAACTGTACTAAATTTTCATTCCTGTCTTCCCTTTCTCATCCAAAAGAGAGTATGAGGCTGCACAAGTCCTGAACTACATCACTTTTAATGAACCCAAATGCTAACTGCTTTTTCTGCATTTAAAAATTTACATCTGGAAACAATAATAAAGTAACTTTGCCTGCAAGTAACTCTATCCATGCTACTTACAACTTAAAGAGCATTTTAATTTTCTTTCTATTTAAATAATTTGAGTAAGGTATCTCTGAGATGCTGGCTGGTTCTCCTTGCCTTGGCTGAAGGATGCAGTGCACCCTTTCAATCTCCAAATGTGGTCTTTCTGTCTCTTCTGAAAGAAGATACTAAGGAAAGCCAGTGGTGTTGGTTCACCTGCCTTCTTCCCTAAAACCTATTATTCATAATTTGGAACACCTACTTGACGACTGTAAAGGCACAAGCTACTGGCTGGGATTCAGTACATTTCAGCAAACAGTATCCCATGTTATTATTATTACAGCAGACAACCAAATGTGCAGAAGAAATTATTTCAAAAGAATCTACAGTTGCAAAGCAGATACACCTAATATAAAATGAAGCTAGAAAAAACCCTAGATTTTACAGAATGTATGCTGTATTTTAATGAACAATGCATGCTTCTCACAGGATTTTTTCAGGCAGCATGTGGAATACTTCTTTCTTTTGCATTTTGTGATAGGATCAAATATGCTAAAACACAGAACTAAGAGTAGGGTACTCAAATTCATATTTTTACACCGCATCTTGAAAACCCAGGTATTCATGTCAACAGAGTATTTTGTTCTCCAGTACATGGAAAATGTGCTAGAAAATAAAAAGCCTAATAACTCTAATGGCTAAAGCTGTGCTCCTTTTTAAGTTTCAGAAAGCAACATCTTTGGTTCTTCAAGTGCATCTCTACTCTGCAGAACTATTTAATGAAGCCACTTGGCAATTCCCACAACTTGTGGATGTGGTACTTAGGGATGTGGTTTAGTGGGACTTGGCAGTGTTAGGTTAATGGTTGGACTCAGTGACCTTAAGAGTATTTCGCAATCTAAATGAT
This sequence comes from Platysteira castanea, assembly GCA_013397175.1. Taxonomy (NCBI): domain Eukaryota; kingdom Metazoa; phylum Chordata; class Aves; order Passeriformes; genus Platysteira; species Platysteira castanea. The sequence continues at coordinate 159,409 of VYXC01001152.1, read as the reverse complement.
TCTGTTATTCTGTGGCACAAGCTAGCTCAGCTTTGCATGTGTCCTGAAAGATGTATCTGCTCAAAGCCAGCTCAGGTATTTCAATACAGAAATAAAGAGGCATTTAAACACCTCTACTCTGTGTCATAATACAGCGCTTGTGAGTCAAAATTTCCACTAACTTAAATTAAAATTAGCATAATAGAGTATGGACTGAAAGATTGGCTTTCTATTTCAATTATCAGATTTTTTTTTTTCTTTGGTAACAGAAAAACCGAATTTTGAAACCTCACCCTTCAAATTCCAGTATTTTCCGTCATCAAAGCCAGGCATAATGGCAGAGGAGTACCTTAGGTGAGGATGGTTTCAAAGCAGTTTTTTTCTCCATTCTTTGCCTTTGTAGAGCTTTGAGTGGCAAATGATGCCTTAATGGCTTGAATCTAAGTGAATTGTGCACAGCTATCTAATAAATGCTGTTTACGTGGGAAGCTTCTAAGGTAATCACGTAACAGCAGTGAGTTCTAAAAATCTTCAGTTTATTAGATCCATATATATATATATATATACATGTGTATATATATAATAATTACATAATAATATATATTATATAATATATTATATATTATATATTATAGATATCTATATATTTAAAGGTATTTTATATACATATAATAGAATAACTAACTATATCTATAGTCTGTTGTCCTGGCAACATCTGGGTGACTGCTGAAGTACTGAAGGTGCAGGTGGTTAACAAACCTGAAGGAATATTGTCTGATTTCTGCATACTATCTACTACTATCATGCCCATTTAAGTATCAAAAGGATAAAAAACTTACAGATGTGCTATTATAACTAAAATTATTGGAAGTGCATTTACATTATACTACAAAGTAAATCTGAGGGCTGACAGGTGTTACAACAGCATCTGGAAATGGTAATAGCAGCTGCCCAGCTTTCTTCACTCTTCTGATGGGCTCCAATGGCCAGTACTACCATTATTCCCTTGGACTACATTGTAGGTTCAGCACTTTCAGCAAGTATCCCTGAACAAAGCAATCTGTAAAACATACACTGACTTCAAAGCCAGTTTTACAAATGACATTTATAATGCCAGTTCCTCCAGGTAAATAGAGGGGCAACTTGCAAAAATAATCACATGAGGTTTCTCGGAGTTACCTCTGCAGCTTCTGATTGAGATTTTTTTTTCGGAAAAACCATCTAGTAAATGAAGGATATTGTGACCAGGCTATCTGAGGATACAGTGTTCTCATCAGGACTATCATCACAGAACTATCAGGGTGTTTTTTTAACCTTCCTTCTCATATCTGCTTACCTTGCAGCTAGGTTCCTCACTGCTAACATGTGACAGATTTAGTCACCCTGTTTCTTAAAAAGTTCAGAGGGTTCCTTCAGAATTGCCCCTTTTATACTGGGTTTTAGTAACTCCCCAAAAAAGCCCATCTTGAAATATATCTCATAATAATTCTGGCGTCATGTTTGTAAAGGCAGTTTTCCAGACAATTAGTAGAAAAAGTATGTCCTTTCTTTGACAGTTACCCTTGATGGAAATCATAGCACAGGCCCAAACACACCTGTAACCTGACACGGCCATGGCAGGATGATGGGAATCTGTTGTGTCAAGATGATCTCACTGCTTTTTCACATATAATTCAAACTCATCAGGTGAAAAACAAACTCCATATCCATCCACAGCCTAAAGAAATGAGAAAATCACACTGGACACTGGAGTGAGAGAAGGGAAGGAAACATTCACAAAGGTTAAATTTAGCCTTCAAAGACCAGACTTTCAAACTAATTCCACTGTTAATAAAAGGAGGTAAGCAGTCCTGGAGGGAAGTATCAAGAATGCCTAGATGATGGCTTCTACTTCTGTACCATCTTCTTTTGGTGTATTGTATGTTGCCCTGCTTTCCTCTGACACTGGAAACCTCTCTTTCAAACAAACTATGTGCTTCTGTTCACTATTTTGGGGAATTAAGGAGAGTTCCCATTCATCTACTCTCTCTCCCATGCAGCGAACGGTTGTGCCAAGCAGTTCTGTGGTAACTGTTGGTCACAATGGTGGGTGTTAAAACCATTCCCTTTCATCTAGCCCGTGATGCCTTTCCTCAGTGTAGAGGCATGTCAGAGACCATTACCTGAGTCCTCTGTCTAAGAGATAATGTGCAAGACTGCTTTTGAAATGAGCTGTATGTAGTTTTCCGCAGGTTTATAAATAGGTGGTACAAGGGGACATGCAGCCATTTTCCTTAATGCCCGAGGAGGTGCCCAATATGCAGCCTTGTCCTCTGCACCTGTATCTATCACACCTCTCTTCTAGCAAAGGCCTGCTGGTATGTAAAGGGTCAAAGTGCAGAAAGGGGACCCAGGCTTCTCTCTTTACACAAGCAGAATACCATTTTCTACCTTGGAATCTAAAAGGCCTTTCAAGGTGAACGTGGGGTTAAAGGCTACATTATACAAACTCTTGTTCGAAAGTTTAATCTTTCTCTCACATATGGAACAGAAACACAGAGCAATGTATGCTGGAAGGACTTAAAGAGGTTGCCTTGTCTCATCTCCAGTTCAAGGACCAAATTTAGAGTAATGGCTTATTCAGTTGAGGCCTAAAAAAAATCAATGCATCTTGAGACAAATTAGCCCCAGAATCTAGGAGTGGCTAAAAAGTGATAGAGGGAATATTAGTTTACTGCTGAGTTTTACAGAAAAGCTATGAATAGTTAGGCTGCATCCTCACTTCTCGCTCCTCTATTTTAGTACCTGAACTCACAGAAAGTAAAAACTTGTTTCTGTCTATTATTTTCTTTTCTGGTCTATCTGATGCTCTTTCACCATAAAACTACTATTACTTCAGAGTGCCTGAGCATTTCAAATGCAAGTTTTATATTTCTGATGCATTTTAAAGATTATATTTAATCTATTTTAGCAGATGATTATATTTTTGCCTCAAAGTGTAATTGGTTGAAGTAAGCTGCAACTCGAGTCTTTTCAATTCCACCGGCGGGGGTGCCTGGAGGCGAGGGGCTCAGAGCCACCAGGAGAGGGAGCCCATGCTTTTAGCTTGGTCTTGTCTCGCTGGCGGCGGGAGCAGTGCGAGAAGGCAACATCAAGCGTACAGATTCTGAACAGATAAACTCAAGTTTTGATAAGAGATGGTAGCCAAATTACTTTTTAATTCAAGCAGAAGTATCTGTCTCTCGGGGGTGTGTGCTTTTGGCAAAACAATAAATAAAATCCACACCTTCCAGTAGTAAGCTGTGTGTACCAAAGTAATTGGTATGAATACTCAAGTATATGGGAAACCATTCAACTTCTTCACGAATAAGCTTGCAGATATGGTTGGAATCTATTAATGAGCCCTCGGCCTCATATGCCTTTTCATCTGTCACTTCTTTTTCAAAAGTCAAACTAATGACTTCAGCTACTGCTTCATCTTCATCAGTTCAACCACAGCTTTAAGACTACAGTCCTGCAAGCAAACCCATGCACTTACTTTGTCCATATGAGGATTCGCAAAGTCATAAAATGTACAAGAAATAGATTTATAGTATATACCTGTGACTTTTCCAAAAACTAGTTCATCCTTTTAATGTCTTAATGAAATCTAATTGCTTGTGTTGTTTGGTTTTAAGCTTGGTGATTTTTTTTTTTCAAATAGCTCTTTTGCAACACAGTCTTTGTGTGAAAGCAACAACAAACATACTTTTCATGTATTATGGGTATGCTTTTACAGACATTTCTCATAACAGTTTCAATTCACTTAAACACAATTCTAAACCTGCTAGGTTTTTCTCTGGTGAGGTACTGAGATAGAAAGAATAGCTTTGCATGTCAAATATGATGGCACTACCACAAAAGCCTCTATAACTTAGACAGACCACAGTAAATAGTAGGTTGTATATGAGAAATGTCTATGTACCTGTTATAACATTTTCTTCGTATCTATCAACCCAAAGCAGCTGTAAGAGATAACTCAGTTTCACCACATCAACTTCTATACATCAAAATAATTTGATGATAAAATTAACTTAATGTTAAATTTAATGCTGTCCCATAGATACTTATTCTCAAAAAATAAAAATTAAGAGTTCTTACTACATAGAAGAAGCTTCTTTTGAGTAATGCCATGGTAAAAACTTTGCTAATGTACTGCTGGACAACTCTAAAACAGGAGGAAATTCTAAACATTAAAGGTCAAAAGTAAAAGAGATCATAAATAATCTAATTCAATCAGCACAGTAAATCTGAATTTAGGATTTCAAAATACCCTTACATAGTCTAACTTTTGAAACGCCTTTTAAGTTGTTCTCAGTTTTTAATTAAGTTGTTCAAAGTTAGAAAGCAAAAACTGCTTGTGCCAAAATTAGTAGTTAGATTTCAAAAGTGCAAATAAATAGAAATACCACATTTTGAAGATTCCTGAGCACAAATGAGCATTACTAAAGAGTGGTGTTTGATTTGATACCTGTATTCCCCTGGAAATTCACCTGTAAATAATATGTTTCTGCCCTAAATAAAGTTTAATACAATGTTGATGTGTACATATATTATAATGCATAATCTGACAACTCATCCTTGACCTCTGACACTGTATAGAAGGGGCACATTTTGCTCTCTGTTACAAATGGGTCTGTAAGCTGTAAGTTGTTGAGGGGGTAGAAGTCTGAAGTAAAATAAGAGGACAGTTGAATTCTGTTGCATGGCCACAAGCAACACAACATCTCTCATGCAGTCTTCCTCTCCTTCCAAATAATTTCAGTTGTGTTAAGTGCCCATGTCCAAAGAAATACTCCTTAAGATCATCAGCCAACGGACCTAACATTTCTTACTTTTTCTGCAATAGGATCTTCTAAAAATCTGGATGGGAGTACTAGTAGTAGTAGTAGCAGTAGTACCAGTAGTAGTAGTTGTTGTGGTTGTCGTTGTTATCATTATCATTATTATCATTAAGTGCATTAAGTGTGTGTTTGTTTTACCAATGAAGATGTGTTCCCTGAAAAGGAAATCCTATAATGGAAATGAAAGTGAAAACGTACAAATACATTGCTTTTGACTTGTTGCATTTGAAATCCATTCCAAGAGGCCTAACTGAAAAGTAATTATTTTTCAATACAATGCATTGCTTTCTCTTTTTGTCATTTTCTTTCTCTTTTTAAATTTTCAATTCCATCTGTTTTGACCATAGTTCACAGAAATATTTCAGAGAAAAATTAAACTTGACCAAGTGCTCTTTTCTATACCACTGCTGCTTCTGCCACATTCCAAGTGGCATTAGGCCAAGATGATAAGTACCAATTTACTTTCAGTCTTCTGTTTCACCAGTCTCAGGGGCTCATATATTGAGCCAAATGCAGATCAAAAAATGTACATAAACGGAACATACTAAACCTGACCTTTTCATATTAGTCCTTGCTTGCCAGTGTTTCCTGTATGTAACTTCTGAGGGTTCTGATCTATTGCAGCAGCAACACTAATTGTAATCAATGCCAGGATACTTTAGCATAGCAGCCCTGATTTAACTATCCACAAAGACATGAAATCATTAACGTAGGTGCTTTGAACCACCTTCTGGAGGAGTCTATTACACTTAATCAGCTTCAGAAAGATGCCCAGGAGATTAAATTTGGGTGGTATAAATATTCTCTCCTCATCCTACTGTCTCCATTAATTGCTAAAGAAATGTAGCCAAACCCTCAGAGGCCCAAATTGTTAAAAGAAATAAATACACTGGCTTCCCTGGTCCAGGTCCATATAAATTTGGATTTCTTTCAGGCAGTCTTCAAAAACAAAATTCCTGCAGCAACTATGCATTAGGGCATTTCAGTTCTCATGACAGCAATTGCAGGGATATCCCAACCATCCAGCATGGGAAACTGTTTCAGACGAAGAGGCTCTAAGGTTCCCTGGGAGATGTCAATGGACAGAGATAAGAGTACTCCCAGCTTGAAGCCAGAAGCCAGCAACTGCCTTGAGCAGGTACCTCTCTGTCTTCAGTGATGACAGATGAAGCCAAATGAAGCAACACCCTGTTCCCTGTTTTGCAAAGAGGTTAGTGTCGTGGGTCTGGCACTCTGTTGAGGTGGGATTTATAAATATAAAACTCTCTCAAATAAGTAGCTTGCTTCAAAGACAAACACATCCCAAAACACATGTGCCTGCCCTTAAGTCAGCTAACCAGCCTTGTGAAGGAACAGAAGAGCCACGCAACCCAATGCATGTTATAAACATGTTAATGTTATGTAAGGTCCTGATTCTGACATTCAGTCCAGAAATAAATCTCCACATCTTTCCAAAAAATTTAGTGCAAATACCCAGCAATTCACAGACTATTAACACTGTCATGGCAGTGTTTGTAGAAGAAAGAGCATAGAATCTTGAGAGTTGTGCATTTCAGCTGACTGAATTTATTGCATGTACCAAGACCTCTTCCCTCTTTCCCTTGCAAGTGTTTTGTGGGCCACCTTCTCTCCTCTTCTCTGTAAAGACCTCCCTGTCATATCCCTGCTCTAAAACTCCTATTTTCTCTGAGTGTCCCCATCCTCTTTTTCCAAATACAAGGGCTCATCCAACTCACTCTCATCTTCCTACAAACATCTGTGCTGCAATCATTCTTCCTCCCTTTGCTTCATGCCCCCCTGCATAAAGCTCCTTCTCTCCTCAGCTCCTTGGCAGCTGTAGAGATCCCACTTTTCCTTTCTGATGGTCGTTCTATCCAAATTCTTGACCCATTCCCTTCCTCCACCTACAGCAAGGGCTTTGCATGATTGCCAGTCATCCAGAAGAAATCATATTTCTTGTACACCCATGTGTCTCTGGCAGGCACTGGTGGAAGCTTTGTGGATATGTTGAAGGTCACAGATCTATATTTTGCTCCTTCCCTCCCTTTGTGTCATTTTACATTACTGCAGATGGGATTGCATCAGCTTCAGAGACTCAGCAGAGGAGTACCCTGACAGTTTATCACCATGGTCCCAAGTGTGGATGAAGCATGTGAGCCACAGAAACAAGGACACTTCAACAATTGTTCTGATTAACTATAAAGCTTTGGGAATTAATTTTGCACTAGGCAGTATGCGAATAGTTTTCAAGAACTTCTTGAAAAATTAAGTCCCATAAGGCATCCCCCATCTGATTTATTCCAAAGTTCTAATCAATAATAGGAAAAGCTCTGTTGTCAAGAGGACAGAGATGTTTGAAATGTTTTGGTCTTACTCACCAACAAAAAAATCTTGACTTCCCTCTCTGCAAAGAAATTTGCTTTTTCTGTGCTTACACCTTAGATGACAAATACACAGAGAAAGGAATAAAAATACAGGCATCTCCCTCCTTCTGGAAGGGAATTTACAGGAAAACGAGGTATTACACCACAAATAAAGCCTTCTGACAATTTGTCACAATTAGGTGATTCTTTCTTATATACATTTCTTACTTTTGCATGGCAGCTGATCCCAGAATGACTAAAGTTATTACAAACACCATTAAAAAAGAAAAAGAAGTACAAAAAATGTTATTGTGACCTCCCTCAAACAACTACAAAACCATGTGGTCACTCATTATATAGTATCATGCAAATACACTTCAAAACCACAGGAACCCCAGGGTGTTTGCCACACAGACACAGTGGGAGAAGGAGGAAAGAATTCCTGTAGGTGCTGCTAAATTAAGAAATTACTCTATTCATGTACAGGGTAGGTATAAACTCTTGTCTTTTACCCAGAGCAGAATGCAGATTAACACAGCACATCCAGGACACAGAAATACATCATGGCTCTCCACACGCATACATATTCAAAGGTTTGACATTTTACAAGAGTTTAAGGAAAACAAAAAAAATCCTGCAACCCTCTGTGAACTGGAGTTAACTTCCCCGCAGAAGTGGGAATATTGACTTTCCATGGGAGTGATGACCTTTTGTTGCATTAAGTGAAAAATACTTTGAAGACCTCCCTCAAAGTCCCACTGACAAACACCACAGAATGCAGAGCTCTCTTAACTTAACTATAGTGCTAAAATGCACAGTAGTGCGTTTCTAAAGGTTTGGTTCTGACACCTGCTATTATATGGAACAGGTAGTTATTGATTACTTTTGTGGGGTGAGAAAGTAGAGACCCAAGACTACGCAATTCAGGAAACTCTCAAAGGGATTCCTCCATCACAACATACCCTTCCAAAACTCACATCCTTCTTTCAGTCCTTTCAGAGGAAATATTTGAGCCCACATGGCGTTTGGATTCAAACCTAAGTGTTCTTCCGTCCATGAAAAAACAGGACAAATCAGTTCGGAGACCTGCTGCAGCAATTTACTGACTGTCAGAAGGCACGGCTAAGGCTGCGGTATAAACACCTGACTAGAGGAAGGCAACAGCTGATTTGAGCTGCCTTGCAGCCACACTCCCAGTTCTGCACCTTTCTGAAGAAACTGTATCTTAGCTGTGGATGTGGTTGTCTGGGGCTACAAGTGAGACAAACTTCGAATGGGCAGTTAGATATATCTTGAGAAAATAAGACTTAATGAGCCAAAAAGAAAGCTCGTCTGTTTTCAAAGTTTAATTGCTCTGATAAAAATCTTGTTCCTCATTTAATGCCTTACCATTCTTCATGCATCTTTAGACATAACTTACATGTTCTTCTCTTTCTTCTTCTGGCTTTACCTGAGACATGCAAGGATAAGGTAACAGGCCAGTAAATGTTAGAGTTTAAAAGTTTCATTTAATGTAAAGTTTAAAGCACATAGTTTCTGTGTTGGTGAACTACTCACTTAATGCTTTTGCAGCCTGGCTGTGATTCCCTGAATGATGTCACATACACCCCAACTCAAAATAATAGGAGATTCTCTTCATATACCTTATTTTCACATTTTCACCCTAACACATGGATTTTATTTCCTAAACAGAGAATTACTGTAACAATCAGCTTTCATTTCCTCCCAAAAAACATTCAGTAAATCTGCAGCCTACATATTTACATTTTTCCTTTGTTTCTTTCCCAAATTTCTAACTATTAAAATGTGCCTGGGTAATCCTGACTTTTGCACTAATGTTTCCAACTTTACAATCAGATATTTTCAGACTAGAAATAATGTTCATGCCAGCATTTCCTTCAAAATTATATGTATGGGCCAACTGCCACTGCATGAATTGTAACGGTAATAATACTTTTTTTCTATTTTTGTGCCTTCTTCCCATCAGAAACTTAACTGTTGAAGCCTATTTCAAAAGAATCCAAGTAAATCTTAGCTGTCAAATGTTTCACCTCAGTCCTACCATCAGACGGACTACAGAACTGCTGAGGGAAGCGTGCAGCTAGATGGCAGTGTGCCAAACTAAAGAATCAACATGAAATTGATTATTTCTAATAATGCATGACATAGCATGCCTTAAATAGCATGAAAACCTAAAAAACCAAATCCATAATGATAAAATAAAACTTTCCATAATATTATTTGGACTGAAAAGCTGTAGCCAGGTGGTAAATTGAGCCAGGGCAATTAAAAACCTTGTCTTTCGTTCTGGTTCAGAGTGACTCTACCCTAACCATCCTACATTTCAGGTACCAGCTCTTATCACTATGTAAAACAGAAACAGTGCAATCTGTTTGGGTTTGAAGAACATTGTATGGCTTAATAAAGGGATGTAAATACTCGTGTTAGCTCAAGGTCCTCTGCGAAACAGGACAGATAATGTCATGCAAATGAATGTGAACATACACCAATAGGTAAATGTGGAACCAAATGAACACAGAATATCAATAGCCTTCTGCTCTATGTATAAAAAGCCTGTATAGTGATAAATCTTAAAGCATGCACCATTCTCCAAGGCTAGCCGGGAAAAAAGGACAAATCAGGTGTCATGCAAGGAGGAAAGGATCCTTTTACTCACATCACTAGGCGGTTGCTGTACTGCTCTCCAGCAGAACAGCCTCAGGGCTGTGGAGCTGCACACTTGTCCACTGAACCCTTTCAATGTAAGGACTTCAACACATCCAATAAAGAATTTCTTATCCCAATAGGCAGAAAAAGAATTCTCATTGTGCACAGGATCTTTGTTTTCTCCACAGTCTGAACACACAGTTGTACTTACTGCCTTCTAGGAACCTACCCTTCCTCCACAGGCAGGAAAGGAAAAACCATGCTACAGCCAGCTATAAACTATCTTGTTCTCTGCTGCTGTGCTTTTTACTTTGGCTCTGTACTGGACTTGCGTTAATATTTAAACTAGCTGCTACCTTTGCTAGTGCAGGATCTGTTAACACTTCTGCTTTAAACTCCATTTTGGCTGGGACAACTGATCGTGTCAGGATTAAGCATAATTTTCCATTGTCAAATGTCTTAGCCACACTTTTTAAAAATAATATTATTCAGTTTAAGTTTACAAAACAGAAATAGCAGTGAATATTTTAGATAGACTGTTTTCTTTTTACAGTCGTACGTTTTAAACTCAAATTTCACATGAAGTCTAAAATCTATCATGCTATAATGATCGAAAAGATTCACATTAAATATATATACATTTTTTATATATATATATATATGTCTGCTGTGACATATGAATTGTGTGCTAAGAATATATAACACAACATATAATTTTATTTACATGTAGGTAACATTTCATAAAGATACCTTTTATACTGGCAGACCTTTGGCTGGAGCATCATCACATCGTGTATCGTATTCAAAAGATCAGGGGGTTTGCCTGAGTATCAGGAAGACAGATTCAAGAGAGCATTCTGCTGAGATCCCTGAGGGATTTTGTTTGTTTACTGCCTCGATGAAAGCTGAAGACCCTTGATGGCTGTACCATGGATGCCACTTCAAGTGACCGGGACATTATGATGAGATGTTAGAACTTGCAGGAAATCTGGCAGTCCCAATGGCCGTTTGGAACAGTAACAGCACCTCCCAGAGATGTTACCAAACAGACTGTTGTTCTTCCTTTTCCCTTTATGGAGAACCAGAGACTTATGAGGAACATGAAAAGGAAAAAACTGTACAGCCTAGTTAAAAGTACAAAGGTAGGAATTATGCATATCCATTCCTACAAAATCCTTCTTTTAATCTTCAAGCTACTTTACTTTCAAGAAATCTTTAAGTAGAATTGTATAGAAGTACATCAAACATTTTAAAGAAAGTCACTAGCTCAACAAATGTATCTATCCAAAATAAACAACATACAGAGGAGGACTTTTACAGTTGAACCCTCACTATTAATTAATCTATATCTTTATAACTTCAGGTATCTTGTGCAAGCTGATAAATCCTCAACAGAAAATGAAGAAACAATACACTCCTGACTTCCTAGAACAAAAAAAAAGAGAAGTGTATAAAAGCCCAAGGTTACATAAAAACTGTTTCACAATGCTTATGAAAAATATAAATTTATAGACATGGGCAAAAGACAGCCAGAACTTTTGGGGAAAGAGGTCTCCTGGACACATATCATGGCACATAATGAAAAGTCCTCTTCCTGGAGAATTTTTCTCTTTGGGCATTTCTCAAGGACAGTTTATGCTTTCAATCACTGTTGTTATTAGCTTAGGATAAGGTGATGCTTGGGGAAAAGTTTCACAGCAGTCCAGTAGGCCAAAATATTCTGGCCTAACTAGCCAGACAGCAGACTCCTTTTCTATTATTTCAAATAAAACACTTGAGTTCCAGTACAAGATCCTTCTGTAGCTCAGATTATACCAGAATATGGTCCAGAGGTGAAAACAGGTGTTACAAGCTGGGTAGAATATAAAAGCATTTATTTTGCTGGCCTTTTCATTAGGCTCTCATTTCAGACTTAATTGTAGATTCAAAGAGAGTGTAGCAGAAAACCTTTAACTAATGTTCTCCAGCGCATATTGACTAGCCTGACCAACAATTCAGTTACCAGTCTAAACAGGAATTGGGCTGGGACTGGGTTCTTAAACTCGCAGCTAGTCTCAAATCTGGAGCTTGTGGCCAACTTAGTTCACACTGAAAATTGATTTGGAGGAAAAAAGGTTTAAAAAAAACTTGTCATCCTCACCTTTCACTCACTCAGTCACAGAAGCGTAGCACAAAGGCAACTTTGTGCTCTACCTAAGGAGAACCTCTGGCAAGAAGATGGGTGAGGGACATCTCAAGAGCTTTCAACAGCAGCCTCACTGTGAACTCAGTTTCCCTCAGCAGCCAGTCTCCTTTAGAAAATTGTTGTCTGTTGGCAAGCCTGTGATTTAACCATGTGGTGAGGGAAGCGAGTGGATCCCCATCACTGACCAGGAGCATGGTTTGCAGCTGGACAGCTGACCAACTAAATAAGGCCTTAGAGGTTAGATCTCCCTAACAGCCTACTGGAGCATCCAAGCCTTTGTCCCATCTCCCCAGAGACCCACCCCTCACCCCATGGCCTCAGAACCTTAGCCCCACTTCCACAACCGCCTGTTCTCCCACCTTCCAGAAATGTCCACCACGTGCATCCCTGCCCTGAGGGGACATTCCCCCTCAAGAAGAAAGGACTGAGAGGGGACGTCATTAACGTCTATAAATATTCAAAGCAGGGGAAGGGTGGGCCCAGAAGGTGAAACAGGGCTTTTCTCAGTGGTGTCAGCCACTGGGACACAAGGCAATGGGCAGAAGTTAGACAATGCTCTCATGAACATGGTGATATTCTTGGGGTGTCCTGCGCAGGGCCAGGATTTGGCCTCAATGACCCCGATGGGTCCCTTCCAACTCAGCTTATTCTATGGTGCTATGATTGTATGATGCACAGAAGATCCACCCGATTATGAAGAAGAACTCCTTTACTGAGCGGGTGACCACGCACAGGTTGTGGAATCCCTCTCACCGGAGGCATTCAAGAACTGCCTGGATGCAATCCTGTTCAGTGTGCTCTGGGATGACTGCTTGAGCGGGGAGGTTGGACTAGCTGCCCCTTCAGCCTGACCCGCTGTGTGAACGTGTGAGACCACGGCCCGAGGCGAGGGCCGAGGCGCGGCCGCCGCCCGCTCGGAGGGCCGGCGGAAGGNGCTGCTGCTGTGCCCGCCGGGGCTGCGGCGGGGGGCGCGGGGCGGCGCGCAGCGCCCGCAGGGCTGTCCGGCGCCGTGCCGCTGCGAGCTGGACGGAGTGCTGCTCCGCGCCGACTGCTCTGACCGCGGGCTCACCGCCGTGCCCGCCAACCTCAGCGTCTTCACCTCCTACCTGTAAGTGCGGGCGGGCCGGGCAGGTCGCGCCGGCGGCGGCGGGAGGGCTCGGGCCGGCCCCCGGCGCTGACAGGCGGCGCTCCGTGCCCGGACAGAACACCCGACTTCAAATAAGTTTCTAATCGCTTTTTAATCAGCGGGCGCGTTGTAAAGCGTTTATAGGTGTCTGGCTATCGCGGTGCCCGGTCCGGCGCCCAGAGGATCGCTGTGTGATGTGCCCTTTGAAAGTAATTAAAAGCGATTGCAACAGCAGAAACTCGATGCGATCCGCAGGGACGTTATCTTCACCTTTGCTTCCCGGGACAGGGCTTTGAACTGCGGCCGCCGCTGATTTAATCGTTAAGTTTAATCGTTAGATCTCCCCTCGGGTGGAGCAAAGGCAGTGAATAAAGCGCGCTCCCCGGAGGCGGGCAGCGCTCGGGGGCCGGAGTGCCTGTGCCCAGACACAGGTGCCTGTGTCCAGATGCGGGCTCGGGCCGGCGCACCCCGCCCCTCCGGAGGCTCCCCTGGGCCTCGCAGTGCCCGCCTGACAGGGCATCCCCGCCGGGACGGGCTGCGGTGCTTGCGAACTGCGCTGCATCTCGGGCACGCTGAATTACAGCATGTAGGGACAGAACCGGCGAGAACGGAGAAACTTTGCATTAGCAAAAAAACCTACCCAAAACTGTGGTGAAACGTTCTTTGTTTCCTTATTTTTAGCTCGATGTTCGTCGTTTAGCCTCTCGTGGTTTCGTGTGTTGAAAGTGCTGGTGCTCTAAGTGTTCCTTTGGTGTTCTCCTTACTGATTCCATAGTTTTATGTGGTTGCGTGACCAGTAGGTTGTTAATTTACTGCTTATTCTTCGTATCCAGCATAAAGTACGTCTGGTTTTGAACGTGTTTGGCCAGTCTCTGTATTTTGACATGCTGTTAACATGCTTGCTACTATAGTTACTGTGAAGATGCTTTCACAGCGTTATGTGTGTGGCGTACTAAAGTGATAATTCTGAGCACACTTCTCTGTTAATGCCATACTTCAAAGGAGATAAAACATATTTTACACCTGAAAAAATAGAATAAAGTAAGATATAAATGGACTTCTGAGAGAAGTATAAACATGACAACATAGACAAGGTGGAAATTAGGTGCAACCAACCAAATCTAAGCATATATTAGGAGAAAGCCTAATTTAATTAAAATAGCATTAATTTATAGAGGATGAGCAGCTGAAAGACTTTTTTATGTATTATGCATGTAAATACTACTCCGATATTTTTCTTAAGATTGGTTTTAGCTTATTTTATCAGAAACATTTCAAAGTCAAAGCTATTCATAGTGTTAGGAGGCAGCAGTCAGCAGTCAGCATTGCTGAATGACTACTTCAAACAGACCAAAACTTTGGCTATGTGTAATAAAGATATAATCTTTAAGACACATACGAGGCCTGCCACTAGTTCCAAAAGTAGCAGGTCAGGATTTTGGGTATACATAAGATACTAGGTTTTCTGGTGCTTTGAAAAGCCATAAGCAGAAAGGTAGATAGTGATGGTATAAAGGTATACTTAAGCTGTACATGTCCTGTGTTAAGAAGTAGACACCCTAAATTCTTCATTGCTTGGAGGAATGCTAAAATGAAAAACATGAGAGAATCCACTGTTTGATTGTTTTATGAAGAAGAAGACAGCATATAGATTATGATCTCAAAATACCATTGCTGGGGTTCTTCTGCCTCTGGTAACCTGCTTCTTGTGAGGATTGTGATCTGGTCTGCCCTTTTCTTTTTAAATCCTTCTGTCCTTCGGAAGGAATGTCTTTCTCCAGTCAAAAATCCTCTGTTGTTCAGTAACATGCACCCTGAAGTGGAAAAATGTTATTTGGACAAGCAGACTTTTAAATGACCAAGACTGCGTGCAGGCAGTTTAAAGTATAAAAGACTAGTTCATACACATAGGCAGCTACACTTACCGTTTCCAAATTTATAAGGTTGCTATCCTTGCATTGACTAATTATTGCCTAATTATGCAGAACTGTAGCTCCTGCCTGCCTTCCCTAAAGAACTGTCAAGTCTCATTGTCTGTAGATGGCTAAGCAATGGCAAATTTTAAAACATGCCTGCTTGTTATAGGCATGTTTGCCTCCCTGAGCTTGGTAATGGCCAACCAGCTGCTCCTTGATTATTCTCCTTTCTGTTTTGGTTTTTTTTGCCCCCAAAAACGTCTTCTTCAGCTGTGAAAATTTTTACCTCAGATCAAAGCAGGAGATTAAAATTGTGTACTCACATTTAATCTCTTTCCAGAAAAAAAAAATCTTTTGTAGTTGAGTCTGTTCTTGCACCGTAGATATATCTGACCAAAACCAGTGTGTAGTACTACCTTGTATTAAGTTTGAGCTTTTAAAGCTTTGGGGTTTTTTTTTCTAAATTTCTGACATTTTAATCTTAGTTTAACACTCGCATAGGAGAAAAAGGTAACTGTTTTCTTGGTGTGCACTGGAGATGGTGTGAAAAGCTGAAATGCTGAGGCCATTAAAGGTTTGTTTTATTTTGGGACAAATGTCTACAGAGCATGATATATTATGGTGACTGAATCTTGCATGTACCATCATTTTTTTTATGATGATGCTTTTGCAGCAGAGCTAAATGTACTCTACAGATGGACCTGCTACAATTTTCTCCATTCTCATTTATAATCCCAGGCAGCAATTCTTGCCTCCCATCAAAAATATTTTTATTTATGATTATGTGTCTGCTGCCATGAACTGTTAGACTTTTTAAGAGCAGGCAAGGAGAATCCATGAGTTTCTTTCCATTCCTTTTTCTTCGTTTACTTTTAGGCTAAGTAATGTATTCAGTGTATTCAAGGCAACTCCTGTTGACATAAATGAGAATTCCATGTGCTGATGAAGGGCAGCACTGAGTCTCTGTTTCAAATTAAGAACAGGTCACTTTCCTATCAGTTCACAGTAGAAAGAAGCAGCCAGAATCTACAGGTCTTTTCCACATGGGACCCTCATTAATTCTCAAACCAAACCCATGAGTAAGTGAAATATTGTTACTATTTGCTGTGATGTGGAAAACTGAAGTGGAGAAGGGCTTGCTCAAAGTTAGAGGTAAAGTTTATGACAAAGCCAGTCATTAAAGAAAAAAATGCCTTATCCTAACTTCATTGTTAAACCACAGGCTTGTCCTACTTTACCTAAATAATTACTTGTTAAAAATTGTGTAAAATCTGGAATCTCCTGTTCAAGAATATTTAGTATTACAAGTAATGAAAACAGATTTGCTTTTCAGTCTCATGTGATGACAATATAGAAGACAGCACTTACAGATTTTGAGATTCTTTGTTATGGGCCTGGACAATACAAAAAAGTAAATTTATTATAAATGCCAGGGCTATCTAACAATTCATTCACTGTGTTTGTGATCAAAATCTGTCAATGATAAGCAGAATGTCTGCAAAATATTGCCATCATAGGTTGACAGAGACATGCATGAATACAAATATTGCAGCATGTTGCCTTTTGCATTATAGTTTACTTGAAAAGTTTAAATTTAAGTACATTATAAGTACATTGTAATTTAAGTACATGTATGCTAACACCTCATGAAATATGATCCATATAATTTTTGATTTTTCATAGAAATAATTTATTAAGAAAATAATATTTCTCCAAACTTTGATAACATTGATATTATTACAGTAGAACCTACGAACAAGAAATCAGTGCATATTATAAGGTTCCAAACATGTCAGTCTTCAAGTAAATTTTGACCTTCCACTTCATTCATTGCTCTACTGTTGTATTTGATGATAACTATTCCTGTAGAGCACAGTCAAAACCCTGTAGGGTATCTGAAAGTGTTTAAGACTACTAAACATTAAAAATGAAAAGAAAAAAAAAATACAAAGGACCTGAGAGAAAAAATTACTTACTGTTTTAAAGAAAAGAAGTATGTTCCCAGAAATTAACAATGCTTCTGAAATAAGAAATATAGTAATTTCTGTGTCAGGAATACCCAAAATCATTAAGACCAACCCTTTGGGGTAAATTTGCACCCTTTTAGTCATTCTGATCTCACAGTGCAAACTCAAATCTTGTCTGTGTCTTCATCAAAGGTATTTTGGGAATGACCATGGTTTTTCAAAGAGATCAAACAGCAGTGTATCTTCTAACAAAGAAGTGAGATTTATAAAGTCTCTCACACCTTCCAGATCCCTTGACAAGATTTAGGAGTTAGGTATTTCATAAAATGTGTGTCTTTTCTTAGAAAGTACTTCTTTACATAGCCACAAACTTTATAGACCTTAAATTAACTGATTGTCATGTGGTTTCTGTTAGTAACCTGAATCTTGTCCTGACTGAGGATGAAGGTGCATCCAGGTTCTGGATTTAGAATTTAGTGCTAAATCTTTCTTTTGAAAAGGAAACATAACATTTCCTCTCTACTCCTGGCGATAGCAGATATGCAAAGGTGAAATATACACATAGATAAATTAGAGGTAAGCAAAAACTGAAGAAGTAACAAACTATGTAAAGTTCACATTTGTCAGTTTTCAAGAGATTTGCTTTAAATTTCAAAACATAGAGTGTCAAGTCAAAGTTAGTTTCTTTGAGAAAAATTTGAATTGAAAATGTATTTTGGAATGTCATTCTTCTCACTTGAGACTACAGAACTAAAAATAACTCTTTACACTGCTTCCCTAAAGAGCCTTTTGCTGCTCAGAAGAGAAAAAAAAAGGCTCTCACACATTACCTCTCATCCTTTAGCATTTGCTCTGTGGAAACTTCGCATATATGGACACGGAAAAGGAAGCTGTCTTTAAACTGGCAGAATGTAAGGCGCTGACAGAGTGAACGCACCTTCAGTTTGGTTGGTATCTCAAGTGCATAGGACAATTGGCTGGGCAGAGGGAGCCTGACTCCAGCTGAGAACGCGTGCACCGGGCTGACCTTCCCAGTCAGCCTGCCAGCGGAGATTAGACTTCCCTCTAGTGCTCCCTTGTTAACCCAGCCTTTTCTGCGGTGTCATTTGTCTGTCAAATGCTTAAAATTGCTACCGATTTTTCAGTAGTCCGGATCACTTTCTTTTATTCTGTTTGTTGGCCAAGATAATATTTCATCTGCATGCACTGCTTTCTTAATTCTCTGTTGGCTATTTAAATGGTCATGATTAATACAATTTATGGTGTTTTCCCTGACTTCCTTACTTGAACTGTCCAGCAGATCTGATTCTTTTCCCAGTAAAAATCATGGTAAATAAGGTGTGGTTCCTTTGGCTCCAAGTAAACTGATTGAAGGCAGAACATGATGTGGTGTTTTTGACATACCAGAACAGCTTTAGACTTCAGTTAGAAGAAAATACCCTAACATCTTAAAAAAAAATAAGATGTGATCAAAGCATGCTTACTCCTCAGAGACTTAGCAATTCATGTGGCAAATCCATATGCTATGCACTCTGTACTGTTTGCTGAGAAAACTTGAGAATCTCCTGTGAAATTTTACTGATCAGATGTGAGAAATTTATTGCCTGGAGAACTATAAAAGAAATAAATGTGATTGGGGAGGGGTAGGGCCTGAAATGATGTTGCTGACACTTGTTGAAGGAGTATTACCTCCTTCTATCTCTTGGAACTGAGGTTTGAATACAAAATGTACAAAACTAAGATAGTGAATGGTTTTAACTGTATAGGACAGCAGCTCATGGTACCCTGATTTAGCCCTTGTGCTTTTTTTTCCCCTGAAAGTCTACAGGCAATAGCTTGTAATTTTTGAATTAGAGACCTCAGAATGAATATTAAAGCAGCAGAGCCCAAGTAGAAATACTGCCCTGGAATGTCTTTGCCATTTAGATGAAAAAGACCCCCAGCCAGCTCGTATTATACTAAGCACCAGCAATCCCTGGATCTCTAAGCAGGAATGAAATGAGATTGCAATACAAGGCCCCAGGAACTATGGGTTTTATATGGCTTCACTCGGACAGTACATTCTGTATCACCTTCCAGTTTTATTATTTTGCTGTGGTTTACTAATTTTTAGCTATGAGCTTTGGGTTTTGGAGGCCGTGGCCGCTGCACTGAGATCATTCCCTGAAAGGACAAGTTATATTTTTGTGTCTAGTCACTGCTACAAAAAATAATTAATCTGAATGGTAGTGTTATCCAACAATGATAATTGTAATAATCAGCCACGCCCAAACTGGGATTTTATTGGTAACAAATGGGTTCTTAGTTTCAGTCCAATTGTATGATTTGGCTTCACTCCTGCAAATACTTATCCAGATACTTAACTGTAGTGTCAGGAATGGTTCCACTGAAATCACATGTGCAAATGTTTGTTGATCAAGGCCTTTAATAATTCTAAAACAATTATCCCTTTCCCAAGTATCAGTACATTTGTGGGGAGTAGTTTCATTAAGCTGTTCTGCTCCACTGTCTCATTGAAAAGCCTAAAGCATCGTGTATATCATAAATCATTTAATACCTTTTTTTTTCAAAAATTCTCAAAATCTTACACTGATTTGAATATTTAGTTTTATCTGGACTGCACTGTCTTCCAACAGTATTAAGTTATGTAGTTGCAATGAAATAATTTTAAGGACATATTTTGATTAAAAATTGCTAAAACATTTTGCGTTATATTTTAGAAGTATAGTTGGTTTTGTACAGGTGATATGATATTGTGTGCATGGAAATGTGTGTGTATAGACAGACTTTGGGCAAATTTAAAAAAAGGAATCTGTCAGTCTAGGGTGGCACAACTATAACTCCCACCGCACAAAATCTCTCCTCTGTTTTGATGACACTTGATTAAATGGTTTCCTTTTTATTGAGAGTAACCATGCTTAGTGAAATTATTAAACTTAAGTATTAATTACTTAGGTAATGCAGAAGTAGTTTTTGGATTGAGACTTAATGTGTATGATTGTGAATAAACTTAACCCTTTTTTTTTGTGCTTGTGTCATACAGATTTTCCAATGAAAAGCGTACAATAATTTGATACTGATATTTATGAAGGGGGGGTAGGAGGCAGAAGATTGAAGCTGATGTTTGGTACTACTACTTCTCTTTTTTTTTCTTTTTTTTTCTTTTTTTTTTTTTTTTTGCTGTTAATTTCTTTACCTAACGCTTCAGCCTGCTTTATTTGAGGATAGAACAGTTAAAGCACTGATATTACACAGAAACACGACTTTCCTAGCCCTCATTTCTGCAGCAGTAGGCATCTTATGATGCCAGTTATACCATGTCTTGTGGATCCTGTGATAATAAAAATGCTAGTGTAAGTG
Organism: Platysteira castanea; assembly: GCA_013397175.1. Classification (NCBI taxonomy): domain Eukaryota; kingdom Metazoa; phylum Chordata; class Aves; order Passeriformes; genus Platysteira; species Platysteira castanea. Next base: position 138,984 of record VYXC01001152.1, on the reverse strand, counting down.
AATGAAAGAACAGATGTGAGGTGATGTCAGCATCAAGGGAAGTGTAGCTGCGCTGATTTGGCATTCACCGAGTTTGTAAATGAGTCTCTGTGTATCCTGAGGGGAGGAGTAGGTCATAGCTGGCAAAGGAAGCAAGTAAGATAAGACAAAGCTCTCTCTCATCCATGATTGAAAGTTACCTGTTCTGAACCACCTTGATGAGTAACTTGCCTTTGAGCTTGATCCTTAATCAGCTTGTTGTGGAGGCTGTCTCAGAAATAAAATATTTCTCATGTTGGTCTCGCATACAATGAGGTTGCATTTATGTTTGTGGTGGAGGGTGAGACCTAGTTTTCCAGTGTCCAGAAACAAGATTCATCCTTCTCTTCAAGGCATAGAAACCAAAGTTTCTTAAATACCCTGATTCACAGAGATTGTCATTTCTGAAGCATGAGAAAAGGGCAGAAACTGCTTCTGGGAACAGGAACTATTACCAGTTAGCCATTACTGGGATTCAGGTAGAGAGACCTTTAAGTTCTGCTTCTGGATATAGTAATTTACGAATTCAAGTAAATCATGCAACTTTTCTCTAGTCTTTATATATGTGGTGGCTGGGACAAGTGCCTACATCTGAATTTGACTAATTTGATGGTGGCTGAAAAAAGCTGGAGATCTGCAGATTAAGCATACCTAATTAGGTGCTAATTATGAGTATGACATGGTAAAATACGGGAAGTCCCAAGGACTTTTCTTCTCTTCACAAGGACATATGTTTGCCTTTCAGTTTTGCTCCTGGTTGTCTATGTGAGCTGAACTCTGTGATATATAAGATTGTGTTTGGAATGAGTAAAGTCTATGCAGGCATCTGAGAGTAATATTTGACCTGCTGACAAGAAAATACAGGATCCATATGCTTGGTGCTATATGCAAGTATTGCCTGCACTTGTGCTGAAGTTGTGCAAAGACAAGGATTTGGAAGCAGTCCAAAAGAGGTGCAGGTTCAGCCTTGTGACTTGACAAGGGTCTCGGGGAGTACATTCCTGTCCTAGAGTGTCCCTGCATAAAGCCTCTCTGTATTGCCTGTAACCTGCAACAGGCACACACAATTACAGGAAGGTTAACAGAGCAACAAAAAGTACATGGAGAACAAAGAGAAAGAAGGTTGCTTGGGAATCTGCCTGTATTGGTGCCATAGAGTAGTGAAATGCACCTCTCATCAGGCAGCTCAACCGATTTCAAACATTTTAAACCCTCAGAAGTGGCACTCTAGTCTAGCACTAAATTCTGAATTCCCATTTGTGCCATGTGTGTGCAGTAAGACTTTGTAGCGTACAGTTACTGTGGCAGAGTTACCAGAAATGTTTGTTTCTTTAGTGGAGATAAGACCTGAGGATAGAGTTGTGGGGGGGTGAGGAGTAAGGATGTGCAGTACTGCTGATAGGTGTTTTTAAAACTTGAGCGTGAGGCACTGTGGAAGAGTAATTGGTAGCAGGGAAAGGGTTTCATGTGGTCTTTTTTAGACCTAGCACTGAAAAGGGACGATGTGAAAGCTCTTGATCAGAGAATAGCATCTGGGAAGACTCTAAGTTCCCCAGCATATGGAGACTTCACATTGCCTCTTAGCTGCTGGCTGCACACATGTAGAGTAGTGTGAACTGTCAAGTGTCAGAACTTTACTTCCTTCTGGCCAAGACAGAAGATGTGAAAAGAAAGACGAGGACAAGCCCTTTGGAACATCCTAACTACCTGAAGGCCAGAGACAGTACAGAACATAGCTAAACACATTCTTGAAATCTTGACGTACATGTTTTTAGAATAAAAATATGTTTATTGAATATGCACTGTGATCTCAGAAATGCTTGTTAGCCCTCAGCCTTGATGAACAGCACCTGGGCTAACCTCATTTCGTTCTTATCAGAAACCCTGTCTGCTCCCAGGAACTAGTTCTGTCTAATGAGCTTCTGTTTTTTAATGAACAGCTATGGAAACTTATTTTTCTTGCTTGAATGACAATCCAAGTGGAACAACATTTTTGTTATCAAACTTTCAAAGAAAGTTACCGACCCAAATTGTGACCACAATGGAAAACTACTGTGACTAAAGCCAAGTCCCTTGCAACCCTATAAAGAGCAGTCCTCAGTGAGACCCTTTGAGCTCTCCTGGTTCACAGAAGGGTGTGACCAAGAATCTCCCTCTGAGTGGGACACCTCTCAGAGCCAGCAAACTCTCAAGTTTGCAATACTTGTAGGATCACTGCCCGACGCCACCCATGGAACCTGGGTCAATATCCCCACTCCTTGAGACTCTAACCTTCACCTGTAGAGAAGATGCAAAGGCATCTGATATGAGTACTGCACTTAAAGGGGAATTTTTCACGGATCTGTACCTTGTGCACATTCCCTTAGGTGTTTGTGTGAGTGTGACTATGCTGTAGCAAATGTGCTGCAAATGTTTCTCTCTTAGATTTTAAGTAGGTTAGATTCATAAGGTCGCTCTATAAAGGAGTTGCTATTGCACTTCTAGCAAATTCTATTGAATCTTTTGATAAATTGTCTAAATAAGGCTACTGATTAAATGCTGCTAAGTTTAAATGTGGTTTAAATCTTTAAACGTAAGCCATTGGTCAAGTCTAGGGCTCAGTTTGTCAGGCGGGTTTACTCTAAACTTTGTAACTAAGTGAAGAGTCTCTCTAATTCCTTTAATCCTTACCCTTTTTTTCATCCCCAGCCTCCACAGAGATAATTTTTATCGAATTTTAGATTTTAGTCAGATTTTTCTCTGTGTGCTTTAATCATCTAGTAAGTAGTAGAGTGAACCTTGCCAATGAGGTTTGTCACACTTTCACTTTAGTATTAATCCTGCTTTTGCCAGTGATTCTTTGAGCAACCTAAGACACCCACTCGTGACACAGATCCATCTCTGTGTGCTATTCCATGTATGTAAATTAATAGATTTATGCCAAGGAAAACTTCACGTAGTTTCTGCTGTGCTTATGCTAATGGAACTAACTTAATTGTGTGGAATTGGTACTGCTAAAATAAATTGAATTTGAAAAATTTGAAGATTTTTGAAAAGTATTAGTGAATATAATTCAATCTAAGCATGTGCTTTGGTTTTAAAGTGCCAACTCTTGACAAAAAAGCTTCCACTATGTCATTAGTATGCACAGTGTCCATCTTTTTAAAATAAATAAAAGTCAATTTTTTCTTTTGGAAAAGAGGTTTTAGGCATACAACCAAGTGATCATCATTATTGTCTTGTTTGCATCAGGATGCAGACTCTGGCAGGTGAGTTGTGTTGTGTCAACTGTACAGATTCTGCAGGAGTTTGAGGGAGGAAGGAATTTCTTTTGGTTTTCAGTCCCTTTGCAGCCATTGTTGATAGCATTCAGTGAACAGAGCAACAGTTTTTTTGGAGGGTACTTACACAGCGCTGTGGTACATTCATTCCACTTATCATAAGCAGAAACAACTGTCATACCAGATAGAGTTATCAAAATCACATTTCTGAACATATTGGTGCCTCAGCTGTTCTGCCTTCAGTGTCTGTCTCTGGTCAATTTGTGAAGAATCCTGTAAACCTGAAGCCAGATGTGGTCTGTTTTCTGCATTTATCATCAATCATGGATACGACATCTTGTAGTCATGCAGCGCTGTGTTCCTGCCTGTCTTTCTATAATGCAGTGCTGGAAGAGCATCAGATTTCACAAGGATTTTGTAATATCCAGATTTACGGGATGGTATTATTTGCAGTGTTGTATCTCTATGTGGGAAGTCTCTAAGGAAATGCTGCCTGCTCTCAATGTGCTGCCTGTTTAATCCCTTCTGATAAGGGTTTGCGAAAACTAATTAGGAGACAGTTTGGTTCCCAATGAAGCTAGAACTGAAACTCCTTTCAATGCTGTGGGTTGAACCCCTGGTATGTCACAGTTAGTTTTACTGTAGAGGATTCTGTTGGGACATGATGAGTCTGATCTAAGGGAAATTACTCACTCTTTATCCAAGTATCTCCATATGTTGAGTACCCAAGCAGATTTTTTTTAGTATTTGGTGAATGAGCAATTACCTAAGTAGCAATGACAGTAATTAATTGCTAATGACATTAATTAGTGATTTGGATTATCTGAGCATGAAGACCTTCTATTAAGTTGTGTTCACAGTTTTTATAAAGCAGTATTAAGGTGGTTGTTCAATAATGACCAAATGAAAATAAGAAATCTGTGTATCATCATGTAACTATGAATTTCGTAAATGGATGGGTGTCCCAGCCAAAAGAGAATTATAACATAAAGGAAAAAAATACACCTTACCGGCAAAGCATTACATCTGTGTTCTTTCAGTTAGTAATATCACTACTAGTATTAAAGATAAATGGTTTTTCTCTATCTGTAAAATGGTGCTGCTTATCAGAAAAAATTCCAAAAATTAACAGACTTAGTAATTTAACATTTATTAGCAGGTTTAGACATTAACTGAGTGTTCCTCTATGCTGCTGAGTCTGTTTACAATGAAATGCCTTGGGCCAGCACTGACCAGTGGGCCACTAGCAGATGGGTCTAAGGAGCAGACCAAGCAGCTGGTGCATCTGTACGCCGTTTAACTCTCGGAGCAGCTCCTGGCTCAAGGTATCAATGCCACTGACTGTGCTGCTTACTAAGGAGAACTCAGTAAGGGATACTGGAGTAGAGGTCATGCTCCTTCTAAAATTCAGGAGCAGGGGTGGGTAGAGGTATATTTTGCTGGTTTAAAATATTTTCCTTTGTATGTTGCTTAAGACAGCAAGACAGCTCACACAGAAGGCTTCTTAGAAAAGCAGTCAGCTCATGTATATATAGGGAATTGTTCCACTAGTCAGAACTGTCAAGCAGAGAATGTAAAATGTCTGTCTGGCTTCTGAAGAGGTTTGCCATATACCACTGTCTCGTCCCAAGAGAGCTACTTAGAGACGAATGAGGACTGTTCAGACTGATCCACTCTTCCTCAGTTTTATTAAAAATGATGGTCTGTCAGAACTGTAAGTTTAGTTTAGTAGTTCAAATCACTGGCTTTTCTTGGGTCTTAAAAGACATTACATCTATGTTCTTAAGCTTTCACATGCAGAAGACATGACAATATAACTACAATAGACACTACAATATACTTAGAACTTGCTAGTTCTAAGTAAAGCTTGCCAGTAAAACGATTTGATTTATTTTACATATTATGTTTTCTGGGGACATAACCAAGTGTAGGCTAATGCCAATGTGTGCATCTTCAGGGTAATGATTTCAGCTGCAGTGCTTCTCTATAATGCAGTGCCTCCACATACCCTTTAAATCCTACCTTTCCAAGTGTTAAATATGTTAAGATATAAAAATTAGTGTATCTTTTTCTCAGTATCTGAATCCTTCTTTCTGTCAAAGGGGAAATACTACTCAGCTGTACATTAAATTTTTCATTGGATACCAAGATATCCTGTGTTCATGGGAGTCTGGCAGTTACATTATTTTGGATACAGCTGTTGACTTAGCTGGTTTGTGTCTGGAAGGAAAGATGGATTGTGTTGTGAGTGGGGTGACATCAGGCAATCAACTGTGGAGACTATTATCTCCGTATCTTCTGCTCAGTGCCTGGTCCCTTCCTGGTGTGTCTGTGTTTGCCATCTACATCTCTTAAGTGCCTACACAGCTTTTAAGACCTTTATCCTTACCATCTTAATGCCTTACACCAGGAAGTAAAGCTTTTTCAAGCTTCTTAGATTACTGTTCCAGATCTAGGAAGAGACTTTTCCTAAGATTTTTGTAGCTATCAAATCTGAATTATATGTCTCATTTTTTTTTAGACATTACCTGATAAGATAAAGAAGACTATTTCCTTTCTAAGTTGCAATTGTCACAATACATCGAGATATTGTATGTGCCTGTATACAGGCTGGGAGAGAGCTTCTTGGCATATGTTTAAGCCTTATAATATTTGTTGTGTTGTATGCTCTTATGGTAAGTTGTTTGGGATTTTTTAAATTCCTTTAAATTAAAGTTCTTAAAATAAATAGTGAATATCTAGTGAATATATCTTTTTTTAAAAATTATTTACTTACCAAAACGAAAAAAAATACAGAGTAATTGAAATCAGTGCCACCATTGCAGAAGCTACCTTTGAAAGCCAATTTATTCTCTGCTCTAATTACTCCGCCTGAAAGAACAACAGAATGAAAACACTGTGGACATGTAGAGTTCAGTCCAAAGATTGTACTTGAGGGTATGTAATGAAATCTTATAACCTTAGTGCTTTAGTGAAAGAGGGCAGGGAAAGCTTGATTTGTATGCTTTATTCTCTGATAGGTTTAATCTATACACTTTCACTTTTGGTCCCACAAGCACAGAATTTCATCATTCAAACACAGAAGAAACCAAAATGGGCTCTTTCTCCAAGCTGTGAAAGGAAACAGATTTAGGACTGGCTAGATCTGTGAGGAAAAACAGCTTAGAAAAAGTAGACCACCAAAAGTGAACTTCCAAGGTGCCAGTGTGTGTGCTGACTCCTGAGAGGCCTGGCTCAAGCACAGTTGATGATTTTGCTTAGCAGGGCAGGGCACTGGGAAAAGAACTTGCTTTCTGCAGCAGAATTCCCTGTGTAGGAGTTGCTTCTCTTTGCTAGTTTAGTTTCTGAATTCACAGAATTGGAAGAAGATAGTGCTCAAAGTTTTCTGGAAGATGGGAGCTGGAATACGAAACTCAGGAAAAAATGTGATTCCATATTAAGAGTCCCTCTGAAACAGAGACATGTTTAGATGTCCATATTGGCCTTTCTCTCCCCTTGGAGCCAGTTGTTCCCACCCTCCTGCTCTAGGCTCCATCTCTTTCAGCTGTGCTGACTCAGCTCTCTGTTGGACTGTGCTCCTAAACAGTTCTGTGAAATAATCTGGTTTGAAAAGAAGCACGTTTCTGGTTGAAAAGTATCTATCTCATTTCACTGATATGCTTTAGAACGTAGCCACAGAAACAGCCAAGCCAGCAGGGCTGAAGGGACAGGGACAACAGGCTGGGAGTTCAGTGAGTGGATGAAGGGGATGAGAAAACTTTTCAGATGCCCTTGCACCATTGCAGATTCCTATGCAAAAATGACTCTACAGAAAACCAGAAGGATGAGATTTTCTTATCTTTGATTTAGTTGTAGTCATGTGCTCATTAGCAAAAGTCCTTTCCCTTGATTAATTTGCTATAGTTGATGAACAATATTCTGTAAAAATTTCATTGACGATATATATATATATCGTCAATGAAATATATATAACAGACACAGTATAAATTCTTTAGAGTATTCCAGATGAATATAGAATTCAGCAAAACTGAGCAGCTAAACATTCTTGGAGAATCTGAGTTCATTTACAGTGCTTCAATTTAGTAGTCAACCGAGAGAAAAGTTTTCACCCAGACATAGCTCTATAAGTCACAGTTCTTGAATTTGGTAGTCTAGAAAATGTGAAGTATCTACTTCACATATACCAAATTTCATATATATACACACAGATAATTTAAAAATAATGACTGGGAAAAACTTTTTCCTGAATAAGAAAGAAAAAAAATCCTCTTAATTGCATATTGAAGTATGGGTAAAACATTTTTGTCAGCCTAATGGCAAAGTTCACCCCAGATATACATATATATATATCATTAGCCTATAGACCACATGAGGCCACATTTAAGAAAGTGAAAGATTCATCAGATATGACTTTACAGTTGAAAATGTCACCTTGCTCTGAAAAAGCCATGAAATATATCATCCAGAACAAATTATCAACATTGATAATAGTTATTAACCCTATAGAAAGAAATATGGCTTGTGTGTATACACTTGACATCTTGCCACAAAAATAATTTCATTCCTTTGGATACCATAGCACTATTATGATACAAAAACAGAACAAAGGCATTGTAAGGAGTGATTGCAGCAGCCAGTTTCAAATATATTTGCTGGTTTTACCATATTCCATATGCAGAAAGAGACCGTTGTCTTCTGTCTTCCAGCTCCTGTTGCTTGCTGTGAAAATCAGCCAAATTCTGCATCTACAACCAATGATCAACAAGTAAAAATACAGCAATCAACCAACTTAATAGGTTATCATCTCATATTATCCCTTTACAAAAAAAAAAAAGAGGCAGATGTTTATTTTTTTAAAAAAACATAAATCTTCCAATTTTATGTTTTGCTTTTCTAAAATTCAGGAATGTAAGAAATGGTACACTTGAGGCACTAAAGAAAATATACTTTTATAACTGAATCATCTCATTGTGAGTCTCTTACAGTAGCCAGAAAGTGCACTTTACATGAGACATACAGCATGACAACATTCATCAGAACTTCTTTTTTTTGCTAAGATTTGTATTTTAACATTTCAAGGCTGTTCTGTGTTTCTGGATTATCAAATATCAAAACCCTCAGACACATTTTAGAATCACCCTCTATATATACTTAACATCATAAGAACCTATATTAAATGTTTAACCAGGTAAGTAGAGCTGTATTTTGGACTCTTGTTGGTCTTATGTGGTGTTTAAGGCAAAGAAAACTTATATATACTTCTGTAAAAAGTGTTTTTTAAAATGGACTTTTTTTTACAGTTTAGCAAACTCTGCAGGTAGCCTTAAGAGCCTGCTCAATTCGTTATCATTAAATCAACAACCAGATCTTCTTTCTGCCATTCCCTGGCAGGATTAATGGATTTTGGCATGATTTGTGTATTTAACAGTGAAAGCTCGTGCTGGGTAAGCTAGCAAGCTTGACTAATTCTCAGTTGTGCTAACTATTTTAAGGTTTTAACTTTGACTAAAGGTTAAAGATGGTGACACATGCTGCTACCTTTGAATGTATCTAACATTATTATGGTTAATAAGTGTAACTAAAACATCAAATATATGTTGTATAGTACACTCGGCTATATGTATGTTACAGATATTTTTCAGCATTTTGGGGTTTAAAGTGCGATTCCACAAAATGATTGATGTACTAATATTAAAACACCTGCATATATTTAAATGCTTGAAATATTAAATGATACTTTTTAATTACAGAATTACTAAACTCTGTAACAGAAACAGATCATTTGTATTTCAAAATAACTTACACCTGAATAGAAAAATGGGCAATTATTATTTTATTTGATCTAAAGCTGGCTTGCTCAGCAAAACAATTTTAACCCATCAAGCATTCCAGTTTCTATCATTTTTTCACCCTTCCAGACAATCCTAGAATCAGTATTCAGAAAAGCCTGAATAAAGGAGAAAAGAGAGGAAAAAATATTTTCAGCCTGTCTGACAAGACTACATAAAAAGCTTGCGATCAAAGGCTCTTAAATACACGTTACTGGTGTGACAAACAACATTTTTGTCCCTTTATTAGATTTATTTTCCTCCTGAAAACTAGAATGGCCAGAGTATAGTTTGTGAAAGAAAGCTGGCAGGGTTGTATTCTTTGATTCCTAATTAACACCTTCAGTCTCAAAAGAGAACTAACAGAAATACCATAAAATGTTGCAGCTGCATTGTTATTCCGCTTGGTTGGTTTGTTAAAAGTCGGCTGGGCATTGGCAGCTGCAATAAAGGAAAAGCTCAATGGATGTTTTGTATTGTGCCCACTGAAGTGAAAGAAGGCAACCATTTTATTTTCAAATGGGCAGCTGCATAGTGATGTTTAAATGGAGCTAAATGTGAGATTTACTGTTAATTTATAGTAATTGGTTATAAATAAAGTAGCAGTATAGCTTGGCTTTCATCTGTTAAAGCCATAGAACACAAATTGAGGGGAATGAGTTATGAAGGGTAAAAAGTGAAGGGTAAAATACTAGAGTGGTAGAAAATGCAGTTACTTAGAAGGGGTAATGGTATTCAGTTTTGCAGTGTAATGCAGCAGCCACCTTGGGAGCAAGTAGTCAAGCCTTCTTTAGATAGTGCTTTGAGAAGTAAAGGTAGACATCGCTTTGTCCCAGTGTGGAGGAAACCAACGTTTTAATGCTGGGATTAGAACCAAGTGCAGCTCTGCCTGGAGAGCATAGGTTTGTATTTTCAGTAGTATAATAAAGGAGGCATTTAACTCTGGTCAGATAAATCTCACTCACATTCAAAAAATGCAATTAGGGAAATATGTAAATCTAGATGTTTCATCAAATGCTAGCTGAGGGGTTACTAGTTCTTTCCTTGCACAATGACTGAACTAAAGAACTTCAGTGTCTGTGTAAGAACCATTGTCCCAGCCCCAGAGCCCGTTGGAAACCGAGTCCAGACTGGCCGTGGGAAATACCTACATATTTGACACAGGCCCCATTTCTGAGAGAAAAGGGGGTGGAATAGAAAGTATGGAGATTTTACTGTTGCATTCTAATCAGCCATGATCTGCCTAATTTGCTTTGATCAGAAAGATAAACTAATTTTCCTATAGGCTAGATAAAAGTAATTAGCAATCCAATGCTTTCATGCTTTTGTAAAGGGTAAAGAAAAGAATAGCAGAAATTGTAATGGTGGGAGCAAAGTACCCTTTTCGGCTCATCTGAAGGCATTGTTAATTGAAAATAGGATGGTGCCATAAGAGAGAGGCCCTGATTAAGGTGCTTTTTTGGGCTGGGATATCATTGTTCACCATGGTCTGTAATGTTACACAGCTAAATATTTCTGAAGACTAATTTCACATGAGTTTTAGTATAGTTAGCTTCTGTTCTCTTTTATGGAAAAAGCATATCCCATGTAAACAGTATGTCTGCCATTCTGAGAGGATGCTGTTTGATTTCAGAAGGCATTTTAATAATCTTTTTCCACAATTGCATTAGAATAATTCCATGGTTAGTTGATATCTGAATCTGCTGCTACCATAAGGCTTCAAGATGAGGGTTTCTGAGGCTGTAAGAGTGAAATCAAAAACTCTGTAGCCATAGCCAAAGCCAAATTACTGGATATCCCCGTCTCCTGATTCTATTAGGTAATAATTGTGTGGTTCTGTGGGCCTGAGCTGTGACTGTGAGCCTGACACATGCACTATGGTGTAGTATGTATGCCTCAGCAGAGTCTCCTGGGAGCTGTCACTCCTCCTTGGCTTTGGCCATTCTACTTCAGTATAAATCAAGATGTCTTGCAAAATGCTAAGTTTCACAGTGTAACTCTTAATATGCAGGCATAATGGAATGCCATCTTTATCTAGGCAAACTACTCATTCAGATCTTACTGAATTCCATAGGCTGCAGAATATCTCACTGTTAATGTCTTCCCCTATGTTTCCTCATCTTTATATGAATTGATTAGTTCAACAGGCAGTTACAAGCAGCTTGCTTAATAATTTTGTCCGCCTACCTCTTTGTATTTTCAAAGTTTTCTTTAAGAAGTCAGATAAGCTTAAGGACTCTGTTTATCATTTATTTTCCAGTCGTATTGCAGTCCACAACCATAATTGGGATTGTGGATCCACTATGTCAGGAACAGCTAAAATATAGGGGCAGGCTCTGTAAAAGCTTTCATAGGGAAAAAAAAAGCAGCTATTGGTGATGAATGGGAAAAACATTTTATGGTGTGGATAGAGAAACAGGGGCATGTGTTCTATCTCAAAGACACTCCTATTAAAAAATAATATTCTTTAAAGACAAAGTTTGGAAAATTGATTTCTCCTGCCAGCAAGATGGCACTGAATAGTATTTAGAGAAGGAAAAAAAGCTCTGTTCCTGTATGATAGCAGCCTTAAACTGAAGTATATAAATTTTTTTTCAGTTGTCTTTCTACATCCTAAAATATGTTGACATTATGATCATCTGCAATGTTTGTATTCTGACCCAGGTGATGGCAAAAGCTATGTTAGTTTGTATGTGAGAACATGGTAACAAAAATAAAAAGTGATGTAAGAGATATAAAAAAAGTAGAAACATTCATTGAAATACCACTGAGAGCTGTGTTTAGCCTGGGAATAATTATTTGTTTCGCTTAAGGAGGCAGCACCACCTCATAGATAAAGCATTGATTTGATATTCAAACCTGTATTTTTTTTATTTCCTTATTGCATTGCTTACTGCCACAGCAAAATTTTCTCCCACTCTACAGTCTCCTCAACTCCTACTTAGCAGTTAACTCTTTATGTTGTTCCTTAATTGAATATTGTTGTACAAAAAGTGCAGGAGGGAAAGACAGCAAGCACGTAACTCCCCCCACCTGTTGGCAATAAACATCCTTCTTGCATATGAGTGGGCAGAATTCGCTCCCGCAGCCCTCTCAAGAAAAGACACAGCAATTCTGTTTCAGACTTTTGAATTACTTTTTCTGTAGGATGTGAGCTAGAGTTTAGATTCCTACAGCTGTTACTCACAGACCTGAGGAAAGACTGGAGATTGCTTTTGTGCCTCTTTTTGAGTTGCACAGAAATTAGTTTCCTGAATTCCTTTAGAGTTTTTCCAAATGAAAACCATGAGGAAATCTGACTATCTGTAACTCTTACAGATAAACACTATAAAACACTGACTCTAATTACGGATGTTGTCCTTCTTCCATAGTGTTCTGTTCATTATGAGGCTGAGCTATTACCGCTTTCTTGTGATAATATGGAAATACGCAATTGTCAAAATGGTGCAGAGAAACAGTTTTACAGATTTCACAATTTTTCAATATCACTCGTTTGTAGTCCCAAAGATTTCAACACATGTATGAAGTCAGATCTATGTCGACTTTCTTAGGAATATATGTGTAAGCTCTGCCCTTGTTCTGAGGCATCTGGAAACCATCAGCAAAGCACTGAGCCTGACCTTACCTGAGCACTAACCTTACCAAAAAGGATGGGTTTTATATGGGGTCACCTAAGGCACTGCATGGGAGAGAAACTTGTTCCACCTCATTGAGCCTAAAGGAGTCTGACTACAAGATTGAAACCTACATGAAAATGGGTTCTCCAAGCTCTGCTTTTGGGAAACACATACTGATTTACAAAGATGAAATATTTCACAAGTGTTTTAATTGTTTTTACAGCCTAAATTGCATTCACTTTCATTAGGGTTTTACTAATTTTTATTAAATTTTCTGTATTTCTAGGAAGATCTACCCATTTATACTTTAGAAAAGAAGGCCCAACAATCAAGTCACAAGTCTTAACATGTACTGACAAAAGTAAAGACAGCTTCTCACTTTTCCATGTAAAAAACCCTAGTTTCTTTCACTAAAAGAAAAGCTTGAATAACCAACCAGGCATTACAGTATATTTCTGATATCAGAAAACTTGTTTTGGTGCAGATAAGGAATCAGATTTCTTCATCTAATTTCCTTGTTCTACCACTAGTATAAATACTGTGCATACATTTTGTCTTCTAATTTAGTTGCTCACCCATACTTGCCTTATGCCCTTTAAGATACTCAGGTTATCTGAGGTGTCTCCATGGGATACATAAGATATGGGCTCTACAGGAAGTGCATCCTCTACCGTGTAAATAGCACTGGTTGGGAGCCAGGCAAGTGATCTCAAGAAGTGATGACCCACAGCTGAAAAGTTCTGGCAGTTTAGTTTACTTTCAGTCAGCCCAGAGCCATGACATGGTTCCCCAAAAATCTTAAAGACACACAAAGAATTGCAGTATTGTTAACACAGTAACCTCTGTGAGGGTAAATTTGGAGTAGAAAACAACTTCTTTTTAAATTTGTGTGACAGACTTTGTATAAGTTTTACAGTGAGTTGGGCTGAGTATGGATGACCTGTTGTGTCATATCCAAGCTGCAGAGAGTTTTCAAATTTAAATTACAAGGCTTCTTCCTTTGATAGCAAAAAAAGTGTGGGACATTGTGACATCCCACCACTGACCGGAAGGGAGCACCCAATATTTGTACGTGCCCATGGTTGAAAAGGAATGACAAAAGCCAGAGGGTCTGCAAAAACTTACAAAGTTTTATTTGTAAATTATACACTTGGCATGAAAATCTGTATAAGTTAGTCCTTTATCTTATAGCATAATCCACACAGTCATTGATTTTGAATAAGGGGTAGACTGAAACCAAAGAGGAGAGGGAAGGAGAGGAAAGGAGAGGGAAGGAGAGGAAAGGAAAGGAAAGGAAAGGAAAGGAAAGGAAAGGAAAGGAAAGGAAAGGAAAGGAAAGGAAAGGAGACTTGACTAAGTGTCTTCCTTTCAAGCTTTAGATGGAAGGATAATCTTTGTGTATCCTGATGAGGGTTGTCCAGTGAACTTTGTTGATCCCCAGGCTATGTGTCCTTGATATTCACAGTAAATTTTCCACTATGATGGAAAGGTCAACTTGTTCAAACAATGAGATCCATCTGGATTGCGGGAAATTTGATGGGGTCCAAATTTTTTTTTCTTTTAATATTGAAAAATTTTACTGCCATTGCATCACTGTCATCTCAAACTTTTCCTGGGGTCTCCAGTGTGTGATTTTGTTCTGTTTTTCTTCTTCTCTGTGGTGCATAAACATTTTGAGCATATTATTTCAATATAATAATCATAATCATAATAATGATGATGATGCCTTCTGCCTGTCAGAGTAGCTCATACCTTGGCTCTGGTTTAAGCTATTGGATATAAAATTTTTTTTTAAATTAAGAAAGAAGAGAATAAACACATCCTTGGGATGGAAGAACGGCCTAAAAAAGAGTTTGTGTGTGTAAGGGGCATGGGTTTTGAGGGCTTAAAGCCTGTCCGTTAGCTTTATTTGGAGAAAGTTAAATTAAAACTGTGTTGTCCTAAAAGACAAACACAAAGCAGTATGTAACATATTAGAAATTATTAAGCCTTGTAAGTATATAAAGTTTTTATAAAATATCATAGATTATGAATGTTGAAAAAGGATTAATATCAATCTCTTGTCTGTACTTTAAATATAAAACAAACAAAAAGCTTCTGACATCTGATTAAGGGAAATTCTAGATCGTTTTATTAGATAAAGCAATCAGGTTGTGCTTTAATCAGTTTCTTTGTTGAATTAGAAGAAACATACCTTCCAGTCTTAAAATAGTAACATAATTGTAAAGTTGTCAGTCTAGGGTTTCTGTTTGAACAGATTACACTTGATAAAAATAACAAACCATGACAAATAGTGGGGCTAGGTTTCAGTAATTCACTGAAGAATGTCTCTACCAAGTCTTTGTGGCAAAATGTCTTGTTTGCAGGACAAATGCAGAGTTGAAATAACAACCCATGAATACCACTGGTGAAATGGCTATGTACACAAGGTGAATGCTAAAGTTTTCCCTTCTGAATGGACCTTTTAATCCAGGCATTATCTAGGCTCTGAAAAAGTCTTCAGTGGCCTTATGTACAGATTAATGAGAAAATCTGAGACTTGGAGTTGGGCTATTTGCAGAAACAGTTTTCAAGATTTACTGATGGTTGACAAATGCCATTTAAGCTTTCAAAGCCATCAATATGCTATTGAAAGGGATTTAGAGGGAAATCCTCCCACTATAGAAGACGAGGACTTTGAAGGATCTTGGTGGAAGCCCTTGGTCTCCCCACCCCTTCAAACCTTTCACTGGCTTCCTTCAGCATATAGAGCCCTGAAACGCGTGGCTATGGGAAAGGGGGGGTGGCCCCTTTGAAAGGCGTTTGTATGTAACTGAATGTGCCAATCTGCTTTTGTTCAGGCATGAGAACTGAATAGAAGTGTTTCCAGAGAAGATCTCTTGTGCTCATGGTCAGTTTTACAATGGGCTTTCTGCTAATAGATTTTTAATATGGGAGCTGGAAATGGCAAAATACAAGTTCGAAAATTCTAGTGAATTGAAAAATTGCCCAAGAAAGACTCTCTGCCCTACAGCATTTGTTAATGATGCTACCATTTCCTTTGCTAACACTGGCTTTCAAAGAAAAGGAACTTCATACATTATACATGTGACAAGACAAATCACCTGAGTTTAATTTTCTGAAATGATGTCCTTTATTCTACAGACATTATAAAACCTGTGTTTCTGTGTTATTTCTTTTCTTTGGTTCTGTAAAAACTCATTTTCAAACCATATGCTTTTATTAGAAGATGTCCATTATGGGATTCAGTTAGGAAAAAAAGATGATGAACCTTAGATGATCATGTTTTAGTTAAAGGTTTTAATTTAAGATCAGGATGGCTTGAAGTCCTTGCTTTTGCCCATGCTGTTCTGAATCAGCAGGATTCAAGATAAAAATTCTGAAGAGCTTAATAAAATTGTACAAACTAAAAAGTGGCAGAACCTGCTGCACAGTTCTGGAAAAAGGGATCTCTGGAATCTCTGGTGGATTATGCAAGGATATACTGGGACTTTATTCATGAAGTTCCTGAGAGATTTGTGGTTTTCAGTCAGAACAAATGCCCACAAAATCCCCTCTGTGGTCCTTTTAATAGCAACAGTATTTATGCATGTAAAACCATGTGGTGCTGTCTTCTTCAGTCTGTCACAAGTATGTGAAAGTTGAGATTCAAATTCCAAGGCCATGACTGAGGGGGCATCCTTCACCTCTAATCTTCACATCACTCCCTACATGGAAGAGGAGAACAAAGCCAGGATGTGGGCTGCTGTACTCTCTTTATACCCAGTGTGTGGTGTGAAGAAGAACATCATTGTGCATCCCAACAACTCGAAACTCCTCATGAAGGGAAAGGGAGGCTGACAGCATTCTGCAGAATGTGGAAAATAGGCCAACACCTCTTAGCAAAAGACCTGCTTCTGCTTAGTGACTGCTTTGACTTTACTTCTGTCCCATATTTCATTTCTATCTGCACCATTTTCAGGCTGGCATCCATTTTGCCACCATTTGGGGAAGGAGAGCAGCAGTAACAGCGTGTGGCAGGTACTGTCTCATGCAAGGTGGCCAGTGGTCATAAGGAGCTGCTGTCATGTAGCAGCTGAGTGTTGTGTTTAACTGTGCTACTTGTTCATCACAAAGCAAATGAAGTCTATAGGAGAACTCTCAGATTGTCTAAGGCTTCTAGTTCTTAAAAAAGGATGGTGCATCTTCACCCAGAAAGAACCATCTCTTACGCCCCACTCCACTCCACAGGTTTGGGGGAATGTTGTTTGATTCGCTCTGGGTGATGTGTGGGAGTAAACAAAATTCTCAGGACGTTCACTACCAAACTTTTACTTGCAAACTTTAGAACACTAAGGTAGAATAAGGTACTTGGCAAATTTTAAATAAACTTGGGCAACTTTAACTTATCCAGACATACAAAGGCACTTACAAGGCATTGACTGAATTTTTTTGTCTAGCTCACAATACATTTTGAGAAGAAGTTAGAAGAAGAGAGAAAGAAAGCGTAAGAGTAGAAAGCTATTACCACCCAGCAACGAAACTTCAATTGTTGCAATTTGGATGTCTGCTGATCCAAGTGATGGTCACAGTCTTGATCTGCCAGGGGTGGGGGAAGGCCACAAAACACAAAGTTCAATGGATTAAGGTATGGTGAGGTTCAGGTGGGAATGCCCAGGTATCTCCTCTGGGGGAGGAGAATTTTACACTGTCAGATCATGTGCAGTCTTCTGGTGGAAAGACCTAGAAATGAGTCTGGGGGTGTTTCAGGGGTCTTTGATGGTTTATGACACCTAAGACATGACAGCTGCTTCTCGTTAGAGTAGTTGAGCCAATTATGCCCCATCAGAAGAGATGAATGCCTTCAGACCTACATAGGAATGTCCCAGTATCTCCCCCAGAGGGAAGTGTTACACCTGAGCCAGTTGTGTAAGGGAGGACAGGATAAAAACGCTACCCTACCTCACAGAATGTGCTTCTTATCAGCCTCTTCCCTTACCTGGCTCAAATCCCAGCTTCTTGCTAAACAGAGGTTGATTTCTGGTGGTCTTCCTCTGGTGCTCACACCCTCTGCCCCTGGGCTGTTACCTTGCACATTGTCGGCAAAGCACCCACTGCTTTTGCAAATGGCCAATTGCTTGAGCCTTTAACCATTAACATTTCAGTCTCTCACTCCATCACACTGTACATTATTCTGAGTAATCCTTCTGGTTTTCTGATGGAGATGACTGAAAACCTGAACTTCATGTTAAAGAAAAATTGAGCAAAGGCTGTGGAAAAGAGAGGGCGAGAAAGGAAAAAGGAGCAGAATCAGCTCATCACTTTGAAAAAACACCAGGAATGAAAAGTTAAGTACCAAAAGAGTTGGATCAGGCATGACAATCAAGCAGAAAACAAAGAAAGGCTGTAACAACAGAAAATGCCGCACTTTCCACTCCTTAGTGACCCACATGCCATCTTGCCTCTGACTCAACAGATTTTATAAATTATAAAAGGGCTGAAAAAAATATGTAGAAGTCTTCCCCGTGAACCTATCAGTACTACATGCGCTACTGCAGGCAAGCCAGTGTGCTGTTGCATAATTTCCACAACCATGAAACACTGCCTCTTGGGTAGGACCTGGCATTAGGAACTCGTGGGCCTGGGATGATGTCTTCCATCCATGGGAGTCACTGGGAGTTTTGCTACCAGCATCAGTGGAACCAGGTGTTTACCCCCAGGCACTGTTCTCGTGCTGACACTGACATGCTGTATTAGAGGTTTTAAGGCATGTAAATAATAGGGCAACTGATTGTTTCCAACATTTTTATAACATTTGGAATAGCTAAATAAAAGGGATCTTGGGAAGTTCATTTCGTGAGCAAAATAGGCAGACCAGACAGGTGCACTATAAGGACACACTATTTCAACATACGCACACAGGTGCAATAGAGTTGGCAGCAACAGTTTACATTTGGTAAAGATTTGTTTTGACTACTGATGTTTTGTGATATTGTTCAATATTGTCTCCAGGAAGATCCAAAACATATTTGAAGCCTGAACCAGAGACAGAGCAGTGGATTTGGCTGAACAGCACCAATAAATTGCTTGCCCTGAAGAGATTTTCTGTTGATTGTCATAATAATCACAAGAATTGTGAGTTATTGGCCTCTAAATGAGTTGCCAAACAGTGGACTATGTAAACTGTGTGAATAAAAGGAAGGAAACAGGGATCATTTTTTCCGGATCAGAATGCTGCCTCTACTCCTACTAAATATTGGCTTATCCTCTGAGCTGCCCAGCTGAGCTCAGTAAACATAGTTCTGAAGTGTTTTGCCTCCACAAATTAATTGTAAAGCTCTGATCCCATTAATTTAAATTGTAAAAGGAAATAATTTCTCTAAAGAGAAGGCGTTTTTATACTACAAAGAGTGCAACTCTTTTCCCTGATGATTATGGTGGTATAAACACATGAAAAGTATGTACCAGCCCAATACAACATATGAAGTCTCTCTACTGGAGATTTCTCCTTCGTAGGGTGACTTAAAGCGTCTCAACCCTGGTCCTTGACCTGAATTGTTTAAAGCTAGCTCAGGTATTTCAGTAGTCTGCTTATCTGAAGGGCAGCTGATGAGTTACAAGCAAAGAACATGTGTGGAGACTAGGTCTAAGTGATGTCAGTATAAGATTCAGGACCTGGTATTTATGCATATTAAGACTGTTTTATACCAGTCCATGTGAAGATATCTCATTATGAAAGTGAATTTTGATTACTTAAGAAAAAAGAAATCGTTACCTGATGAAGAAATACAGTGTTTTCATATTTGTAAGAATCAAGCTTCATATTTCTTGGCACTTACTGTTGCAGAAATTTGGGTGTTCAATCTGTCAGGAAAGATCTGACAGCTTTGTCATTCCTCTGAGCTCTGTAGGAAGTGTTGGAAGAGGCTGTCAGCCAGCCAGGAGCTGGCAGATCTGGAAGCCTATTGTTTTTCAGCAAACAAGCTCTGTCAGACATAAAGGGAAGATGTGCACATAATAAAAAAATTCACAACTTTCTGTATCTGAAGAATGTTTACAATTTTTACATCCTAGCTATGAGATCAGCCTGCATTAGTCCAAGCCAAAACTGCCAGCGGAAATAAACCAGTTCTGCTTCGCCTTTCCTATGTGTTTCTCCTCTGTATTTGGGCTTGTGGAGGCACAAACACCAAGGTACCAATTCAGGGAACTGATTTCGATTAAAACCAAATTTTTTTCCTGATGGATATTTTTTTAAATACAGATCAGTTGCCAGCTCTGGTTCAACAGCATTCTCACAAGGAATGAGCAGTTCTAGAATAGGGGGGAGATCAGGAGAAATTGTTTTGGTAGCAACATTGAATGAAACTGAGTGTGTTGATAATCTGACAGCTGTTGGGTTGTCCACACAATAAAGAGAAGATTCTGTAAATAATTATTTCAGCTAAGTAACAGCACAAAAATGATCAAATTGGTTCTTCAAAGTAGAACTCTAGTAGGTGTAATGTAGCATAGCATCATTTTCTTTGCTGAAATTCTTCAATTGCTGTTCAACAACACAAGGTACAACTAAACAGTAATAAAAGCAGAAGTGACAGTGCCCTGCTAAAATGATTAGATATGATAATATTAAGGGTCTATTCCAGCCTAAACTGTTCCGTGATCCTGAGTCTATGATTCAGCACCAATGCATAGGAAAATGGAAACTTATAAGGATAAAAGTAGCAAAAAAATCATCAAGGGGAAAAAAAAGATCAGAAGATCAGTGGAGATCAAAGGGGTGGACTCTTGTCTTTGCTGACTTATATTTTTGCCATCTTCTTTACCAAACCAGAATTTCACCCAGAGTATGTGTATTCTGCAGTGAACTAATTCTTCAAATCCATGCTGTGGAATTGAGTTGAGGCAAATTAGAATGCATAAAATAAATTACTTACATTGTATCTTCTTACAAACAAAATCAGGCTAATCATGATTAATTTTCACCTTAGCAGCTTCAGAGAAGTAATCTTGGGTATTTTGGTGAAGATGAGTTTTAGAATTGGTTGGTGTTGTATAATCTGTGCTGCACATAATTTATGGCTAGGTATTCAGACCAACTGACTAATGACCCATACTACCTAACTTAGAAATTTCCACTTTGTAACTTTAGGGTTATATTTTGAACTTTTGTTTACACTCAGATATATTTTGATTTGGTTTTTGCTGTAGACGAGGTGCAATATGTCAATGAACAAACTATACTGTGGTTTTTGTACATGCTCTCCTCTCATATAGATAACCATAATTTAGGAACAGCCTCACTGAAACCAGAAGGATGAAATTATAGACAGGGAATGAGAAGAAAATTGGACCCCCAGTTTGTAAAATGGATGAATGTGTCCAGTCATTCAGGAGAAAAAAAAAAAGAAAAAGTATTTTTGTAATTTATGTAGCAAATAGTTATAAAAATAAGCAACATCTGGGGTGGCAGAAAATATTCTGAAACCAAGGTTTTCTTCCTCCAAGACTTGGTCACATCTAATAAATATCTTTTGCCAATATAACTGTGCTGTTCTTCATCAAAATAGGATAAACAGTACTTGAGAAACAAACAGGTAATGATGAAAAACACAATAAACATGCTGGTAGTTGTTTTCATAAACTACAATAAAAACTGATATTATTTTCCTGTTGTATATTGTTTCAGTATTTGAACAAGATTAATCATGTGTGCAGTACTCATATAATCTGTTTGAATTAGTGCAGCAGAAACAAGCAGTAACTCACAAAGTAAAAATGTACTAATACAATCTGTGGGCATGGGCGGAAGAGGAATTCCATTCAGTCGTCTTTTAACTGCTTCTGCTGGCTTCTGTATTATAAAATGCTCCTTTAGTTATATAAGTTTTTTAATAGGTGAGTTAAGTACAGCAAATGACTGACATGTTGGAATGTTTTTGTAACTTAGCCTGGTAATTATTCCTTAGCAAACTCAGTCTTCAGCCTCAAATGAACTGCCATGAATCAGCTTTGGAAGCAAATGGTTAATTTAATCTAGTGAGCAACATGAACTTGATATTAAAAAAGCAGAGAGCCAGAGTATTTGTACCTAAAATGAAATGTAAGATACTTGTCAGATTAATTCAGCACTGGGTGTGTTTGATCTGATCTTTGATCTTTACTTTTCTTTTTTTGACCCCAATTGTTTGCTCTGCCCTGCTCCCTCTGCTGGAGTCTTGGATAAACTGAATGGCAAAATTGTTTCCTGAAAAGATTAATCATGCATGTACTGTTTGCTTTACAAATGTTCTGCAGTCTAGATGTAAGTAAGACTTTGATGGTTGTTTATATGGCAGAATTGCCTCTGTTCAGGAATAATGCATGGTGTTTAAAATGACTCTGTTATGGAGCTTGTGCAGTAATAAGCCAAATTATGCTGTCTGTGATATCAGAGGAACTCAGTCACAGGTGTTGGAAGTGCAAAAGTCTGGCCAAAGCATTTTGTTCCTTTGTGTTGAATCCAGGTGTGATCTATCAGCCTGGTTTGCTAGGATCCAATGTTACAGCCAGCACACAACAGCACAGAAGAGATGTAGACCGAGCCCTGTTGACCTTACTGGATCACCTTTGAGGTGTCCCTAAGTTCAAGGTGCTTGATCCTTACCATATTTATCTATTTACAATTGCAGTGGCTGGAACAAGCACCACTGGTGTGCCGAGGAAAGGTGTGAGAGGGTCAGAGGGAGTACTGTCAATGTACTGGAGTAGAACACTCTGTGAGGTGTGCAGGCACACAGACTCACTGCAGGGGCTGTTCTCACGTGACACATTTGCTTTTTGCTGGATGTGTTTTAATAGAAAGGAGTTGGGTCTCTGGAAGGAGTGAGCTTCAATGTCAAGTAGCAGAAATTTTCTGTAACAAAGGTTAACGAGCAATCCTCTTTTAGCCGTACACCCCTTCCATGTAAACCTGTAGCACGGAATCTGTTGCTGTTAATTTGCTATTGCAAATAATACTACATAGGATAATGAATTTTTAAATACTTAATATTACGTTTGTCAATATCCATATGCAGAAGGGCAGAAATACCCATGCTATTGCCACTTGTTGTTTACCTTGAATACCTTGATAGTGAGATTTCCTACTGTGTGTAATTTCTATAATAGCACTCTCTACTGCTTCTTCCTGCTAATCTACTACTTCTTCTTCCAGAAGATTTTTCCAAAGACAAAGATGTACTCTTCAAATGTGAATCATTTAGTGGAAATTCATATCTTAATCATGGTTTACTGCAGGTTCCTTCAAAGAACCACAGATAAAGTTTGAAGCTAGTTATGAGAAGAAGTGCTATGGTTTAATTGTCGGAAAGCACTTACAATGGTTATTTATGCATGCTCATACTTTGCCCTGTGTCTCTGCATGGGTATATTAAACATGCAAATACATGACTAGCAATTTTCATGTTGACTTTGAAAGATAATGTAATCTAGGAACATGAAAATGAAAATATGGTCTTTTTTTCTGAGTCTGTTGACAGCTTATGCATTGTACTTTGGTAAACTGGTGTAAATGCCATGGTTGGACGGTGTTATGTAATGAAAAAGGTGCTGGATAAATCATCCTCAGTGTCATTTTCCTCTGTGTTGTATAAACATCTGTTGAACCGTGAACATGTCACTTAGCCATTAGGTGTCTTAGTTTCCTTTCTGCAAAATGATGGTAATTCTTATTTTATTTATTTATTCATACCCGCAAATGAAAACATCTATAGCAATTTGTAAGAAATACGAGCTACTATTACTACAGTGTTGGCAAATAGACTTATCTCCTTAAAGTAGCTGTAGCAGATGAAGACATTTTCCATTAAAGATGAAGCACTTGCATTAGTAGATGGCACGCAGTTAATAGCCAGCGTATTCTTCCATCTTACAGTGGAGCTAGTATCCTGCCAATACTAGAAACAAGAGTGCTATATGTTAAAAAGGTAGGCAGAGCAAGGGAAGAGCAGAAGTAGAATTGACCTGTTTTCATTATTTTGTGTTACTGCATGGAAGTGAGTGTCAAATTTTGCTGTAAATTTATTAAAGAAATTGTCTTTGTTTAGAAATTGTTCTCAGCTGGTAAGAGCTAAGGGACTACATTCAGTCTATTGTTAGTATTTTATGTGAGTGCTTTATCTTTCGAAGACTTCCATAAAAAAGGATTGTTAATACATCTTGTTGGGAATAGGGCAAGCTTAAAAGAATCAAAATTAATAATCCTAATAATAAATCTTGATAGTTTTCTAAAAATCAAACAGGTTGCAACTGTTTAAAGTAATAAGCTACAGAATTAGTTGTCTTCAATATTGGATTATTGTATTACACTTGGAATGGGTAGACAAGTTTGTACCATTCAGTATAATCGACATTTAGGCTAGTAGAAGTTTTACGTGTATGCCTAGGCATACTTTTGTTCTCCTTTAAAAGACATAATGTGAAAAACTGATCTTCCAAGATGAATAGTCACTGAAACATCTCTTGTAATAAGAGTTAATAAAAGGTTAGTAATGTGGTCTGCAGGCTGATCTATTGTATGTTAAGAACTAGTTCACTTAACTTGTTTTACTGGCTTTCTGGAATTCATTGTGAACTACTCAGTTTTAAGATGGTAACTGGATGTCACTTCTGTGTGTATATGCATGGACAATAAAACTAGGAGGAACAAAGACCTGTCATATTTGCCTTCTTGGATGCTGTTTTGCAAATGCCTAGAATTTGCTCGTCTACTCACCAAGAAAACAGATAGATGCATGGTGCAGTTTCCAGTATTTTCTGGTCTTCAAAGATTTCATCAGAGATAGGATTCCTTTAACAAGTCACCAGAGGCCCAGCATGGTGATTGATTGGCACAGAGTATAATTAAGATATCATTATAATGAGCCATGTTGCCAATGCAGTCACTGAAGCAAAGCTTCTTATCTTTTGAAAAGATGAAATTTTCATTTGCTGGTATGTTGCTTTTATAGTCAGCAGCTGGAAATGGGCTGCAGGAATGCTGATGGGAGAAGGGACAATGTGTTCATGTCACTGTTTAAAATAACATATTACCTTTCCAGTGCAATATGGCAGCTCATGGTGGTTTTCACCAAGGCAGATCTGGTACTCTTGCTGTCTCTATTAGGAGCATTTGTAAACTCAGGGTATACTCTTACCGTATTGCTCCTACTGACATCAGCGGGGTTTGTATGTGCTGTGATGCTGGGAGATGGGAGTAGTTCTGTTATGCTGAGTTATTTAAAGGTTTTCAGTATTCAAATAATTCTAAGTTTTTCATCACTGTAGTTTGTAAGAGTCTACCAAGATTTGATACAAAATCAGAACCATTCCACCAAGGATAGTTAAAGATCCAGTACCTTGATTTTAATATTTTTGAGAGTTTCATTGCAAATGCTGATGTGCAAGCCATCTTTCATCCTCTTCTCTTTCCTAGATGGAGCAAATTGCTAATTTTGATGGGATAGCACTGAAAGGAGAAATCAGAAAACCCATTTGAAGGAAAGAAACCATTATAGGTGCAGGACATAAGACATACCCACTGTGACTGTTACTGGTTTTCACAGTATTAATATGTAACCCTAGAGTTTACCACCTAGCTGTTTCTGGCTGTTAGGTGTGCTTGATCTAGCTGATGGCTGTAAATCTCATCCTAGCCATGTCTTCTTGGCAGCATGGTCCAAAATGCTAGCAAATCAAAATGCTGAGAACCTCATTTATTTGTCTCTAGAGCACTGTGAGGAATTTTTGTTCAGAAGCCCAAATTTTGCAGCATTGCTCACGTGAGACCCGGTGACTGATTGCATTGAATTAACTCTTCTTGTTTGTCTCACCTCTCTGAACATCCCCCCAGAAGTAGCTTTGTGTCATGGTGCTTCTCTCCCTTAGTCATTCCAGTGAACAAAAATTTGAGTCAATGCATCCATGGTAATTCTGAAACAGAAGAATATTCTGAATCTAAAAACTGTGGGCACAGACAAACTACTGCTTTGCCAGTGTAAGGGATGTGTGGCTTTTTAGGGAGAAATAATGTCACCTATTTAGCCAAATGGTACAGCTGGAAGAAGAGAGTTTTCATTTTTGTGCCTGAAAGTTTCTCAGTTTTTCCAGCTGTATCAGCCAGCCTCATCAAATGTATTACCTCTCCCTACTGTAGTCTGCCTTGTATTCTTAAACCATTACAGCTACAAAATAGCATGTTGCCAACATAGACTGGAATGTCCTGTGTATTAGTTGCTGGTATGTTAAAAGGTAATTTAAAAAGACATTATCAAGCAAGAGCTTGGGAGATAATTTCTGTTACCTCCACCATCTCTGGAAGTATTTAAAAGATGCATAAATGTGGCACTTAGGGACCTGGTTTAGTGATGAACACATGGCAGTGCTGGGTTAACAATTGGACTGGATGATCTGAAGGGTTTTTTCCAACCCAAACAATTCCATGATTCTATAAAATATACATAGGTAATGTTTAGTAATTATGTTGCACAAAAACACCTTTATATGTTATGTTCAAAGAAAAGAACTATCTGGGGGGAAAAAAGTAACCAATCTAACAGAAGGAAATTATTTAACTGGTAGGTTTGAAAAGAGTTAGAAATTGCTGTGTTGTACACTGGGAAAAAGGAGAGGTTCTCCTCCGTCATATGATGTGGTACACATAGTTTACCACATGAGTGGAGTCCAAAACAGAGACTGGGACACAGCAGGTCACTGCTGGCAAATCCACCTCTGGGGTCTAAAGATGTTATTAAGGAAAATGCACTTATTGTTGATTTTCGCCTTGGGCATCAAAGCACGTAATGAAAGCCACCTTCTCTTATTCTAATCCTCTTAAGATATTAGGGTCTGGTCAGTAGGCTGCTTCTGACTGGTTCATCATGGGGTCCTGTGGGTGATACAAGCAGACAAGTACTGCCTACCAGTAATAGAAGTTAATATGCTAGAAAAGCAGACTTTAGGTTTTTCTGGTCAGCCAGAGAGCTGGTTAATGCTGGGTTTGTAGAATGCCCTAAATACGTGTGTATCTGAAGACAAATCATTCCCATCTTCCACCTGGACTAGCTTTTTAAGTCTAAAATGTGATTTGGCATGTTTCCAAAAACCCATTAAGACATGTGTTGAAAATATCATAATCAAAATGATCTTGTTAAAATATTGGGTTTATCTTAATATTCAGTAGTATATAATTCACTACCTGGATGAGTTTTTCTTTTGCCAAATAAACCCATATTTTTGTTCCTTTGCCAGAATAAATACTTTGAGCCCTTATCAA
Organism: Platysteira castanea; assembly: GCA_013397175.1. Lineage (NCBI taxonomy): Eukaryota > Metazoa > Chordata > Aves > Passeriformes > Platysteira > Platysteira castanea. The sequence goes on along the minus strand of VYXC01001152.1, from coordinate 111,989 downwards.
AGTGAAAGGGCAATAACCTGCTAAACAGTAGGAAAGAATTAGGTGATAAAGTATTACAGTAAAAAATGAATTTAATAAGTACACGTTTCTCAAATTATACTTTGATTTCTAAGTGAATGCAGAAACCTTACTCAACAGCGATTTGATAATTGTTGTAAAGCATTAACACATTTCCTTTATTTCAAAATCTCTATATGAAGTATGCTTTTAAATTATACATTTTAAATTTCACCAAAAGATCAAACATCTAAATTAACTATGCTGACTAAAAGCGTATATTCTGTAATATGAAACAGACTGTGAGTAATAAGAACTAGATGGAGTAGGAATAGGATGCCTACCCACCAAAGTACAGATAACTTATTTACCTTGTAAGCTCTCAACAGCTGGAAGAAATAAAGTTATCTAAATAGTACCCAAAGTAGCTGGAAACTATAAGTGCAGCTACAAAGATATGCTTAAATAGTAGGGAGTTTCAAATTACTTCATAACACTTGCATAAAATATGAAGTTCACGCAATTTTATTTTAAGAATCTACAGAAATTTTGATACAGTTGTGTAAGTTGTATCTTCCACACAGAATTTTATGATGCAATTTTTTTACAGTCTTGGTACTTAATGAAAAGCAATTATAATGATGCTGTGGGACATGGGGAAGACAATGGAAAACAATGAAAAGGCGAGTTAAGAATAAAAGGGTATTATATGAAATTTAGTCTAAAACATAGCTTGAATGAGCTCTGACAGAGCTGATATGGCTGGTAGTTTCCTGTACCAGGAACTACTGTGGAACCCCACCAGGAAGTGTGCTACAGAGCAGGATCACATTACACCCTTGTTTTATGGTTCATTTCACTTATTTAGTGCAATTTGAGTACCTGTAACAAAAGAGCACTCAAAAAGGGAATGTTTATTATTTGAAAATATGTCATTTCTATAAATCAATTTGGGTTTTGGGGACACCTGATGTGCCTATGAGGCAAGGCAGATCAGTATGACCATGCAACAGGCTGTACGGCAAAAGCAAAGTGTTTCCATATTCACGAAATTTTAAGGATGATGGAGATGCTTTGTATCTGTTTGATTTTGCCTGTCTGCTTCACTAAACCAAGTGTGCTACAATGCTACAACAAGAAAAGTCAAAGTAGTTTTCTTTACTACTCCAAGTAAATTTTTATACAGTACAGTGGTTTATTAAAATTACGTTGACTAGAAGTGTTGTTTAGTGTTCCAGCTGATTTATAGAGCGTGATAAAACATTCCAAAATCTCTGGAAATGAGTAACATGCTACAGCCTGTATTTGGTTTGACAAAGCTGTGCTCATACGGAAGAGGAATGTTTAACGTCCTAAGTAGATAATGATTCATCAATTCTGGCAGAGGAACTAATTTTTATTAATGTAGTACTTAAAAATGTGTGGAATGAACAGCTGGATGCCACAGTTGTGGCATGCCATATTAAGTTTCTGTCTGTTTTCCCCTACAGTGATCTCAGTATGAACAACATTACTAAGCTGCCCTCAAACCCTGTGCACAATCTCCGCTTCCTGGAAGAGCTGTAAGTATCATTGTATCCTTGATGGGCATCGTCAGCTCTAGACACATTCCTGTGTTTGTCTCTCATACTTACTGTGGGAACCAGATAAAACGGTGCAGGAAAGCTGTCAGCCTGACACTTTTGGCACATGCGGAAACACTTAGTTGAAAAAAAACAATTGCTTGTGATTCTGGAAATGAACTTATAAAAGAGTTACCATGAGGCTACAACTTCTCTAAGCAGAGACAGAGCCAAACAAATTAAAATTTTTAAACAAGGACTGTTTAAAAGAACTGGATTGCTTTTTTGGAAATAGTTAAGCAGCAGGATATTAAAAGTTTGAATACTGGCTCATGTTTATTAAAATCCCAAGTAAGGCTGTAATCAAAACCAAAACCTGCTGCCTTGTTCTGCCTATGTCAAGGACAATTGAGTCCACATTTCATAGTACTGAGGCTTCTTGTCCTAATCACTTCTAATTACTGTTTCCTTACTCTTAAACTTAACATCCCTGAAGGCTGACTGTAGAATGCAGAATCCTGCAAAAAGCTTAGTTACGCTATCTACTACATTCACCGGGGGGAAAAAGTGCCTTGCGAAAACTAGCTGATCAAGCACAACATCAAAAGAGGAATGTTGGCTTGAAGTGATGGTGACTAACCAAAAGTGAAAAGTATTGTGCATTCATGAGACCTGGATTTGGCGGTGACTCTAGTTATAATGGCCCAGGCTTAAAAGAAAATTTAGGTTTCTGAGGAGTGATGGAGACTCTACAACTGATGCACAGTAGATCTTGTGGAAAAAAGCTGGTGCCTGTATTTCCATGAGTACCTCTAAATATTGATTAAAAGCCCTTTATGACATGTGGCTTTTAAGTTTCTAGAAGTGAAAACCTGGGGTTTTTTAGCACGCTTAGCTACTAACACACCATAAAATCCATGTAAGACATGCAAAGTCATGGTCCTACCCTTCTTGCAAAGACATGGTCTGTTTTAAGTGCCGAAATGTGTACAGTCCTCTGCAATTTAGGCAGGTATTGCATTGAAAACTTTTGGTGTCCTTGCTAATGCTCATTTGAATTTTGCCACCTGGCCTTTCCAGCCAGCATCTACAAAAAGAAACAAACAAACAAACCCCCAAAAATGAACTAAAACAAAAGAAATAAATTGAAACCATTTTGTATGCTAACTTTGGACAATACCGTATTTGCAAGTAGGTTTTCCTTTCCTGTCTTATTTGTAGTAGTCTCAGCACTTCTTTTTAAAAAGCTTTATTTCATTTTATTCTCTCTCTGTTCCTTTACTTACCCCTTTTCTTTGGTTATCAGTATCTGTCTTGCTATTAGTGCAACTTTCAAATAATGTTACAGATAGGAACATAACACAGAGAGATGTCACAAACCATGGAGTGAATCATGCCACGAAGCCCCTGCTTGTGAAGTTCTTTGTCACGTTCATGTTTGCTTGCCCAGTCTCCTGTCAATCATAATAACCCTACTAAAACTGGCCAACCCAATTGTTCTCCAGCCATTAAAGAAAAGAATTAAAACAAAAGTTTGGGCTTTTCCTGGAAGGAATTTCTAATACAGCCAGGTTATCTTCACTCTTTCATTTTCTGGTTAGATCACAGAATCTTAGGAGATCTTTACCAAAGCAATGTTTCATAAAATTGAAATCCATTTTAGAAATGTCTATCTGATCTTTGAAGTACAACAACAGTAGGAGCTTGAAATGCAACTTCTGGGGTTTTTAGTGTTGAAAACAGTGTTACTAATCCCTTTATTAGAGATCTGGTTCAAACATCTAATGAAAGCTCATGACTGAATCACTGAGTTTTAGCTGAGATGTTACGTCCTAGATGCCTGGTTTGGCAGAACTATTAAGTGATTACCCTGAAAGAACTGAGGGTTCATTAAAATAGTTAAACTAATTGTTTTTGCTCCAAAGCAGTGGTGTATAAGACAGGTCTGTTCAGCCAGTTCTGACCTTCCAGGCTGAACCTGATCAACTTTTACAGCCAAGGTTAGACACCTCTACGTGCAGCATTCTTGCAAACCTGATGATCATGCCTGGTATTTATTCTTAACCAAAGACTATGATCACTGAAGTAAAACATATTGAAAGTATTTTTGACGTGCATGTTCCTCTGAAAATTTTGGAAAACATTGAAGTACTTGAAACGTTATAACTCTCAAAAAAATTAATTCTGAACAAAATCTTTTATTTGTGAAAATGATGGGCTTTTCAGATATAATTTTCTCTTAAAGCGTATATGACAGAACTCCCACCAAGAAAGAAGTATGTTTCAGCTGCTTGATTATCAGCAAGTTGCTCTGCATGAACTTGTACAACACTATTAAGTTAAATTCTTCATTATATATTCAAAATATATAATGCAGATATTTATCAGTCTGACTGAGTCCAAGACTCATGTGGATTATTTCTAGACATATGTCATTATACAGGCTGTGTAGAATGCCTGTTCTAATAGACAAGGGAATCAGAGTAATGCATGGAAAAAAGGTTTTATAAAAATATCTAAAGACTTACTCAGGGTGGGACTCTTAGGAGTGGTTAGAGGCAACTACATCTGAGTGCAGACCTAACATTTCGTGATTAGTTACACTTCAAAGCAGTGCCTGAAACTATTTTATTTTATAAAATAATGTCTCAATGAAAAGTGAGGAAGAAAGCCAATAATAATTTAAAACTATTTGAATCAGACCTACCTACAAAATCTCTCCAACTAGATATATATCCACATATCCATACATATGCATAAATATGTGCACAGACACCCACGCATGCACATATATAAGGTTTTCATTTTAATTTTAAACACAAGAACATTCCACAGATAGTGAAGCTTCAAGTGATTTTTAGTAAATTGCTATTTTTCAGCAGCTTAAATTGGATGTTTTAGTAAAACATCAACAAAAGACTGTTGTATTACAATTACTTTACTACAGAGCAGGACAGTCTCAAATAACTTCTTTTCTACAAAATCAAGCAATTAAGTCACCCTAAATTAATTGCAATCTATATGATTGCAATACAAGCGCAAGAATGTTTTCTGACATGCATGATTATTTTAAAACAGTCTTAAAATCAAATAAATATATCTACAAATTTCTTCAGATTGAACATTATTACAGTAGTCTCTCAGGAAAAAGTGCCTGTAAAAGTACATTTTACTGTAATACAGAAGTGCAGAATTGCAGATATAATACATAAGAGACATATTATGTGAATCTTACCATTATATCTGTTGAAATCCCTTTACACTGCAAAAGTGGTTAAGATGCCACTGTGTATGTGAAAATGAGGTCCTAAATTACCAGGCATGATCCATTATCAGCTGTTCTTATTTATTTTTTTCTTTTTATTTCTCTCTCTCTTTGCTCTTTCTCCCTGCAAAGAGGTTTTCAAAGTGTTGATGGGAATTGGGTGTTCTTTTCCCCACTGATTCTGAGTTGTGGGACTGAGATCTCTGGTCATGTATATTTTTGAAAACTGGGAGTTATTTGCTCATGGGATCCTGTACAATCTTTATTTTTATGCTGATGCAGGCACATGGTGACTAGCACTGAGAACAGATTCTGTACTTTTAACTATAATGTATATACCTATAATGTAAGTTGGTAGAAAACATGAAAGTGCTGCAGCCATAGTCCAAAACTTTTTTGAGAAAGTGGGGGAATCTTGTAATTTACTTCAACAATCTTGGAACATTATCATTAAATACTAAAATATTTCCTAAAGGTTAATCTGCATAAATTTAAAAACCTCTAAGGCAAAACAGTAAAAATGCTGTCAGCTGACAAGCAGAACTAAAATAAAAATAGAGTATCATCTAATGGTCTCAAACTGTCCACACATTCCAATGTCACTTCAATACTAGTTTTACAGTTCTTGCACAGCAGGGTTTAGCTGGTCCTGGTGGAAATTGGTTTGTGTCACCTCCATCAGCTAAAGTTTCAAGAACTGTCACAGCTAAATGACTTGTGATAGCCTAGATAATTTCAGAGCAGTGCACAATCTAACACCTAAGTTGTGAATTCAGTTTCTTCAAATAAATCGCAAGTTTGGTTTCTTCACTTCATGTGTGCATCCATGTGGATCCGACTGTGTCACTGTGTTTAATACATGGTGTTTGTCAGCAAGAAGTACCTGTCACCAGCCCAGCAAGGGGCCCATGGCACATTTTGAATTCTGTTGCTCTAAGACAGACTTTGCTGATACCTGAGGACTGTAGTTTCACAACTTTGCTTTAATGTAGGGCTGCACTCGAAGTCCTGACAGAGGGAAGTGCACCAGTTGTCTTGAATTATGCTGGTAAAAACAGTAAGAAGATGTTTACCTAGTTAATCAGTTGGGAACTGTGACAACAGTTTTCTCTCCTAGTTTTTGCATGCACAGTTTATGTTTACCAGAAAAGAACAAACCCAAGCACAGAAGATTCCTACTGTATGAGCTAACAACTTGCAACCTTTACATCCACAAAACAAGGGCCCTGGTGTTCTGGAGCTGTCACTGCCTTTGATGCCGTCCCTTTGATGCCACCAAAGCGGGTAACAGCAAAGAACTCGCCCATGTGGATGTGTCAGCCTGACATCTTCCAAATTGCCCTTTTTTGCCATCTTATCAAGAATAACAAAATGAGGAACAGAGAAAAAAAAAGAGAGAGAGAAAAACAACAGAGCAAATGCCTTACTAAATCAGAGCTGCTTGCATTGCTTGTTGAATAGCTTGTGCTGACAGATAATTATTCTGGAAATGTTAATGCAAATTGCATGGAGCAGCCTTGACACTGGGACTGCTGTGCATCTGTGGGCTAAAGGAGAAGAAGGGGAGATGATGGGATAGGAAAAAGATAAAAGAGAAATGAAAACATTCAGATATGCTTGCAAGTAGAAGCAATAAAGGTTCTAGGTTGATATCCAAGAAGCCTTGTCAGTGCTGCTGCGTTACTCTTATGAGTGTCTGTTGAAGTTTGTTTGTGACTTGTAGCTTATAAATGCTTTCTGGAACTTGTAATTTATTATCCAGCAATATTCCTTAGGAACTAGTTTAGAACATCAAAAAGAGTCACTGGAAGTGCTTTTTGTGTTTTGCGATCGATACCGATAGTGACATTACACTTAATTAAACTAAGGTGAAGCATGCTCTGTATCTGTAGATCCTGAGGCAGGATTTTAATTTAAGTCTTACACATTCTGTGTGTACTGCAGTAGCAAGTATGCAGAAATAATTTCCTTTTTTTGTCAGTGGAAGTTCAATCTGTAGACTGCTTGGTTTCGGTGCAGTGAGAACTTTTGGTACCTACATGGGTCAATTTTTTCACTTGCTTAAGATTATGGGTAAGGAATTCAGACCACATCAAATTTGTATCTAATAGGTTCTCGAGCACAGTAGAACCAACTTCTTCCCTCTTAAGTTGTTTTTTTGAATTTCCAAAGAGGAGTAACCATAATTCCTCCAGTAATTCATTGCTGTTGCCTCATTATACCACTCAGAAAACAGCAGCAACCTCAAAACTTGGATCTACACAATTTGTGTTCTTTGCTTACCACACTGAAATGACTAAACAGCTGACACATTTTTCATTCTTTTCATTCTTTTGATCATAGTATGTGGTGTTGCAGTACATTTCAGCTAGTTCCTGCTATTAATGATAATTATTATTATTAATTTCTGCCTTTTCTGATGATACTGACACTACTGGGATAAAACCAAAACCAGCATCAGAAGTGTAAATGACACTTGGGGGACCTAGCCTAGGAAATATTATGTATATGATCCACCATTTATTGCTTTATCTTGCTGTAACATTTAAATACTGAGAAAGAAATTTTAACAATGTTGAGATTGATCTGGGAGTTGTGATTTGGTGGCAGCATTCTTCAAACACAGAAGTAGTGCCTCCTAATGATTGTGTCCATGGGATCCACTGCTGGGAATCAGTGTGGGATGCCCTGGCTGATGCCGGGGTCCCTCCTGACAGTTGTCCTTCCTGCAGTTGGAAGGCAGGTGCTTGGATACCTGCTCGGCAGAAGGGCCCGCTTGCTGTCAGCAGTGGCTAGGGACAGCTTCACAAAGGAAGAGATCAGTTGTCTTTAGCAGTTACTGGATCACAACCATGCCACATGCAGAAAGAGTCTGTGCCTTTTATAAGAGGAGGAAGAAACAGTACATTTTAGACCATATTCTTAACTGACAAAAATCTATGATCTGTTTCATCAAAGCCAGTTCAAGATCAAATACACACTGATTTCATTCCAAGTGCTTTAGGTCACTTGGAGTTACTCCAGTTTACACCCTATGAGAATTTGGCACAAGCACTTTAAAAGGCAATTAGGCCCTAAAGCAAGAGCAGACTGTGTTATATTTGAATTTCCAGCTAAACTGTAAGTTGCAATAAATATAACATACAGTACAATTATGACTTGCACACTCCCCTCCCCTTATTTAAAGAAAGGAGAGTATCTTCACATTTTCTGCTTTGATCTCTCTGAGCATCAGATTTTTTAATAGATCATTTGACTCACATTTCTTTTCATATTACTGTAATTTTATAGTTTTAATTAACATGACAGATTGAAATATAAAAAGATAATTAAAATACAGATTAATATTCAAATTCCTAGGCTAGCAAAGTAATTCTTAGAAAACGTTTTGAAATATGTGTTGATATCATCCATGATTTATTAGCACTGTAATTCGTGCTAATATAATAACCACCCATTAATTCGTACTTTTCTATTGCATTAGCCTGAGAATAATCATTAATAAATATAAAATTAAACTCTTATCTCAGAATTTTAGTTGACTTTGGTTAAGTGCTGTATATGTATCCATATTGTCAAAGCTTTTTTGATGTAAGAAGCAGGAACATTTCATGTTACCTTTTTATTGATGTCTATGTAAACTGAAGAAAATTAAAAATAAAAATATATGAATTATATATTGGCTATATATAAGTGGAGTAAATATATGTGTAGTTGTGTGCTTGTGTATCTTTAACAAAGTTTGACAGGAAACAAAATTGAGGCAAGATCCAAGGATGGTAAATTCTTCCTTAAAAAAGGCAGTTTTTTATACCAGAACAAGTTGTTTTAGAAAAAGATTTTTAAATTTATGTTTTCTTGTTATACTTCAGTGTTGTTCCTCTCCAAATAGCCATTTCCTCCACTAGAAATCGGGGTAGTAGGTTTAGGATTGGTAGTAGTGTTATTGGTGCTGCTCCTCAGAGAGAAGTAAATTACTGGCAAATATGATACTGTGGTATGGTAAACGAGAGCCTCATTTCTACTTGTGTCAGCACAAATTTTTCCCCAGACTTCAATGAGACTGATATTTCACCATGGATCTTTATCAGGTATTCAGAACAATTATGGCGGTTGGAAGAGGCAGATGAGGCTTTTAAGAAAGAAGTTTCAAATTACAAAAGAGAGCCTCTTGTCTGTACACGAGGTATAAAAGACACAGTCCATGATTATATTAATTTTAATGGAATTTTCTGCATCGCATACTAGTGTTTTAACACCAAATTCAGGAAGGTACCACACAGCAGAACAGTCCCATCTGGTGAGGTTTTTCACTGTCTCAGGCTTCAATTTCTATTCACAAAAACAAAGATTTTTTTTCTACAGTCTTTAGGTTCTTCTGTATAATTTCTTTTCACTTTTCTGTCTGGAGAGTTTGTTAGCTGTAGCATATAATGTAGCAAATGATGACTGGAATATCTGTTTTCCAAGGAAACAGACAAATATAAAACAGACTGGATTGTGACTCTGTTGCTATTAACCTACTCATATATAGAAATATAAATATAGATATATAGATATATAGATATAAACCTATCCATAATAACATTGTCTTAGCATGTGCAGTCTTTGCTCTCATTCCTTAAATAAAATCAGCAAACTGGTTAGTGAACAGAAGTAAAATGCAGAGTCAAGGAGACATAAAGAAGGGCTACAAGTTCACTGAGTTATTCCTGTAGAAATCCCTCTGTGTCTTTGCACAGTTGAAGAATGATTTCAGATTGCACTCACAATTACATTCTGTATAGGATATTGCACTGCATGGGAACTGATTAAATATAATGCAACACAAGTGATGCAACGATATATAACCTAATCTGTATTAAAGGGCATGCACTGGCATTAGTTCTAGAAACATTGAGTCAGTCTGGTATTCATATCATAGTTTACTAGCAAATACTGAGTCCAATATATTTATCAGAAATTTGAGTGTAATGAGTTTCTACTTAATTGTATCTGTTCTGAAATAGGATTACAACAGTTTCACTGCATTTTCAATTCGTAATAGCGAAGCTTGACTGCTTTCACATTGTTTATTCCCATTATATGTTGAGCCACACCTAGATCCAGAGCGTCATCTATTCTCCTACATTTTCGCACCTTGCAAAATTTGATAAGTAACTTGTTCCAGAAAGCTCCACTGTGTTAATCCTGTTATAACACAGTGTGAGTATTGATCAGTGTAAACGTATGCTTTTTATTGATCAGTGTAAACATATGCTTTTTCCCGAGGAGACAAACACCTCCCTTTCATGTCTTTTCTTTAGTTTTGATGCTACTAGATTTGGAAATACACTTCACAGGTGATTGATCAGCATTTGCTGGACTAGATCGTACTTAAGCAGAGAAGGAAAGCAGCCACTACCCATACTGTACTGTCACTATCTGCTGCAGACTGAGAAGTAGCTGGGTTAGATTTCCCACAAGTTCTTTCTACAGTTAGTGGAAATGTGTTTTCTTTATAAAATGCCACAGTTCTTTGTCTGTAGAGAAGACTTTTTAGTGCTTGAAGTTCACTTTCCATCCCAGCAAATAGAGAGGAGATGCTTGGTACCAGGTAAGGTTTGTCCTGATGCAGAAAACATCCACTCCAAAAGCTGTTTTGAGTTGGCAAAGAAAAATTATTGTACTAGAAACATAAAGGAAATAGTTGACTGTTCTCAGTCGCAACTCATATTTATTTGCTTCTTTCTGATGAATGATGTTTTTCTTTTCAGACAATCAAAGGAAAACAAGAAAAAAGTTTCTGATAATTTTTGGAGCTTTAGTTCTCTTGTCTGGGAATGTTCTTTTGACTGGATAACCACCATTTCTCAGAACTATGACACTGCAGGAGAGGTCAGAATATGTCAAAGGAGTCAACAGATGGGGAACACTCAAAGAAGAACTCAGATACCTTTTTTCTTAGATCTGACCATAGGCCACGAACCTGACCTGCAGCACTACACCTATTCCAACAGTGAGCAGTGATCGCCAGTGGGGCTTAATGGCACGGAAAGATATTTTATAAATTGCTGCCATTTAAAGTATGGAGTCCACTTGCTTTTCTCTCAGCTCATTTATTTTACATCTTTTAGAAAGAAACTTGCAGTAGTATAAAAACTATGCCTAAGCCAAAAGTATCCTGACACCAAGCACAGCAAGTAACAAGTGCTGAAGGAGATGTGTGGTGGCACTTCTCTGTAAACTTTTCCAGCCTCCATTAATTTGCAAGATTATTCAAAGCTGTGTAAGTAAAATCTAAATCTAAAATAATAGTGTAAGAAAAGGATCCTTTTTGATTACTTTTTCATTAAAGAGTTGTGATACATATAAGCCCGAGTGTACTTAATGAGATATCTCTAATATCAGAGATTTTTTAAATAATGTCAGAAATGCTTAAGATAAAAGTACTTTTAAAAATTGAGATTCAAAATGGTTCAAACAATAAAAGTCAACCATTTGGTTATGTAAATGCTATAAACAAGCTATTTCATTCCTGCTCTCAGAAATCAGTAACTAAATACTCAGCTATAGAGACAGGTACTGTGCCCATTTTCATTTTTTCACGGAAAATTATACTTACCCATTCGGACTAAAATTACTATCTGAAGTACATCCAAAATTCGGTAAAATACTGGGCAGCTTCCCTCAAATAATTTAGGTAATGGAAAACAAAATCCCCGAAGTGGAGAAGAGTGAACCCTGGTAAATGCTGGATACATACTGTAGTGTCAACAAAGGAACGAATTTTCCCTAATGCCGAGGCTGAGAATAGAAACACAGTAATAGCAAGAAAATGTTGCAAGGAAGACATTAAAAATTACCATGAATAAATAAGCTGAATTGCCTCTGCTTTGCCAAAGGACTGATGTGCTAACTTTTATCCAAGAATATAAAAAGAATTAGACAACTATCCAAATGAATAATTTTTTGCTGATTTTTACCAAGTACTGCAGTGCTGAGGAATTCTAATGGGCTGGGAAGATGCTACTGTTGTGCCAAAAGTGGTTTCAGAGAGCATCTTGGGAATAGATAGGTGCTTTTGCTGAGCTTATTCCAGAGAAATCATGACAAGTGCATCATGAGAAAGAATTTAGTATGATAAATGAAAGTCAGACAACATCATTACATCAAAAATAATTGTTGCCAAATGTCTGCCTTTTCTGACACTGTCAGGTTGCTTGGTGAGAGAACTACAAGGACATACATGTGTTTTGGCATTTGTGATATACCTGATGTAGCCCTATGCTGAAATACATACAGCTGTACATGATGAGCATGATCTGCTGCCGCATCAGCTGAGGAATACCATATAAGATAGTTTTAAGCACTGTCTGTAAAATTAGTGAGAGTTCTTTCCAAACTGAAAAATATTCAAAGCAGAACTTCAAGAATGACCTGAGATTAAAAAAAAATCATAAGGAGTAAATATAGAAGTTGTGCCTACCAAAAAGTTTAACATGTTGTTTCTACATCTATCTTAAGTGTTTGTACAAGACAATTTTAATAATTAAGAAGTTGTGATCTGAAAGGAAAAGATGCAAAATTTTTAAAAGAGGGTTGGAATCTGAAAAAAACCCAAGAATTAAAAACTGCGTTTCAGTTTAACAGTTGAGGTAACTACCACTCAGAACAGCTCAGGAACATGGCTGTACATTTTCAAAAAATGTCAAACATTAGGCTTGCTGCAGAGAGCCACAAAGATGCTCCAGATCTGGGGAAAGTGAGTATTTAGACATTGAAACAAAACTTTAAAGCTGCACGGTGTCCCAATCACATTGCTGCCGTCCTGCATTTGCAGCCAGGTGGTGCATGCTTGGTAACTGCCACAGCCCTTCTCCAGGAGCTCCTAAACAGGTCTGATTTTCTCAGCTAGCCCACTTTTAAAGAGTATTACAGTTCAAACAGGGGGTATTAACTTGTAGTGCATTCAGCAGTTTGCTTTGCCTCAACCATGAATGAAGAAGGGATGGCAGCCTGAAAGAGCACTCTCTTGAGTCTTCAGACATCTGGGTTTAGTTCTCTGCTCTTTATCAAGTTTTCCATATGACACTCACAGCAGTAACCTAAGTGCAAATCTCAATACCTGCACCTTCTTTTTTTTCCAGTAAGGTTTTGCAAACTCATTGCTTTCTGGTTCATGCCAAGCTCATGTCCAGAATTGTGTCAATCATGTCATTAAAATGGCAGAGCAAAAGGATGTTGTGGGGGTGAAGCAGTCTTTAGGTTTTCTTTTAAAAAATCATATAAAAACTGAAATCAGACAGGTCCTCAGCCCCTTCTGCTTAGTGATCCACAAAAGGCATTTACTTTCAGGAACACAGTCTGTTGTGTCTAACCTAGCACATGCGTGCTTGATCCAGTAACAACCCAAAAGTCAATGCCATGTGTGTTCAGAATGAAAGCTGATGCTTGCAGAAGGCCCTCACACATCTGAAAAAAGGCCCTCGCATCTGAGCCTGTGAGTGCCTCAGCTTGCAACAAGAGTGAACCAGGTTTGGTGTGCACATCTGCCTGCAGGAATTCAGCTGCATGTGCCCAGTTCTCAGATGTCTGGAGATCAGACTCCAGCACACTCCGCAGTGAGAGACAAGCCCAGCAGCTCTGTCTGAAGCTGATTGTGCAGAGCACAATTACATTCCTGTAACAGAGAGATGTAGCTCAGCGTTACAGGTTATGTAGCTCAGCAGGGATGTCTGTACAGAAAAGAATCTTTTCCACTAACTGAAAACTCCTGAAAAATCTTTGGAGCTAGGATCTAGATTAATGATTTTCTTTTCTTTTCTTTTCTTTTCTTTTCTTTTCTTTTCTTTTCTTTTCTTTTCTTTTCTTTTTTCTTTAACATATAACCAAAATTATGTTTTTATTTTCTGTATGAAAGTGGTGACTAAAAACAAACGCACAGGACCCTGCACTTAGCTCAGGGAAAACTCAACCCCAAAAGAAGACAGCATTTAAGGGCCAGTCAGTCCTGGATCTCTGGGACTCCAGTCAAAAGTACTTGGCCTTTTCTGTGATCAGTATTGGCAAATCTGGTGCCTATTTCAGTGCTGTAGGTTCCTCTGTGGCAGCTTGGTACCCAAGGAATTTCCTGGAACTAGTCCTATATTCTATCCTAAGGGGCCAGAGGCCGAATCACATGTCAGCTCTGTTATCACATCAGCTGGGCTATGGGCTCTGCAGTTCTAGTGTGCAGTATCTTGGCTTATGGGACGTACAACTCCACTTGGCTTAACTTGTTCGGCAAAGGGGATTACATCGTATCAATTTGAGGTTTTTGTCCGCTAGGAGCACACACTGTGGCCATGCTGACTCAAAGTAACTTGACTGGGAAGCTGTCCCTTGACAATCAGTTTTCCAGGCAGGGTACAGGTATCACGGCAAATTCAGGCTGAGTTGCTATGTCAGAAGGCTGAATGCAAGATCAGCGGGGATGGGGTTGGAAGGGACTTTAAAGACCAGTTAATTCCAAACCCCTGCCATGGGCAGGGACACCGTCCACTATACCATGTTGCTCAAAGCCCCATCCAGCCTGGCCTTGAGCATTTCCAGGATCCTCTGGAACTGAACTGATGGGGAACATGGAAATGCCATTATTTCATATCAAATAGATTATCTCTTTACTAGACTCAAACCTTAGAGAATTATGAAGTCTTTTTGGTTTGGGGCTTCTTTTTTTTTGTCAGAGTAACATGCTTTACAGAGGTATTTGGTGTACTTACCTAGGTCTGTAAAATGCCTACAGGCAATCTGAGAGCAAGATGCAAGCCCTACAAATTTTAACAAATACCCTTTTTGCCAACATATTCCACATCTGCTCACAGGAAAAAATTTAATTCCACCAGTACAGCAGTTTTATGTGTAGTTATTGCAAAATGAACTGTAATGATTGCTATGTGGATATATTTTTATATTAATGCAAATGAGTTAAATGTCCACAGACATCATACATGCACAATTCCAAAACTGCATGCCTATAAATCCTGTGATGCTAATGGTTGTCAGTATGTCTGTATCTAAGTTGCTGAGATTGTTCTAATCTCTGAAAAGAATATGAAGAGTCCAATGTACATTCTAAACCATAAGCCCAATTTGCAGTGAAATTGAGTTCTTTTCTCTACAGTTCAGCTGTCAGTGGATTAACTGTGCAGTTACAGGCTTCTCTCTTTCTTTTGCTTTTAGAAGTGTATTAATGACAAAACTAGGTTCTTAAACTACTGCCGCTGGCATCAGTCGCTCAAACATAGCTGTGTTGCACTTTTTAGCAACTAAATTAATTCCACATGAAGAGAAAAAGTATTCACTCTTTTCCTTTTTCAAACTTTGCAGACGTCTTGCAGGAAATGGCTTGACATACATTCCTAAGGGAGCATTTGCTGGCCTTTTCAGTCTTAAAGTGCTGTAAGTAAACTGTGTGTTGTTTGATATATTTCTGATTTCCAAAATGCTCTAGGGAACTAATTAACCAGTGAAGTTTTGATCAAGTAAATTACATATTTTGATCAGCTCATTTTGAGCAATTCAATTGAAGATACATATGAACATCATTAAATCTTTGCTTTTTCACATAGAAAGTATTCTAAACAAAAGTTGAAAAACATTAATGGCATTCTAAAAACAACTTGCTCATCAAGTAGATGTCTCTGTACAAATCAAAGGTAAAAATTGGTTCAGTTAATAGTTTCTTTAATTATCTCAAAAGTCCTGATTTCAGCTGAACTTTTCATGACCACACAAAACTGGGGGTAAATTGCCTTTTTCTTTTCTTGAGAGACATGGGGGAAAAAACATTATTGTATACAACACAATGTAATTTAAAACACAGTTCACATTTCCTATCTTATTCTTTGCAATGTAATGACTATTACATATATTATAAAAATACTACAAAACCCTGTGTTATTTGGAGTAATAAGACAGTACATACAGTTACTAAAATTGTTAGCAGGCCACATCTCACCGTGTTTACACTAGAGGGGATTTTTGCCCATGTAAGGTTCACAGAAACTGTATTATTAGCAAGAACACCACCCTCCTAGGCAGTGTCAAGCCAGGCCTGATGCTACTGTACAAATGTCTATTGAAAAAATATTCAGCTGGACAAGAATGAAGGGATTCCCACTCCATCTACTTTTAAGTTGGCAAGCTCTAGCTCTTGTTGGCCCAAGCAGATTTAGGCCTGCCAGAAATTATTTCATTAACAGTGTCCTGTTGAATATGCCTCCTTTTGAAGGCAGCATGTACTACTTCAGATTCATCCACATAGAATATTTATATATGTAGAAGTTAGTCCAAACAAGAATATTAGGTAGTGTGAATGAAACCATATTCAAAAGGACAGAAACATTCTTTAGGAATGGGAAGTGAGTTTTCAGTCTTTGCAAGCTAAATGGTGTAATATTCCGGGAAAAAGATTTGTCAAGTCATTGCTAGCAGCCTTTGATTTGAGAAAATTTATTTCATTTTTAAAAATTAGCAGTTTATTTATAGAGATAAAATTTTATTCAGACTAAGTCACACAGGTTAAAGTTATATTTGCCATTGCTGCATTTTCCTGAGTAAGGATTTCAAGAGTCAGTCCTCCACAGCTTTATCAGAATAGAATCACTTAAGAAGGAAAACAAAATCAATACATGAGAATGAAAATTTCAGAATCACTGGAGGCATTTAGGAGGTTGCAAGCCATATTGAAAACAAATCAGATTTATTCTTTTAACTTCCTCAGCTGCTTTGAAAATCTTGCTCGAAGCTGATGTCTAGCTGTTAACAAAGCTAATATGCTACAGGTATTTGTTTGCTTTGAAGAGTGGGCTTTTGACAGCGGCAGGGGATGGCGTGTTTGTGTAACTTTCTTTGTAATCTTGAAGTAGAACCAGTACAAGGGAGGTAAGCTTGGAAGAAAATTTGCAGTAGAAAGAAATTATCTTCACTGTGTTGATTCTGGGTTTTGTGCTATTCAAAATGTAGGATGCTGCAGAATAACCAGCTACGCCAGGTTCCTACCGAAGCACTCCAGAACTTGCGCAGCCTGCAGTCTCTGTGAGTATACCTGATCAATTAGTTTGCAACCTTGCATGAACAGCAATATACGATTACCTAATAATTATCTATTAATATCACTTTGTAATGTGCTGAATCAACTTTTAATTCTCTTTGAGCTGCTTTTCGAGAGAATTGTACTCTCAATTATACATCAAAAGTGATTGATTTCATTCCAGTAATTTCAGGACGTTGGCAGCTTCTTTGCAGTTTTATAGGCTGGTTCAACATCTGAGAAGACACTCCTTGGCCTGCAATGCTTTCGGTCAAGAACATGGTTTCTTGTTAGTATTTTTTACCAGGGTCAAAGCCCCATCCAGCATTACTCCCTTCTTTTTTTTTCATTTGGTGTAATTTTCTTTTTAAGCAGTATGGAAAACACTAATAACTCATGAAACAAAGTGTACTAGAAGATGCTTAATTATATTCTATACTTCAGGCAGGTCTCTGTATTTACAGTTCTTGACTGTCCATGCTGACTCAGTCCACGAGCTTCAGTTTTAACAGAACTCCTGCCAGAACTGCTAGACCAAGAGTGAAGATTGGCTGCTTCGTGTTATGAATGAAATTATTTTGGTGTGCTTCTGCCCTGTAAGAATGGTTGTACCAGGTTGTGCTAAAAGCTGACTTAGCCCAGCATCCAGCCTGCAACAACAGATGCCAAAGGAAAACTAGAAGGTCCAGAAAAGAGTTTAATACTGCTTTGGTAAACTGTTCCAGCTGCCAGAGATTTGCACTCAGGGACTCACTGAGTCTATTGTGGCTTTGATAGCTAAAAGGTATTCTTCTATGAGTTTGTACCATTGCCTTTTGAGCCAGTGCAACACTCATGATTTTTTGTGGCAGCATGTCTGCTGATCAGCTAGCCTGTGCGGCGTGGTGACGTACCTCCTGATATTTACATGGAACTTCTCACCACATTTGATGTTCTCTGCAGCATCAGGAGAAAGTGGAAGCAGCAGTTTTGTATTCACGTACACCAGATTTATACACCTCTCTTGTATCTCCATTAGTCAGTTTTTCAGATGTAGTCTGTTAGGATTGTTTCTCCTGTGGAAGCTATTCCATTCCTCTGGTCATCCTTGTCATGTTACTGAACTTTTCTTCAGTTCTCATGTATTTGATCTGAGACGAGTGAAGGAGGGATAAGCCTTGCACAGGATGTTTAAAGTGCTTGCACACCATGGGTTTATGGAGGGCAAAAATGGATGCTTTTTTTTTTGCTTTCCTACTAATTCAAAACTTTATTTTGTTTAATTTTTTAACCTTTACTGGATGCTGAGCTGTTATTTTCATACTTACTGCAACTGCAGGACCTCTTTATAGCACGTTAGTAGCTACTCAAGGGCTTGTTCTGTGAAGTTTGAATTGCCTTTTCCCTAAGTACCTCTCTTGACACCTATCTATACTGAACTTCATCGGCCATGTTCTTGTTTAGGCAATTTGGTGTCAGGAGTTTCTTCTGCTGCACTTACAGTTCATATTTTGAAACTACGAAGACATTTTTGCTGTCTAAACACATGATGCAGTAAATTGAATTAGTTTCTGAATTATCCACAAAATTGTATTGTCACCTGATACAAAAAAATTACTAAATTTTCTAAAGGGTCTACTGATTTTGAATCTGCAGCATAAAATATCTAGATGATTGAAAACAGAGAAGCAGTTCTTTGGTCAGAGGAAAATGTCAACTGACTCTTCTCTATGCTTTAGTTGCGCACCTTATATTGTTGCAAAATTACTCTCAAATAAAATTATTTTCCCAAAACGTTACAAGATCCAAATAGGGAATTCAATCCAGAAGTTCAGATAGCTTTCACAAGAAATGTTGCTACAGTGTGCACTGATCACCAACATCACAGGTAAAAGTCTAACAACGACCAGGATAGAATGAGCATCTGTACCCATCTGGTTAAAGTTAAGGTGTGTTGGTTGAGAAATGTGCTGTGCTGAACATGCTATTCTTTTTTGCGTAGGTAAAGATGTTCCACCAGAAGGTTAGCATATTTTGCATACATTTTGTTCAGCCAGAATCTGAAGACCGAAATTGATGAAATTCATTTATTTTCAGAAAAATCATGTCATCTGTGTATAACTTAGCACTACAAAGATACACATTATACTGTAATAGCTCCCACGTTCTTATGTCTGTCTTGAACTACATTTACCTCCTTAGTATACAAAGCATTTGTTAAGGTTTCTAAAGGTGAAACAGCCCTAAGAATTAATTATCTTATAATTGCTATTTGGTCAGTGCCTTTTTTCTTTATTGACCAGACACAGACAGAAATATCTCAGCCATATACTTTTGAGGTTACAGTTCTTTCCTTTGATCTTTGAAAAAGTCATGAGAAAATGCTGGTCTAGTGACTATATTAGGTTTTCTTTCTGCTAAACAAACAAAAAAAATCTTGCTGAGATCACATCACTCTATACACATTCTGGACCAAAACATGATAAGCCAAGCCAACAAGAGTTCCTTTGTTGCTCTGAAAGAGATTGTTGAATTTTCAGTACAGTTTCTAAACAAAATGACAGTCTCACTCAGGCTTTGTTGCAAATATTTTTTTCCTTGGGTGAAGAAGTTAAAGAAGTAAACAAGAGTTTGTGCAGGCTACGTAAAGGGCTGAATTAAAACAGAAGGAGAATAGGAATGGTCAGTAGAAACTTTTAGACAGCTGTCTAGCAGACCCAAGATGGAATGATACGGGTTTGTACAGAAAAAACACTATCACCTGAAAAACGATCACTGGCAAAAGAGACCTCTTTGAGGAAAAGAAAACTATTATTCTTTTGTTTGCTTAAAAGGGGTTGTGCCTGTCAGATAAAGGTGTGCACAGATTCAATTTCTTGTTTCATATAGTCTAGGAATTTTCTGTTCACAAGGTTGTTTTGCATTGGTTTCTGATTTACAATAGGAATTATTTCTTGAAGCCTTTGAAATAGCAGGAGTCTTTTCAAGAGCGTAATTAAGAGGTTAAAAGCCTTCTCAAAAGCAGTTTCTATAAGATAACAACTTCTTCTATTTGTTTTGTTTAGGTCTGCAGGTGGCATGATTTCTCAAAGCCTCATTAACCCTTTGCTTTAGGTTAGCATATATGCGGGGGAAAAAAGCTGGTGACGGGACTCAGATCTCTGCCTTTTGTGATTTTACTCAAGAAAGGCAGTCATGCAAAGGGGCTAACCATAGCAACTGCTTGATACCTTAATCAGTGTGAAGAGGATTATGTTAAAATCCTTTTTATAAAGTATCCATATCTAACTGTGCATGTGTGCACGATATACACGTATGCATACACTAATACTCCACGTTCACTCATAATGCAAATTCCTCACAAATTTTTGCATCCAGGGTATTTCTGGATGATATGCTCTCCCCGTTATCTAGTTCCAGGATAAAAAATTACAGTAAAGCTGTCAATATTGATAGAACCATTAACTGAAGTTAAATGGCTTGTGGTACAGAGAACAAGAACTGATGTATCACGGGAATAAGCAACAATTTATTCCACTTTATTGTCCAAATTTTACTATTGCCATTATGCAGAATGGTATGACAAGTTTGAGTGACAAGTATCCATAAATTTCTTAAGGCTTGACCTACCTCTAGAACAGATCAGTCGTCTTCACACAGCAGATATTACTCAATAATTACTATAAAATGAGAGATAGGCACAAAAATTAACCAAAAACATGTAGGATTTGTGAATTTTACCTTTGACAGGAAAAATCTGAGAAAACCTTAGCAAATGAATTGACAACTTCTTCCTGTCACTGAAGCAAAAAAAAATAAGATTGAACAATATTAAAATATTCTACAATTTTATAAAAGTCTTTATAGTTCAGTAGTCAAAACCAACAATGTGCTGCTTTGATTAATAAATGCCTTCAGCAACCAGAGCTTGGACAATGTTTGCATAGGACTCTAGTTCCCTTGGTGGCAGTAGGATTAAGGAAGTTACCAGCACATGTTGATTTTGAGCTGTGGTTTTGAGCAGAAGGGTATCTGTGTTATTCTATAGGCTATAATTTTCCTCTGAATTCTAGAGTGAACACAAATTATCCAGATTACTAGTCCTAACAATTCAAATGGCATTTATTTCTGTCAAGCACGAAAGAGTGCGCAGATACCTTGGCTGAAAGGGAGGAACACACAGTCTCTGATGTGTCACAACTCAGTACTTGGCAGCCGGGCTCAAAGAGTCACTTGAAAGCTCTCATCCCTATAAGCAGGAAATCTCTGGATTTTGTGTTTTCCACATCACCAATATCTCCATTCTGTGTTTAAATCAAGAAAACTTTTAGTGATTTTTAATATATGTGTGTAGTTCAAAAACTTTTTACGTATGTATATTGATTTGGTTTTCAAATGTCATTTTTAATGAGCAGCTTATTTTCTGTCAAACCTTTTTCATTTAATGCAGGTACTTGTTTAAATTGGTATCTTTGTTTCTCTAGTGTAATCATGTTGTTTTTAATTACACCCCTTATACACCAGAATTGACATATAATTTCAGTATTTGTAAACAATCAGGGATAGGTCAAAAACTGGCAATGATATATCAATAATCTTTTTAGTTTTTACCTGAACATATTAATATATATTTTATATTACTAGCCACTGAAAAGTTGCAGATCTCCATTTGCTAATATTGCTAAATAAAAGAGGAAAGGGTAATTGGCATTGCAGATGGAAAAGCAAAGCTTCTGCTGTTCTTTTTTGGGACTATTGTAATATCACCCTTTGAAGTGAATACTTCAGATGAAACTTAATTCCCTGTTTATTTTCTTGTTTAGACATCACTGTTAATAAGCAACTCTTACTGCTGCATTGTCAGACACAGAAATAGTCAAAATTAAGAAGAGGTCGGGTGCTATCTCACCGCCCATGTCAAACCAGTCCTGAAGGACATTTAAAAGCAAGCATTATTTACTGTATCACCTGCTCTCATTTCTGGGATATTTAAAGGACTTCTACTTTAATAGTGGAAAATAGGGCAGAATGCAAAATAGCCCATTTTCCAAATCACTTTAAACAGTTGACAGAGGGAAAAAAACCACATCTTTTCTCCCTTAACAACCTGCAAAATTTCAATTTAGTTAAGCAAATTAACTGGACTTTACAAGTATTGATGAAATTTTTTAGAATTTTTCAACATAATTTGTAGATTTCTTAAATTTTATTTATAAGGTATTTCAGTATTTATAGACCACCTGATGGTGACACAAGGTTTTACACGAAATATTATCTAGAAATCACCTCAGATGTTCTCAGTAGTTGCCTGGCTGGAACAGGTCAGCAAATGGATTTTTCAGTCTCCCTACTCCCACAAATATTTGACAGTTCAAGGGAAGTTTCCATGCTTAGCCTAAAAAGGAATGGAAGATTTTGAGGGCACATGGTTCTGAAATGCTTCCAGTTCAGGCTTGAAATTAAAAAGCTGCTTTTTTCTTCTTTTTTTCCTCCAGATATGTTAACTTCTAACAATTATTTTCCAATTTGATGCTTCTGTTAATAATCCTGATTTTTAGTTGAAAGACCAAACAACTTTGATGAAATTACATTCTCTCCAGAGAACTGTTTTCACGAAAAGACAGGAACCTTAGTTGTGGTTTTCCATGTCACACCCCATGATAATGAAGGATACAGAAGGTATTATCCTTCTTAAGAAAGCTGGTACCTCAACAGGTACCCACAAACTCCCAGAGGAGGAATTTCCTGCATTTTAAACCGAGGTTGTTTATACCCATGCAGATGTTTGTACACATACACAAAGACGTCTCAAAACTCGCTGTTGCAGTCTCCTTGTTTTATTGCACACCTTCACCATCCGAGCTGCTACAGCCCCAGGGCACTGGGCAACAGAAGAGTGACTGAAACATCAAGCAGTAGTACAGTATCAGATGAGCCCTCTCTGTCACAGATGTTTTTCTGGATTGATAACCAAGGGAAGAAAGATAGAGGTGCAAGATTCCCTAAAATGCATTTGCTACTATTTTTTTTATGTGCCTGACTCAACCAGCCAGTTGCTCTCAAACTGGGGTGCAAAGAGACTGTATTAGATCAGCAATTCCAGGCCACCAGGTGATGTTTTCTTTCATCCAACAGAATGTACTAGGCATCTGACTCTTTCCTGTCTTAGGAGTAATCTCAAAAGAGAAGGGGTTTGTCACATCTCTAAGACAGACAAATTTCTTGACTTCAGAACTGCTAGCCAGAAATAATCCTGCATGCCTGAAGCGCACCAGAGCGTACATCACATCTGGGAGGCCAAGAAAAGCTGCTGTTGGAGTGGTTGGCAGTACGGGGGCTTGCACCAGGTTTCCAGCCAGGTCCTGGGGCCAAGCAGTGACACTCTGTGCCAGCTGCACCCAGCCGAGCTTCAGAGCACTCCCGGGCTCTGGCCATGGCTGCCACCCAGCTGCAGTGCTGACAAGGTCCTTGGCACACTTTTGACCCACGCCAAAAACATTCCCTGAACTGGGGAATGTATTCCTGGGGTTCATCTGGCAGATCACATGCCCCTGGGGCTGTCTCCAGCAGGTGACACCTTGCTTGGGAGGCTAGGAGGGGTGACTCGGAGCCGGTTGGCTGAGGACCTGTGAGTGTTCCCAGACACACCAAACACGCCTGTCTAGCTGTGGGGTCATGATCTGAGTCTGCAGCCAGACTCCTAGGAGAACCCAACAACTCCTGCTAGCCCTCACTTTCTCCCAGTTGTGGGGATTGAAAGTACCCAGTATCAGAGCCAATCTTTGTATATACATAGCAGTGCAGTTGGCTTCTCGTCTGTATGCAGTGGGCTAGCAGCCATCGTCTTGAATGCAGGTTTACCAAAACCCCTGAGCAGCACATCTGGATGTGAAGAGAAACACTACGGATTGAAACTCCCAGGGCTGCAGAAACCTCCTCATGTAAAACAGAGCACTGGGACAGAAACAAATGCTCCTAAACTATGACTTGTGATTTGTCTTTTTTGGTCTTCTTATTGCCATACAGGGTTCTTTGTATTAGTACTGTAAAAGTGAGCTGTGAGAACTGCTGGGCTGGTGTGTTGTAATTAAGTTTTTTACAATAGTCCTAGCATTTTCCCCTGTGGACTGAAGGGGATATCCTGCATAAAAGACCAGGTTTGAAAAATACGGCTTACAATAGTCAGCTATATTTTCATTACATCTACTTTTCAGGGCTAGTTTAGATGTCACTTGCCATTACTTAAATGCGACTTTAGTCAAACTCCTGTGAACAAACCTTTGAGAGGGTCTGTGTGCCCACACACTAACAAATATGGTGCACTGCAAGTGACCCTCTCCTGCCCTTTATGCCCTCCTCAGGCAGGCCCTGTCCACAACCTGTGTCCATCATTTCTCCATACTTCGTGGAGAGACTGGACCGAGGCTCCCAGGATGACAGAGCTGAGTCAGAAGAGTAAGGTGATCGAAGAGGGAGAAGCGCACACCTTCTTTAATCCACCATGCTTAAAATCAGTCCTCCTGTGCTCCCACTTCTCTGCCTCCTCTACATGTTATGTACAGTCCCTTCTCCTTTGGTTTCACCTCTCCTACTTTAAACTTAAACATCAGAAGAAACATTTTATCCTTGGCTTCTCTATCTGTCTTGTGGCTTCTCTCCTCTCCAGACCTTTCATTGTATTCTGGCCCTCATCCATTCAAGATGAGGCAATCCATAATAGCTGTTTATTTCAGAGGTAAAAATGACCTGGGAGAAATCTCCTTCCTGATCCCATATCTAGCATTTGATTGAAACCTGAATGAATGAGCAAGGCACTCCAACAAGACGTTAAGGGATTTCTTGGTTGTGAGATACACCCAGGTTGTAGCTGTTTTTGAAAGAAGATACAGAAAAAGGCGTGGGGGGGAGAAAGTATATATTTATATATATTCCCTTAGAAATGTACCACTGGCATGAAACTTAGCATCCACTCATATTAAATTGATTAAAAATCTTTTTCCACCTTCGTCTGTACCAGTAAATGAGTCCAGTTTTCGTTCTACATTAACAATATCTTTTCATAATTTGTGTACACGGTCATAGTATTCATAGTGTGTCACAGGAAATACTAGTGGGTTACAGTCCACATAGCTCAAGCATTTGCTTTGAAAGGTTTAGACATTTTAAGTGAGCTCATGGTGAATTTCATAGTGGCTGCTTTATTTACATGCTGCCTATCAGAAGAGATCAAGTATTTCTATTCCCCTAAATTAGCCCTCTCTGGAATATAATAGCAGCTTTCAAACTCACCACATGTTATCTATATATATTTTCAGTTATAAATAGGGTCATGTTTGTGAGTGAATGGGTTTAGTTCTGAAAGTGCCAAAACTTTGATCAACACATTTAAAACAATTGGCTGGAAAGGGTGATTTTGATCAGTGCTTTATACATCAGTGTGCATTACCTACAGTATGACAGGAAACATAACCACTACTGAAACCTTTTAATATCTGCAAGAGGGGAAAAAGGTACTTGGAAATTTAAAAAAGATTAGATAACAAAAGGGCACTTGAGGCAGTACTTCTTATAACTACTTGCAGGATATGTAATGCAGTTACAGAACCTGAAGCACAAATCATTGCAGCTTTTTTTGTTTCTTGCAAGCTTTATTTAAACAATAATTCAACTATCTAGAATTTCATTTACAGTACAGCAGTTCTGTTTTTCTTTCTGTTCTGTGTTTTGTTTACATAGCCAGTGGTGGGTTTATATTTGGAAACTTCAGCTATTAAAAAAAAAATCAGTCCCTTGATTTGCTACGCAATATTGGTAAGATAAAAATCCTGGTCTCACTGATGACAGCAGAAATATTGCCATTTCAGCCACAGGGTCACATACAAACAAGTGACTGTTGGCTTCTCCACACAGCCAGGCATCCTGTGAGTAACTCCTGTGGAGTCAGCGGGGCCATCAGGGCTGCACAGTCAGGCTTCCTATTGAACAAGATGTTAACTGCAATACTGCAACACATGTAGTTTGAATAAAGCCTCCATTCTTTAATCAGTGAAACTGTCAAACTAAGGCAACTGTAACTTCTTAGTTTACATACCAGCATCACCCAGGGAAGAAATTTACTTCTAACTGAACACAAAGAAACCTCATCTACTCATTCAAATTATACCTTATTTGAAAACACAGGCATAACATGGTTGTTGCCTGGGGAAGGGGGGAGGAAAAACATGAGTATTTCTAAACATTTCCAGCCTTACCCATTTGTTGACAGACCACTGAGTTATTTTGGAAGCTCTGTCTCTGCTGCCTGACATGTCAGTTATTATATTGAAAATTTAATTGTACAAGGGCTTTGACACTGAACCTTATAAATTTGTTCCAACTGACCTTGTCTCAGTTATTTGCCAGCCTGGCACGGAGCCTTAGCAGTCATTATTTGTTCTCATGCAGTAGGTAGGGCCAGCATGGAACAGGAGATAGAATGGACCTGACATTTTACATGACTGTAAATGAGGAAGCAGCTTTAAATAAAGAGATTAGTATGCCCACCACAAAGAGTATTGCATTTCTCTCAAACAGACCGAATTTAGGTTGTACAGAACTACTTCTTCATACCCCGGGTGTGGCTGTTTGTTCTGTAGTGTTTTCAAATGTCTATTTAAATTTATTTCTGTTTTACCACTCACTTAATTACTCCTCTTTACACATTTCATGAAAATTTTTAGAACACAGCTTTCATGTTATGGAAAAGGTACAAGTCACTGCAACACATTAAAAGCAGAAAAAGTGTATCAGGGCTTATATCCCCAGCTGGATATTTCACGAAGTTTCAGAAATCTGAAGTGCACTTTTAAATCTTCCCCTGAAAGAATCACCATGAAAAAGCAAAACACAACAAAAGCAAAAACCAGTGAATAAATGGCATTGTGTTTGAAATACCACATCTGAAAAAGTTTCAGTAGATTTAATACTTACTTACCCAAGTGTGAGAACGAAGCATCACCTGCAGACTCTGCAAAGGTACAGTGTACAGTTGAGCTCCCTCTGTTGGCTTTGCAGCGGCCAAAGTGCATTTGGTAACTTCTTTTTCAGCACAAATACATCACACTGGCAACACTAATCTCAAGGTAAAAAACATTATGTTCCATTACTAAAAAAATGTGAACTTCTGTTCTCATTAGAATCATTAGAATAAACAATATTGCACTGGAACAGGCTACCCAGGGAAGTGTTCACTGCAACAAGCATTACAGAGTTCAGGAAGGGTTTGGACAATGCTCTTGGGCACATGGTGTGACTCTTGGGAATGCTCCTGTGCAGGGCCAGGAGCGGGACTCGATGATCCTTGTGGGTCCCTTCCAATACAGCTTATTCTGTGATTCTATAACTCTAATATTTAAGAAAAGGTAAAGCAGGAACTTCAGAGACTCAGAAGTGAGTTCTGTTCATGGGTCTTGGAATGGATGTTTAGAATATGGAAATCTGAATTATCTTGCAGCTCAGTGATTTATAGGTTCTGAAAGAGAACCTCTGGATGAGTTTCTTGCACTTTTTTGTTCCATAGTTTCAAACAGCTGGGAAGGGAAACAAAGTCATACCCAGTGTTCAGAGAGACTGCTCAAAAATGATCAATGTGTGCTCTCAGTGAGTTGATGGCCCCAAAGGAGAGCTGTCTGCGCAGAGCCAGCTGACAAGCAGATGTGTAAACATGATTTGAGATCTAAAGGGTGAGGTTGCAAGCAAGATGGAAATACAGAATCTCCTGGAAATGAAAGCTGGAAGTGGCAACCCATGTCCATCCTTTGGGGTTATGTTTATGGTGATAACTTCTGATAGCCATTATGCAAAGCCACTGTTCTTTTCTTGAAGTCAGTTTTCTCTGTTTCTTTTTCTCCTAGACGTCTGGATGCCAACCACATCAACTATGTACCCCCCAACTGCTTCAATGGCTTGGTCTCCCTTAGACACCTGTGGCTAGATGATAATTCCTTGACAGAAATTCCTGTCCAAGCTTTTAGGAGTTTACCAGCACTTCAGGCAATGACACTGGCACTGAATAAAATTCATTACATACCAGACTATGCCTTTGGAAACCTCTCCAGTTTGGTAGTTCTGTAAGTTTTATTGATTGCTTTTTAGATACAACGTCTTCTTGCAGGGCTTTGGCCTGTTGGAGAAACAGATTTTATTGCATCTTCCTACAGTTTGACTAACGTTTGCTAAACCACTTGTTTTGATCTAGCTTAAAAATTTCCATCTCAATAAAAAATATTCAAGGGAATTAAAAAATCACCCTATCTGGTCAGCAAAACAAACAGGAAAAGGATGAATTGTGTGCTCTCTAAGATTGAATGAGGGAAGATTAGAAACAGGAAATGAACAGAAATCTTTCTGGCGGACTTGGAAAGAATGACATCCAGTAGAAAAATTATGCATTTCCCTTCATAGAAAGTATATGTAGTTTTGTATTTGGTTATATTCTGGTTGAACTACCTGAAACATGCATGGCTGGCACCAAAATCTGGAAGGTATACTATGAGGCATGGTTTCAGCTTTTTATCTTCTGGGAATATACCAAGTGGAAAAAAATCTAGACTGGCTGGAGAAGAAATTTCAGGATGCTTTGGAAGATGTTAGCATTAGTAAGGAGAGAATTATACATTCGAGGTTTACAGGCTGTCAGAAACCGTAGTCTTATGTAAGACACTCAGCGTGTTTTAGCATACTCTAGCCCCAGTGTAAGCATTGAACATGGCACATATCAGTGTTCTTTACTGACAATTATAGTCACTATCTCTGCCTACACGGGGCCCCAAAAATGGGGTTTTGACTTGTGCTGCAAAACCTTCGCCTTCTCTTTACATTAAGTATCAATCCCATCCAAGTTAAGGAATGGATGGATTTGTCATTTGATTGACCTTCCAGATTTACGTCAGCAATGGAAAAGACAAGAAGCTGTCTTGAACATTGTTCTCTAGATCCCTACCAGAAGTGTAGTGGTAAGAGGAGAGTTAAGAAATGCAGGAGAAAGTCATTTCTTTTCATGCCATGCTTGCTTCTGCTCAGTTAGGTTTCTTTATTTAATGTCTGCCTTGCTAATATTTCTAATCTTCTGGCCTTTATAGTGATTAATAATTGAATCATTCCTCATGACCTACAACATCTGATCTTTTTGGCTCGTGAAAATCTTTGTGTGTGGTTCTGCTTTCATTGGGTTGCTTCTCTATACAGTCTGGCAAATTTTCAACACAGTGCAAAAATGCGTGGTCAATTGGAGCAGGTCAAAACCTTTATAACTAAAGATCCAAACATAATTGGAATTTGAAGATGCCCTCTTCATGCTAACTAAAGCATTAAAGGTCAGAGTAGTCATTAAAAATAGAGTTGATTAGGTTTCTTCCTAGGAAGGGAAAAACCCACAGAACATTTTCATTTTGCTGTCGGAATCCCTGCCTTTGCTGGACAGGTAGACTCGATTTCTGTAGGTTCTGCAGAACAGTCAAAAAGCCTCTGATCTTTAACAATATTTTCAGAGTAGAATGAAGTACTGAAAGGGCCTGGCAGCCACTCATTCACAGCCTTTCTTTTCTCTTAAAGTGCTGCTCCCTTAGATTCCCTCCACCGTAGGGGTAGGATTTTGAGGACGAAATAAGAGGAAAAATCTGGGAAGAAGGCATTCTTTTTAAATTAAATGACCTGAAGTGGCTACAAGTTGAATCTACTCATATTAATGAGCTTCACTCAGAGTGGTTTTTTTCCGTGTCAGTCTAAAAGACAGAAATAGGCAGACCTCAGAGTCTTGGGGAGTGAGGGGCAGAATTGGTTAAAATATATAAAAATTACTTTCAATTGCTAAATATTTTAGGAAGTAGTTACTAATTTTTATAATTTCAAAGAAAGGCAAGTTGCAGTGCTTCCAAGATTACTTAGTTTACTCATCTCAGGGAAGCGACAACTTTGTGCTATGGCTTTGTGTCTTTCTGTGTTCTGCAAGCCTAATGCCCCTTACCTGTCTGCTGTGTTACCCATCTCCTCAACGGCTGCTCTCTGAAAATACATCTTCCAAATATACACCTCACACCCCACACACAGTTTTTAAGACATGTTGATTAACTAATTAGCTATCACTGAGAATATGTCTATTCATTATGCAAACCCCAGCCTGGAACTCCAGGATATAACACTTTGGAACTGTCTAGGTGGTTTTAAAACAGATCCCCTCTGTGAAACCAAATGGAAGGGTGGAGAGGTATTGGGAGAAAGGATGGAGGGTGGTAGAGGTGCCTCCTACACATACTCTTGCAAAAGCATGATTGCATATAATCAATGCATGCCTGAAAATAAGTTTCTTTTGATTTAACCATCAAAATGTTTTGCTTTAGTCCACTCTGTGCAGTGTGCTTTCCTGACTGTGTGCTTAATGTTCCCCTGCAGACATCTCCATAACAATAGAATCTATTCCCTGGGAAAGAAATGCTTTGATGGGCTCCACAGCCTAGAGACATTGTGAGTTGACCTCTTATTTGTTTCTTTTTTTTTTAGAGTGTTTTCATTAATATTCTGAAAGAATAAAAATAGCCCAAAAGCCAAATGTGGGGTTTGGCTTGCCTAATCGCTACAGGATCTAAGTGATAGTTCACAATGACTCTATGTAGTAAATCCTATTTTTGACTATAAAATTAGTTTGCCTTTTTAATAAGCATTGCCAATTGATAAATTGTTTGAAAAACAGTTGAAAATGGTGTTGAACATTGAAAAAGAAGGGACTATTCATGAACTTACAATTGCCTAGTTTAGTACTATTTATTTGTCTTGTTCAGTCAATAAAGCTAATAGCTAGATTGGGAAATGATCACTGTGAAAAGCTTTAACATTTAGAAACTGTCTTATCATAGAGGAGAGTTATAAAATTAGATGGGTTTATTTTTTTATATATGGAAAAAGAAAAAGTTCTAGGTAGTCAAATTATGCATGTGCTTTACAAGTGGGAGAAAAGAAATGTTTCAGTTGTATCCAAGTGTTTGTCTTCAGAGAGCTCTGATAAAGGATAGCACTGGTAAAGACTGAAACTTCCTCAAGTTTCCACTGTAATTTTGTTTAGACCAATTCAAAATTTCTTGAGTTTTCTAGCAAAAGATATTCTACATAAAATGCCAAACAGGAATGCAGTGTTAATGGTTAGCAGAAACAATTTTGCTACAGTCAGTCAAATACAGATGTTGTCTGCTCGAGTCACCCACAGACCCCAGAAATGCTACAGGAACAGTAAAACTTTGCATGTGCTTCCCCAGCACCTGCTGCAGTCAGCTGCATCATTTCCAGAGATCTTGGATGTTTTACCCAACCAGGGGACAGCGGTTAAGAACACAGTTATGAGAAACAAACAGTTTCAGACATGGATATTGCTAGTCTAGAGGTGACTATTTGCTTTCTCATCCACAAACCCTGTATACTGCCCACTTTCATCTTTTATTAAGATTAGGAAGCAAGAAGGTGTGGGCTTCTTGGGTTTTTTTATCACCAGTTTTGATTGCATTGATCCCTTGCCACTGAATTGCAATTTTAGAATTTGGGCTTTTAGCCGCCTGTGAGTTGAGAGGAAGTCCCTTAGTGTAGCAGCGGAAAGGGGGACGGGAAAGGAAGAAGGAAAATGCAATGGTTTGGTTTGTTTATTTAAGTGATATTCACATGGCACTTGGTCACAAATGGGGAAAAACAGAACAATGGACTAAGTAATTGCAAGCCCAGTCCCAGCCACCTGGCATGAGCAAGATGAAAACACAGAGGACAGTCACAAACCTGGGAATAAATGTAGGTGCAGCCACTTCCCTGCAACAGGACAGTGTAGCACTTGCCTCAAGCACAGTAATTGCGTAATGTATAGACCAGTTCCCAGATAGTCTCAAGATAATCTGAAGAGATCTTGGTGTAAATGACGGACGCCAGCTTTAAGATCATTTGTTTGCATTGAGGCGTAGGTCTGGAAATCAAATATCACTGGAGGGCAAAACCAAACCGTACATGCCTGTAATCTCTTTTTGTCAATAAGCAGGAGAGATTTACAAGCAGGAAGGAAAGCCTTGTTGAGTTCAGACAGCAGTTTCCTGCCTGCATTACTTCAGCCTGATACTATTTCAATTTCAATCTATTGTAAACTGTGGCTTGGGTTTTGCCTGCTTAAAAAGGCTTTTGCTCCAGTTTTTCAGACTATTTTCCTCACGAAGCATTGCCAGAAAGCATCACAGTAAACTGGCATATGACAGTTTTAGCTTCAGCCATCTCCTAAATGTTAGAGGATACACATGTCAGAAGTAGGGTTATAATCCATTCAGCCTACCAGAACAAAATCTAATTTCTGCTGCAGGATGAGCACTTCTTACAGCAGAGGTCACCACCATTTTTACAATTTGTGTGGTTAGAAGTATTCTCTTGTCTATTGTCAAGTCTTAAAATTCACAATACAGTGAGCAATCCTTATAGAGAGATGTATTAGGCATGTAAAGCACAGCTCACCAAAGTAACTGAATATTCTTTTGAAAGAGTTTTTCTCTCTTTAATGTAATGAGAGAAAAAAAAAAATTTACTTTAATGTAATGAAAAGATTGGGCAATTTATGAAACAGAAAATCCCTTAGTAGTACTCAAATTCACATATATTGTCTTTATTACAGAATAGCTAAAATGTAACTAAAAATAGAATGCTGATAAAAAATAGGAACAATAACGTTCTCTAAATAGAGTTTGTTGGAAAATATCCTTACACTTTTGAGGATTTCCTGTCTTTTTGCTGTATGTATTTATTCAGTGCATAGAAGATGGTAGTTCATTACAAATATCAACAATGCTATGTTATCTGTTATGCAGTGCATAACCGAAATAATAAAATCTATTTTCACACAGAGATTTAAATTACAACAGTCTGGACGAGTTCCCCACTGCTATCAGGACACTAACAAACCTAAAAGAACTGTAAGTACAGAGCTCATATTAGGAAGAAGGATGTTTTGTCTAGTGTGTGATTTTTTTTTCATGCTGATGATTTTATCAGTAATCCTTAAAAACTGATATCCTAGGGAAAACTAATAAACATGCCAACATACATAAAAATTAATTTTCAATGTTCAGTTTAGACCATTCAGGTTCTGACAACTTTTATTTTTATGTTGTCTTGTGTAGCAGGTTTTTTTCAGGAACTTCCTCTTTGAAATACAGTAAATAATAAAAAAGATTAATTCACTTTTAGTCCCAAACACAACAGTTAGATTTTGCAAACAATCCAATAGTCCTCTAGCTAAGAAGGCATGGCATCCTTATTAGCCCATCAGGTTTAATTAAATTTTACCAACTTCCCTCCCTTGTCTCCATTAAATTAAAGCAATTTCTTTTCAGTATATATAGTCAGCTCTTTGTAATGTTGTGAATAAAACACTTTTGTATGCACAGGCATAGTTTGCATTAAAAAATCAACAATGAAATGAAATTAATCAAATTTATTTTGAAAGACAGTTGGATTACTGAAAATTAAAAGTAATTAAATTATATTCACACATTGTACACACAGTGTACACATCAATGCATGTGTTCAGAATTCTTTCCATTTGACTGTGTTATAAGAATTCTTTCTTATTTACCTTGTTAGTGGTACTATCAGCATAGATTTTTGACAAAAATAAGTAATCACATACTAGTTGGACGTGGTTGTACCCCTGCTACATCACAAACTGTTCTGAAAACCAATTTTAAGTAGCTACCTGAGATTTTTTCCAGAGCAGGGACCCGTGGACACTGTGGACTCCTGCTCAGCACCTCCAGTGTTGCCAGAATGCAGCTCTGGAAGAGGTAGTAGGGCTATGAGTTTCACAGCCCAAATGTGCTCAACTGCTGTTTATGCTGTAAAATAATTGGTGTGAAATCCAGTGACCTCAAGGGATTGCCTTTTTGATGACCTCTGGAGTCAGTAGCCAAAAATGGATAACTCAGTTTGCGACAAATGTCCAGCAAAGCGCCTGACGTGCCTGAGGTTACGTGCTGGCCCCCACAGGATTTCACCTCTGAGGATCAAACTTACTGTTCCACCTAAGCTCCTATGTGCAAGAAGCATTTGGGGTCTGAGAGTGCAACCTGACATCCCAAATTCAGCACAGGTCATGAGACCGTGTGGTTCCGTGCTTTGTGTGGGCCCTGGGAGCCGATCTTGTAATGTCTCGCCCAGACCCACGCGGGAGCCCGGCCCCACAGAGGCTCAGCTCATTGCAGGCCCACCTCGGTCAGGGTGTTTCGGGGTGGCACCTCGTGTCTCTCTCAGAGTTTGTGCCTGGGCTGAAAACACAAACTGTGACCTTTTTGTCCACAGACAGTAGAAGATACTGCTTTGGGAGGCAGTCATGCCATTTCCTTGTTTTTCTGCCATGCAAGGAATCCCATTCAAAACCAGTCAGTTTACTGGTTCTACATGAGATGCTCCTACTCCTTAGAGTCTGCATCTGCATGTTTTTATTGCATGCAAAGCAAGTAGGGATGTAAAGCCTTGCTCTGCAGCTCATCACCAGTAACACAATGCCTAAACAAGCAAAACCAATAATGTGGGACCTGTTCAAGTAATGGCCAAGTGTGCTTGCATCAGTGAACAATTGGAGGCTTAGTAATGCATAAATTTAAGCTGGGAAGCGTTCTTCATACCCGACTGAACTAATGGGAGTTTCCCACACAAATCATCATTGTTCTTTTGAAATCTTAGTTGTTCCTTTTGTTTTTCACAATGGAGAATTACTCATATGAATGAAATCCAGTAATTAATGATGAGACAAAGATTTGGCCCTCTATCCAGCAGGCACAACTACATTTTGTTTGTGTGCGCACTTAAAATATCTCAACAAAAAGGTGGTTGTGTGGGGATCAACATTACAATATGGTGTATAAATAATTTACTTGATAAACTTGTGCCATTCAGCAAAATAAATAGTTTATCAAGCACGGGGGGAAATATATTGTTAGCTACTTAATTATTAATATCTAACTATTAATATTCTTAGTTCATATACATGTGTATATTTACATTATATCTATATACATACATGCTTATACTCTGAATTTTAAAATGCCATTTTGAAGTTTACTTCATCTGAATGGTTTTGTTCATTTAGAAAAGTGCAGAATTTCAGCGATTTTGCTACTTTTCTTCTCCCTTTTTCTTTTCCTTACCATATGAAAGATTTTTTTCTTTTGTAGGGGATTTCATAGCAATAACATCAAGTCAATACCTGAGCGTGCATTTGTGGGTAATCCATCACTTATTACAATGTAAGTGATAAGAATCTTTTCAGTGACTCTTTGTGTTAGAGAATGTGGAACTAAGTATCGTATTTGTGGCTAATTGTCAAATAGCTTTTCTTGTGAGTACACTTTGTAGCACATCACCATACAAGCAAACAAGCTCCTATCTTTCCAGCTTCATGGGAAGAATGGCAGTTTGCATGCCCTGTTCTAGGGAAGCAAGTAGTGGTCTCTGGCCTTTGACCTTTTATTCGAATGGTTTCTTCTAAATCTCTTAGCATTACTGGCAGTGTAAAAGCTGGTAAAAATCGCTCTTGATGGACTCCAGCCTGAATTCCCATCGTCTTACACGAAAATGCACTTAATGGACAACTTCAAGTTAAGAAACTGCAAAATACGTGTAAGAAAAAAAACGACTCATCTTGAGTGATATTCTGTGAGCAAAAGCAGCGTGACTTCAAAAGGGCAAAGGAACCTCTTCCGAGTAGGGGAAGTTCTGACTTCTTCAGGTGCTATCCTTAAATTTGTCTCAGGTCATAACAAAATTCTTCATATGTGAATTTCTGTCTTTGCAAACCTGGGCGGAAGAGAGAATATTTTGTTGGCTGGCTTCTGGCTTTAAAACAGGAAAACAGTGACTACTTGAATGTTCAAAGTGTGAAATGAGGCTGGTAAATACAGATTAGAGGGTGAGAAAAGCCCAGAAGTTCACCTCTGCTACAGCCAGAGGGGCAGAGTCTGTGATTCATCACAGAGTTTACTCATTTGTTTATAGTAAAATTGTATAATATATTTAGAATCTTTTAAAATATTTTTCATTAAATGCTTTTTATCCTCTTTTTTCAGACATTTTTATGATAACCCTATCCAGCTCGTTGGAAAATCTGCTTTTCAACACTTACCGGAACTAAGAACTCTGTATGTGTTTACTTTTTATTTTAGTTGTCTTTTTATATTGCAATACTAGAGTTGTCCCACACTTCATCACCATAATTTTATTGAAATTATTTTTTTTTAATTCTAGGACTTTAAATGGTGCTTCACAGTTAACAGAGTTTCCTGATCTGACAGGGACTACAAGCCTGGAGAGTTTGTAAGAGATGTATTTTGAGTTTGCTAGAGATGTATTTTTGATTTATTTCCTTGTATACTGACTTATTGTAAAAAATGTCCTAAAAAAATGTATTTGTTTTTCAATCTTTAAAAGGTAACTTTTTTCATAAATTCTTTCAACAGGACACTCACAGGAGCACAGATCACCTCTCTCCCCAGATCAGCTTGTGACCAGTTACCTAATCTCCAAGTGCTGTACGTTTCAGTAAGATTATTAACATGACATTAATGCAAGAGATTAATAGACAAATGAAACTATTATGATTTCAAAATTACCTAATTACTGCTATTTCTGTGTATCATGTTACTTCTTAGGAATTCAGCTCAGGGAGCTGGCCCCTGTGTTATTTAAAAAGTTTAGAACCCACTTACCAATCAGGATTTCCCATACATTACTGAGAAAGAGAAATACTTAGCATATTTTTAGGAAAGGATAACAAAGTTCTTGATTTTGTTTAAAAAAACCAGAGAACTACTTTATTTCCATTCATTCTGTCTCCACTACAGTGGTTTGGGATTTTTTTCTCACTAAGGCAAATAATTCATTGAAGTGAATAGAAAATATAACTAAGAGCTACAGTTTTGAGTACTCGCTATGCTCCGATTTTAGTTTCTTTCCCAACCAGACATAAGTAGCTGACTGAAATTTTAATAGACTATTCCTTGACATAGTTGGGAATATTTGATACACTAAATATACAATATTAGTTTAGCTTGGAAATTTCCTTGGAGTTTGCTTAATCACTAATGAAAGTAATCATTGTGTCCACTTCTTTGAGAATGAGCCAAGAGCACTTTTCTCTATGTATTACATCACTAGGAATGTATTTGGTATTAATTCTCTGGCCAACATTGAAATAGCACTAATTATAATGCATTATTTGAATACCCGCGTGAATGTCAAGAACATTTCCAGAAAAAATTAAGTTTTACTTAATGGACTCAATATAATCATTTCCAGAATGATAAAAGACAAAGTCTGCTGCCAGAAGAAAGTCTGCACAGAGAATTAAGTTTAAATATGTCCTGTATCATTCAAAAAAATAAATAATCTCAAAACAGAAGGCAAACAAATAATACAGCAATTAATAACTTATAGAGTTCATATTACAGTAGGACTGTCCACTGGAAATTCACATTTATTATTTTTGAGTATTACCCTGTATCATTACAGCTGATACTTAAAAGAACAGGGAACTGATTTATCAGCAATTTCAAGTACTCAAGAGCTGCTCTTTCCCCATTGCTGCCAGATTGGAACGAGCCTGCCGAGTCCCATTTTGGTTTGCTCGTCAGTTTTGGCTGTGCCATGGAGGATGATGGTGCACTGAACCCACGAGTTACTTGGAGACTGCAACCTTGCAGGGGCTCCCTGGCTCAGATTCACTCTCAAACACAACAAGTGCAAACACTGCTTTGAAAGGCAATTTGTGCATCCTACCCAGCCACCAACACTTCCAGATGTGGATTAATGTACACAGAGGCTTCGTGGGTGTGTGCACACCTGCAGTAAAGGTGTGTGTGAGACCACGGTCCCAGCAGTCCTCGAAAGGCTGCCCTCAGCATGGCTGGGGATGCACCTCAACACAAAACTAAACCACTTGCCCTCTGCTGCTGCCAAGAGCCTCATGTATTAAGAAAGTGGGGAAAAAGACCTTAAAAATAAACAAGTAAAATATTTCCTGGCACTCCGACAGAAACTGAGGGGAGAAGGGTCTCGAGTTCAGCGGTTTTTTTCCGTGTGTGAGGAGGGAGGGTCAGTATGTATAAAATTCAAGCTGGTAACATATTTTTAAGAAGACCTAAGTGATAAACCTGTGGATGACAGAATAGCTACTGTCTGCCAGACATACAAAGCATCCTTTACCTTGGCCTAAAAGCCTCTAGCTCACTTGAATCCTCCTCTGTAATGTCTGATTTGGACTACAGTGTACCTTTTTTTTGGACACAAAAAAGTCCCAAAACCCAACCATATTGATGTTTGCCTTTATACAGAGTAAAGTCAGCGTAGAATACCTTAAAGACACACACAGTCATTACTTGCACTACTTCCACGAATCAAATGTAAAATAGTCCAAATGCCCCTGCTGGAACAATAACAGTGAAAATACAGTTTTACCAAGAAGTTAAATAGGTGGAGATGAAACAGTTCTGGAGAATTTAAGAAGTGAGAAGAATTTCACAGAAGTGAAAAGTGATTACTCTTTCATGTCATAATACTGGATAACTGTGAAAAAGGACATTTTTTCTAATTCTAGGCATACGCTTTTTTTCTCTATTCTTTTCACAAACAAATTTCCCATTTAGTTTTCCCTGAGCAACACACACACACATATATATTGGATGAGACTCTTGGGTGGTGAGGGCTGGTGTTTGGTTCCTTTTTTTTTTCCCCCCTTTCAGTTTCTGCAAATTGCCTGGGCTTGGTTTTGATTAGTTATATTATACTATAAATCAGTCCAGATGTTTCAGTTATTCTGTAATTTGTTGGGTTTTGGCTCCAGTTTTTTTAAGGTTTTTTTTGTCCCCATGTAGTGATTGATTGCAAAGTTAGTTCCAATACTTTTTTGACCATTTCCCTCAGTTACAAGATGTAGCAGTCTAAGAGGCAATACTGCTTAATTAAAAGTGTAGAGTGGGAAGCTGATTGTGATTCATATCAGAAAAATACAGGATCTTCTCTGAAAAAATATGAATATATATGCTTAGTAGATTATTTTAAATGGTTTAAATATTTATCAGAATTTAAACATGATAAATGTGAAGTCTGTGATATAAATCCAGGTGGCCAATAGCATTACTGTAAAACACTCAGCAGAAGTCTACACTTCAGGCAGGAAATCTTCAGACAATGCAAGGAATTTGCAAATGTGGATATGGAGTTAATATATCTTGCCTTTTCCTCTCCTCTCTCCTCTTCAGTTAGAATTCAAAATGTGACAGATGAGAAATAAGTGAGTTTGTGCATTTCTATTCTTCTGTGACTGTGGATAAAAACAAATTATTTTTAATTGACCATGAAGGTACACAATGAAAGCTATTTTTCTTTTAACATGCCTTTGATGTTAATCTGTTTTTTTCTCGTATAATTCAGGGATCTGTCTTATAACCTGCTGGAAGATTTACCCTGTTTTACTGCATGTAAAAAACTCCAAAAAATGTAAGTGTCAAACCACCCTAAAAACCTTTAAAAGAAGCATCTATGTGTGCTTGAGTATAATTAACTTGGTTATTGCTGGCTGATTTGACATACCCCAGATACACTTTATTGAAGTGGATCATAAACGCGATCTAAAACACCTCCAAGTGCCCTCCAAGTGTCTTTGAAACTGAGGAGATTCTTATTGCTATTTCAGTGACTTGCACCACAATGAAATCGCTGAAATCAAAGCAGACACGTTTCGGCAGCTGGCTGCTCTTCGGTCACTGTGAGTACCCCCTAACAGACATTCACACAGGTTTTCAAAAATGTGGGGTGTATAATGTCTGCTCATGGTGTACTCCAGAAGATCCTTATCTCAGTTTTTCCTCACTATGATCTTTCACCCTGAGTTCATAACTGTGAAAGGAGAGCAAACATGGTGTAGTTTAGCATCTGCAGCAATGAATTAAAATATGTAAGCTTATAGTCACAAAAACTGCTGCTTCTAAATGTTTCTGATGGAGGTGGAGAGAGTTACTGAGCCAGAGCTGGTATCTGTTAGCAGGTTCATGTTCTAATCAGCTCTAGGGAGTGGAAAATCTTTTTACAGAGAACAGTGTCTTAAGACACAGAGTCCAGTTGTGTGCAGGTTTCCAGTTTTCACACAGACACATGTGCTAGAGTAATTTGTCAAGAAGTTACTCATGGTTGTAATTTTTTGCAGAATTGAACCCATACATTTTTTTAAGAGTTGCTTTCAGTCTTTTTTGACTTTTCAGGGGCAGTGAAAGTTAAGATTAGGAAGTTAAGCTTGTTGACCATGGGTTTGCTGTTTTTAGTCACATGAGAACATTTTGGAAGACTTAGTCCAAATAACCCACCCTTCTTTCTGCTGTCTTAGGAGGCTGTGAAGCAGATGGAAAAGCCTTGGACTGTGGCAGTCATTAAGATATTTTAAGTTGTCAGTTTAATAACGCTACAACTGACTAACAATTTAGAAATGAAAAAAATACTTTGTAGTATGAGATATGCAGGAGCTTATTAAAAATATTGGCATGTAATTATACCTTTTTTATATTTAGGGCTTCTAATCAAGTGTTTGAAAACTTCCATATTCACTCAGTGGGTATGTAATTTTCTACTCACTTTTCTTGTAGGGATTTAGCTTGGAACAAAATTAAAATTATTCACCCCAATGCCTTCTCCTCTTTACCATCTCTGATCAAACTGTAAGTATTTGTATATCTTATACATTCAAATTCTTGCATTTTTCTTTCAAGAACATACAAAAATTTAATAACTTGGGTGCCCGAGTAGAAATGGAGGGTTTCTCTGTTCTAATCATCTGGTCTGTTGAATCCGTACCTAAATGTCTGCTTTCCTGTACTTCCCCAATTCATGTAGGTATTACAGCAAAGCTGCATACAAAGCTGTGTAATGATATGGGGTCCATGAAGATTATCAGTGCATGTGCCTCTTTTCATTCAATTTCTTAGCAGTTTAGTCTGTTTTAGCAGTGGGAAATATTTCCTGTTAGTTGTGTTTCAGGCCTCAGGAATTGGATTAAAAATTAAATACGAAATGTTTTCCAGAATGCATCTTTATTTCATTGTTCCTCATTTGTTAAAATAGCTCTTCTTCATTACTAAGTCCAGCCAGAGCAGTTAGCAGTCAAAACATCAGCAGCCATTTTTGCAGGCCCTGTTCACAAGCACTTCTCAGTGCTTACTAATTTATTTCCTGCTTCCAACTGTCACTGTAATGCTTTTTTAATATGAATCCCTGAGGCATTGGCTGTATGGGGAAGATGTGAAAAAAAATTCCTCTGGAGTCATCTTGCTGCATGGTTGTCACAAATATATGATGCTGGGCATTTGCGCACAGATAATTGGGTAGCTGCTAAGAAGCCTAAATTTGGAGAGGTATTCATTTCTGTTGATGTGCAAAGCTCTCTGAACGGTGCACTGACAAATGTCCACACAGACAATTTTGTCTATAATATCCCTTTTGGGGCCCTCCTCAGAACTTACCTACTTTGTGAGGTGAGCAGTAAATTGTAGCTTTGGACAATAACATACAACAGTCAGAGGGGGTTATAGAAAAAAGGCTTTGAGCACACAGACACTAACACAGTGTACCAGTGTCTCCTGAAATGCCAGTCTCTAACCTTGGTCTGACTCAAGCCAGTGGTCATTTTTACCGTTGCAGTAGGACCTGAATTTCACCTTTGGTGCTTAATGGTGCTGTGTGCAAGACACACACTAAATCAGATAGGTAGAAACCCAGTCCATCAACATACCTTATTTTATGCCTAGGCCTTAGATTTCAGTGTGTAGTCCAGACTTTGCTGTTCAGCCCTGGACATAAAAGCATTTCAGCTGCATTAGACTCCGCTTCTTCCTCCTTGACTGTTGACCATCTAGAGTTTGGCAGAGTAGATAATTTTGAGGAGGACCGAAAAGACCTGTTGGATAAATGGGAGAGAGAGAGAGAGCACAAAGTATAAAACGGTACCTCTGGACTCCTCCCCCTTTCATTATTTTGTGATACCTACTTGATCACTTACCATTTTTTCATTCACCTGTTTTCCTTTCCCCAAGTTACATATCTTTGTTCATCTGCACTGTTCTGTCTTCCCTCAGCTACTCAGACAAGCCTCAGCTTGGAAATGTCACCTCCCTCTGCTCCAGCCCAGACCTGTCCTTTCCTGAAACACACATCTTCCCCATACACCTGACCTGCTCCTTGGGGAGCTTTCAGGGCAGCCATGCCCTGTAGCATCCTACTGAATCTTTTAAACTGTGGGAAGCTGTTCTGGCTCCTTTGAATTCAAACAGTCTAGTGAGAAGATTTTAAATTCATTTGCTACTCTCAAAACTGGCACTATGAATGTTTGGAGTCAAAATTTGGGAACAGAGACCCAGCTAACTGCTAGATGTTACTGTTAGCTTTCTGCTAGACATTAAGGTGAGTACTCGTGAGCAGTGCTGCAGATTTGCTGTATTCACTGGGGCCTCTGTTTAATACAGTCATTTTTTATTGACTTAGAAAACTTTAACCTGTTTTTTCAATGTGACACTTCTAGTGCTGAAAAAAAAAATGAAAACCATAAGCTGATTTTTATTTGCTGTTACGCAGGGATGTGTCATCCAACCTTTTGTCCTCTTTTCCTGTGACGGGGCTACATGGTTTAACTCATTTAAAATTAACAGGAAATCATGCCCTACAAAGTTTGATAACATCTGAAAATTTTCCAGAACTCAAGTGAGTATATCATTAAAACTAATAAGCCACATTTGTGTTCATGTGCAGTGGAAGGTGTGTCAGTGTGTAACGCATGTTACTTCGTATTGTCAGTCTTTGATCTGTGCCATTAAAACTAAAGCAAATATGATAAAAATGATAGACTTCTTTTATTATGCTCACTTTTAACTGAAGAAACTATGAAGGTTTTGAAATATTAACCCCAGTACCTGCTTAGTACAAGCCACATCTGCTTCCTGGTGATATGTTTCAAAAGCTGTTAAAACAATATCACTGGCAGCTTAGTGATATGTCCTTCTTCTACTGGATTGTGCTTACAGAACTCCCATTATATGTAATGAGAACACAGCAAATACAAGGGAAGAATATACTCCTGAAAGACCAAAAGATTTGACCTCTTTTGTTTGAACATGATTTTTCTGTAATCTTTTGATTAAGATTCAGATAATACTTTGCCAGTATTACTAACACACTTTGATACTAATAATTTCTGCGGGTCCTCTGCAATACAGGAAGGAAGTGTCCTCTAAAGATCATTTGCAGCTCTGCCAGTCACTGAGTGACCACGGCCCATGTGGGGATTGAACCCAAGACCTTGGCATTATTAGCACCGTGCTATAACCAACTGAACTAATTTCAGGGTCACAGCAAAGAGGGTTTTGACTTTG
The DNA here is from genome assembly GCA_013397175.1 of Platysteira castanea. NCBI lineage: Eukaryota > Metazoa > Chordata > Aves > Passeriformes > Platysteira > Platysteira castanea. Next base: position 68,678 of record VYXC01001152.1, on the reverse strand, counting down.
ACATCAGGGTATTTGGGAGTGTCCCCTGACTCTCCTTTCATTTTTATATTTTAATTAGAAGATGCTAAGTGCGACATATATTTTATCACATTTTATTGTAAAAAGTTTGGTATCAGAAATATGAAACAGTGTGCACATAGTTACAAAATCACAGAGTGGCTGAGGTTGCAAGGGACCTTTGAGGCTGTCTTCTCCAACCACCTGCTCAGGCAGGGGCACCTGGAGCCAGTTGCCCAGGAACACATCCGGCCAACTTTTGTGTATCTCCAGAGATGGAGAGTCCATCCTTATGTTTTCACTAGATTTGCCTTCTGCGCTGGAAAAGGCCCAAGAGTCTTAGTAGGCAGACAGCTCAAGATGTGACTATTAGGACAAGAACTGGAGTGTTTGGAGTTATCAATAAGGGAATGATGAATAGAAGTGTGGAGCTGATTAAGGCTCTGTGTACAGCATTGGAGGGATCCACACTAGAACACTTCTGTGATGGCTTGTTAATACAAACTGAGATAAGAGCTACAAAAAATTGTTCCAAGGTTAGGAAACAATGCCTTAAAAGTCTTAATAAACCCAAGATTGGTAGTTTGTCGCAGAGGGGATGAGGCAATGACTTCATCAAGTGCATGAAACTATAACATTAACATTCAAAGTACTACAGGCCTCTTTTACATGAGAGATCTAGAGATAGGTCTCAGAGGCCAAGGAGCAAGTACCATAAAAATCATGATTGGTTGAGACTGGGCTTATACCATACTTTTTCTTCTCTCACTGACTTTGCCCAAATGCAAAGGCAGGTGACAATTCTGAAACAGTTGAAGTTTCTTTAAAAGAATGTACACACAATGAATGTGAAGAAAATTGATTACTCCAACCTAGTAAACATGTAATGATGTATACACCATGACCTAGAGGCATAAGAGGTGCTGCGGTAATCCTAGAATAATCCATTATTCAACTGAATTATGTATGACTAAGATTTTTTAAATTCTTGTCTCAAAATTATACTTTATATGAACTTCCCATCAGCAAAATTGTGTACATTGCTCAAATGAAAGTACAGCGTACTTCATCTGGGCAAATTGTTAGCAAGGATGTGTCAAACTAACTTAATCCTTTTAAAAAATGTATTCGAAGTATGATTAATATATCTAGAGTTAATTGACATCTCTAAGAACAAATTATATCCTGTCAGGAGAGAATAGGGTAAAATCCTGACCTACAGTCTGCGTGACTTTTACCATAAATCAAAATGAGGTCAGGATTTCACACAGGATCACTGCACAGATAATGCACAAAGGACCAAACTTGAACAGAGATCTAAAACAAGATGAAATTTCACCCTTTGCAATTGTTGTAACTAGTCAATGGTTACAACATTAAAGACAAATTCCTGTATAAAAACTTCCTACCCATCTAAATTCATTAATACAGACACATCAAAGAGCTGAGCATCCCCTTCCCCATCATCAGCAATAGCACTGGTACACCCTATAGAGCTGAGCCCAGCCTGTTACAGCAAGCCTTGAGGAAGCAAAGTCGGGCTGCCAGCCACTCCTTCCTTCTTTATCTGATGCTTTGATTCAGCGCTGAAAAGAACTCAGTGCTTTGCTCCATTCATCATAACTGTGCCTTCCTGTTCACCATTAACTCCACACCTTTGTGAGGGAGACCACGACCTTGTGTTCTCTGCTGCTTAATCTAAAAACAGAAAAAAGAGGCATTCCTTGCTAGAAAAAAAAAATTATCAAGGATACAGATATCATTAGTAAGATAAGGAGTGTATAAAAATAAAGTTAGCCAGTATTTCTAAGAGTTTAATTTGACAAAGTCCAAATGTAATCACCCACATCAAATAGGCACCAGCCATAAAAAGGACTGCCTCCAGCACTGTATGCCTGAGAGCTCCTTCTTTTTTTTTTTTGTTAAATGTAGCTTTTGCGACAAAAAGCTCCTCTGTCACCAAGAAGATCTGATACTTATTCCCCTGCTTTGCAAAGTGTGGTTTGTCCTCTGTGTTCTGGGTTGCAGCCGTTGTGTGCAATTGGGCTTTGCACACAGATTAAGCAGCATTTGCTAATTTAAGGATTATGTGTATATCCTAATAACAAAGGCTGGGGGGAAAAACAAACAAAAAATGTTCAGATTTAAAAATGGATGCTAGAAATACCTACAGACAGGATAAGAAATTGGAGTCTTGCTCTTTAAAGATCATTTAAGAGCCATGGATGTTTTTGGCTACATCATCAAAGTAGTGCACCAGTACAATGTGGGACATCCACATTTCCAGTGTGACAGACCAGCAAGTTGCTAGAACCACAAGAGCATCTGGAAATCTGTCATTATTAGGTACATAGAGCTGTTTGAATAACCAGAGAATAGAATGTATTTCTGTTAGTCTCTTGTGCCTGAAATATCCACTAACTGTTCATTCTCCCAGCTATATAAATGTCCTTCCAAAGGTCTGAAACCAGAAGTTGCAGGGATCACCTCGTGGAACTGTCAGTGTTATTTTGATAATTTTTTTGTTGTTGTTCCAAAAAGAAGGAAATTTCTGTTCGGGGACTTGGATTGGTTTTATCCCAGATGATTAGCTATGGGTTAGTCTAGTAATAGATGGGTTTAATAATAGTTTGTTTAAGAAGGACTTCTGGGGAATGCGTTCAAAAATGTTTAATCAAGATAATCTCCTTATGTTATAGGATGGCATGCAGATGAATGAGTTAGAAATTAAATATTTAAATCTACTGGCCTGAGGTTGCTTGACAGTTAGATCTTGGTTATCTTGAACTTTTATTGAGTACCCTAAAAATTTTGTATTGGGTACAAGGGTACAGGTTATTGTGGTTAATTTCCAACAGAAATGTAAGCGTAAAGAATCTAAATGCCCCCAAATGCGCTAGTTTAAAAATCACTTTAGAACTTAACATTCCATTTGTTCCCCTTTGTACCAAGCTTTTGGCTAGTGCACAAGTTTAAGTCTTGTTGGCACTGGGCCTGATTCAGCTTGATTTCTCTGCAGATTTCCCAGGGGGTTAGAGGTTGCTTATTACACTCATTATGTTAATTTACGTGATTAACCTGTTGAGAGTAACCTGATAGGAGGATCTAGTTCTACTTTATTCCTTTTAAGTTAATTTAGAATAACTTCTAATCACTTCTTTATCTTTGAACTTCTTGGTTTATTGAGCTTTCAGAATTAAAGTGGGTTGTTAGGTTTTACTCTGTGCTATTTGTGAACTGTGCAAATTAAATATCTCTGCTTCCAAAGCATAAAATATATCTATGGAATAGAAGTAGTCTATAGAATTCAGATAGTAGTTATTCTGTGCTCCCCCAGAATTTGCACATCCCCAAAGGGATTAAATTTACAGCATACCAGAAATATGCAATTTTCTGAAACAGAACCCTTCATAATGATTGGAACTCACTGACATATATTGTTATGTTTTAGGAATAACAATGATGTTAAAAGAATTTAAAATGTGTATCCTGTGTCCTGCAATGATTGTTCTCATTTTTAAGACAATTAATAAAGCAAAAACTTTCTCTCAGTGACATCCATTTTCACACACAGTATCTGATTCACTCACCTTTTGTTTTAGAACACTGCTTTCTTGATCTTCTGCAAAGGAACAATCTCCTTTTTGCCATCTTAATGTGAAAAGAGTTGAATGTGGAAAGAGGTCAATAAAGCTTGATTTCCAAAAGATCTCATTCTCCCTGAAGTGGAGAAATTCAATTTGGGAAGTGTTTTGGTTTTGCTTGGTGGGCAGGTTGTGATCTTCAGATGTGCTTTTTTTAAAAAGAAACCACTAAGAAAGTAGCTGTTGGAGAAACCGTTGATTTACACAGTAAAATCATTGAAAATCATAAAAACAGAAATACAGCTCTAAGTAACATTCACTCAACAGCACAACACAGATCTCACACTTTAACGTCTTGTAAGAAAACACATAAGAAAACCTCATTGTGCCTTTCCTAAAATTAGCCATCCGCATTTCTGATGAGGTATTTTATTTGTGAATCCTCATTTTGTATTATCATAACTAATTTTTACGCAGAGGTATTTTTACTTTCAGTTGTGGATATTTAAACTATTTCCTTTGTGTTAACTGTGGAGAACCAGTAACTCTGGTGCTTAGCCAGTATCATGGCATGCTTCCTTATTCTTCTGCAGGGTTATGGAAATGCCTTATGCTTATCAGTGCTGTGCCTTTGGAGCTTGTGAGAACCATTACAGAATCTCCAACCAGTGGAACAAAGATGAGAATAGCAGCATTGATGACTTTCATAGAAAGGATGCTGGACTGTTACAAATTCAAGGTAACCATCATCTTAGGCTTTTAAGTCTACCTGAAGGCTGTGAGCATCTGTGATGTTAAATAAATCCAATACTCTTTAAAGTCACAGAGGTGGCCTCTCCCTCTCTCTTGGCCAATAATGTTATTTAAGCATTCCTGTGCTTAGCAAACCATTATTTTAGGTCTGCCATTCAAAAATCTCACTCACTTATGCACTCATCTTTTCCTCCAAATAATAGCTATAGTAATGTGGTAAATTAAATCTTCCCTTTATATGAGAGACAGGGTAGTTCAGCTGGTCTGTAACTCCATACAAGAGCAGGCTAGCAAAGATGTAGTTTCTTGCCAGCCTCAGAATGGAACACATCCTTGGCTTATCCACACGCTTCAGGGTGAGTCATAGCCAAAGTATATGGCTACTTAGGCATATTTTTTCATAAAATTGTAGAATCATAGAATATGCTGAGTTGGAAGGGACCCACAAGCATCATCAAGTTCAACTCCTGACCCTGCACAGGACAACCCCAAGAGTTACACCATGTGCATTGTCCAAACACTTCTTGAACTCTGTCAGGCTTGGTGCTGTGACCACTTCCCTGGGGAGCCTGTTCCAGTGCCCAGCCGCCCTCTGGGTGAAGAACATTTTCTTGATATCCAACCTAAACCTCCCCTGGCTCAGCTTCATGACATTTCCTTGAGGCCTGTCCCTGATCATGAGAGTTTTGTACCTGCCCCTCTGCTTCCCCTCATGAGGATGTTGAAGACTCCAATGATGTCTCCCCTCAGTCTCCTCTTCTCCAGGCTGAACAAACCAAGAAACCTCAGCTCCTTCTCATACAGCTTCTCCTCCAGACCCTTCATCATCCTCATGGCCCTGCTTTGGACAGTCTCCAATATATTTATATCTTTCTTATATTGTGACACCTAAAACTACCCCCAGCACTGGAGGTGAGGCCGCCCCAGTGCAGAGCAGAGCAGGACAATCCCCTCCCTTGCCCGGCTGGCAATGCTGTGCCTGATGCCCCCCAGGACAGGGTTGGCCCTCCTGGCTGCCAGGGCGCTGCTGATTCGTGTTCAACTTGTCATTGACCAGGACCCCAGGTCCCTTTCTGCAGGGCTGCTCTCCAGCATCTCGTTCCCTAGTCTGTGCACATAACCAGGGTTGCCAGAGAGTGCATTTGTTCTCTAGGACAAGAGACTACTGTATTTTTCTTCCCCTTCAGCACTAGGTCTGTTATTTGATGTAGGTGCACACATACATTTGTACCATCCTATTGCTATCTCTGCTCCTGCAAACCAGTAAGTCTCAGAGTTCAGCGAGAATAGAACCAAGAATACGTGGTAGAGTCATTACATAAGAAACACAGAAAACTTGATTAATTCTTAGTAGCATGACACAACAGCAGAATGCATATTTTAAACTCCTTCCTAGGCAGTCATCACACTGCAAATTAGGCAATAGAGAATGTACCTGTAAGTGATTATTTTCAGAGAAGTAAAGATGCCAGCTTTCAAAATCCTAAGTACAGGAATTCAAAAGCAAGTGGACATATTTCTGCTCCTTCTCACAGTTTGGCAGGCAAATGGACAAGACTAGGCCTTAAATACCACAGGCATTTTTGCAACTTTTACTAAAAAATACTCTTCCAGAAAATTGCAGTAACAATTCTGGGCATTTTCTCTCCTATAGATGAACGTGATTTTGAGGACTTTCTTCTTGACTTCGAAGAAGATTTGAAATCTCATCATTCAGTGCAATGCTCACCTTCTCCAGGTATGAAACTGCCAGACAGCAACCCTAAGAGAGACACAAAGAGAGACACAATTTTCTTGGACTGTGTAATGATGTGTTATAAGGTAGACAAAGTACATCTGTCCATATCTGTCACATCACACTTCACCAGGACTCATTAGGAACCTGTTCTAATTTAGTGAGAGGTAACATTTTCAGCTTTTTCCACACCCTGACAGATATCACAGCATTTCTTGAAACTACAAGAGTTCACACTCACATTGCAGTAGTACTGCCAGGCACAAAGAGAAACCCGTGGACTACTTGTGATGAAGGACGAAGACCTACATGCACCAGTAATGCCACTTGCATCACACGTTTAGCAGCATGTTACCAAAGTCTCAGATTAGTCCAAAGAAAGAGCGCATTTCTGGCTCTCTTTTTAGACTAAAATTCACTGTTTGGCTGTGCTGAGAATCTGCAAGAAGCATGAACTTTAATGTCTTAGAAAGCACAAGGGGTTTTTTGTTTACTTGGGTTTCCCTTACCCTTTTTATTTTGTCATTTCAGGTCCCTTCAAACCATGTGACCATCTCTTTGGTAGCTGGCTGATCAGAATTGGAGTGTGGACCATAGTGGGTTTGACCTTTACTTGCAATGCACTGGTGTCTGCTACAGTTTTCAGATCTCCATTGTATATGTCCTCCATAAAACTTTTGATTGGTTTAATAGCTATTGTAAATGCCTTGATGGGTCTGGCCAGCGGAGTGCTGGCTAGCGTGGATGCATCAACTTTTGGTAGCTTTGCTCAGTACGGAGCACGATGGGAAAGTGGAATTGGTTGCCAAGTAACGGGCCTTCTCTCCATTTTTGCTTCAGAGGCTTCCATATTCCTCCTTACCCTAGCTGCACTCGAACGTGCATTCTCTGTAAAGCATGCTACAAAGTTTGAAACAAAATCCTCCATTGCTAGTGTAAAAGTTGCCATTTCCTTTTGCTTTCTGTTGGCACTAATCATCGCCGTGATACCCCTTCTCACTGGAAGTGAGTATGGGGTTTCTCCGCTTTGTTTGCCACTCCCGTTTGGAGAGTCCACTGCTATGGGCTACATGGTAGCACTGGTACTGCTGAACTCCCTTTGTTTTCTGGTAATGACTGTTGCTTATACAAAGCTCTACTGTAGTTTAGAAAAGGGAGAACTAGACAACATTTGGGATTGCTCTATGGTCAAACATATAGCCCTGCTACTTTTTACTAATTGCATTCTTTATTGCCCTGTGGCCTTCTTATCTTTTTCCTCCTTACTAAACCTCACTTTTATCAGCCCGGAGGTGATTAAGTCAATACTTCTAGTCATTGTCCCACTGCCAGCATGTCTAAACCCACTGCTGTATATACTTTTCAATCCACATTTTAAGGAGGATTTGGGAAGTCTGCGAAAGCAAACTTTGATATGGAGGAGATCAAAACATGCTAGTCTGATCTCTGTGAATTCAGAAGACATAGAAAAACAATCTTGTGACTCAACACAAGCATTGGTAACCTTCACGAGTGCCAGCATTTCATATGATATGCCCACCAGCAGTTCACTAATGCCACCATCTTATCAAATGACAGAAGGCTGCAATCTTTCGTCAGTCGCATTTGTTCCCTGCCGCTAGTCGCAGTAGCAGTACAGAAAATATCTCTGTTTACAAAAGTTTTAATCCCGAAAGTGTGGATGTGTGCATATGAGTTTAGAGAGTACCTCTAAATTATTGTGACACCCATCAGTAAACAGACAATGACAAAACTTGCAACAGGCTGAAAATCCAATACTTTAGCTGCTCAGCCTGCTCACAAAATGCTGGGATGAAGAGAGGAAATGAAAGCTGCTGAAGTTCGTGCAGTTTTATCAGCTGCTCTCTTTTAAAAGTAGCACTACTCAGAAAGGGCATCAGTTGGTCAAGAGCAAAAATGGCATATTAAATTTGTAACATTTTTTTCAAAGCATGACCTGGTGTTTTCAGGGGTTGGATTATTTTTTTCCCTGTTTATTGCAATTTGGTTTTCATAATAGTTTTTCAGTGCCATGATTGTTTTTATAAGAACCTTTGTATGGCCTTTGTTCAGCAAGGTATCTAAATGGAAGAGTAATCCTGTTCAAGTCCTAAGGGTTTCTGCAGAATACCCTTTGATGAAGTTCCATGTTTGATAAAGCTGATTAAATGGTTTAACTGGCATTGGGTTTGGATTTTGGAAGTCATCTAACTTGACAAAGCATTTTTAGTTGTCAGCAAAAGCTAAAAAATTAGCATGATATGAGAGAAGTTAATCAAAATCCTGTTCAGCATTTTAAATGTAATTGTAAATGGCAAGGCGTTGTCACATGGGTATTTTTCTAATGAGGTTCTGCACGGTTTGGTCCTGAATTGCTTTTGTGTCAGTAGAATCACTTCCAGAATTACTGATGATAAAATTGGCAGATGACTCATATAATTTGAAGGTGGAAAATACTACATAGAAAGTCATCAGTATAAAAAAATTGGCATGCTGAGAACTATTAAAGGACACCAAAGGCACTCAGACAGAAACATTCGTTTAAGGTAATTTGTGTGGCAACAAAAACTGTAGTCCTGCTCATGACATGATCTCTGTCTCATGAAACAGTGATTCTAGAAAGCTGCTAGTCACTAGTAAGCTGAAGATTGTGAGGTCACTGGGTCCTTTTGGATAAGGATAGCCAATATCCTTAGCTAAGGCAATATCAAGTAGGAGTGAAGAGGTTGTGTGATCTGTGTTCTCAGCACTGATGCAAGCACTCCTGGGATATTTCAAACACTTATTGCATTCATATGCTGTAAAGAACATTGTGAAATGGAAGAGGATGTGAATATCATAAATTTAAAGGAACTTAAGAAATAAGTGATTTGATCGCAGTTTATAAGTAGCTGCTTCTGGGATACAGAAGTTTGAAGGCAGAGGACTACTCATCTGAGAGGAGAAGAATCTGGTAAGGTCAACTGGAAGTTGACATTAGGGATGTGCAGTATAGCAAAAAAGGTGTAAATTGTTGATAGAGATGATCATTAGCTAGTGAAATTATCTGTCACCAAAAGTTTCTGAATTCATATTGGATATACTGCCAAAAAAGATGCTGGCGCAGCTGTTGAAATTCAGGGACTTCTGATGGCTTTAGTTTAGGAAAAGGCTTGATTAGATTAACAGAGTTCTCTGACTTTAAATCTGTTAATACTTTGGTGAATCAGGGCGAGTACGTTTACACATCAGAAGCATCCCAGTTAGAAAGAAGAGATTTCACGTCCTTGCCAGGTCTACTGTTAAAATATCTCAGACAACAGAGCCACCTAGAATATAATTCTTTGACCTTGTCCAAGCCATCAGGGGATATTCCAGTATTCTTCTCTCAGAGCTGGCACCTTCTGCTTAAGTAAGCTGATCATTTAAGACAGAAGAATGCACAAATTTACCTTTTGTTGTTGTTGTTAGAAAGAGCTCCCTGAGGAGTAAATTTAATAGCTCAGTACTCACTGCTGAGTTAATGGCCACTCAGCCTCCAGGTGAATGAGACTAATTTTTTAACATTACGAAGGTTAGGCTAGGCCCAGCAATTAAGGTAATCAGTTACAGATGATCTCTGTTGTTCATCTGTTCCTGTATATAAAACTTCCTGGGACTCCAAGGATGGATTTTCACAAGGAAGAATTTGTTGCCAACAATGCATATGCCTTGATTTTCTTGTCCATTCACACTGGCGTATTTTTAGTTTTGCAGTTACAGATGGCATCAGTTGACTTTGGCTGACATGTTCATCCTTCAGGGAAAAAAATGAACCAATTCCAAAATTATGTACGATAAAGTCAGCTGGGTACTTATCTTAATCCTTTATCTGTTGTGGCTTTTGAAGCAGTGCAGCACACAGCTGCAGAAATGATGCCTGAAACCACTTTGGATTAAACAGAGGATCAGTCAACCATTGCACAATACCTATTACCGTGTTTACTTAGCTTTAATTTAACTGGGGTCCATCTGTGCTGCTCTGCTCAATGTCAGTGAGGTTCCTTTCAGCTTGCTATATTTAAGAAGTTTGTAAAGAAATTTGAGAAGCAAAATAATGTTATAATTCTAAAGACTAGTTAAAGAAAGCTTCTTTTATCAGAACTTTTTTAGCTTGCAGAAGGTCCTAAAGGCTTTGTGTCTTATTTTTATAAGCATGTTTGAAATATTTTGATCAGATATTTTAAACTTGAAATTGTTAAAATTCATTTAATAGATTTTTAAAGTAAAATGTGTAAATATAGAACTGTATTTATTATTACAGTGAAATGCAACTACAGTAAAGGACATGAGATTAAGCCCTGTACAGTTTCTTACTGATATTTGCTATATTTTCTGCTCGTGTATGTTACTAAATTCATTATCTGTAAATAATATAATGTAAATGTGTAGTGATTGTAAATACGTGACGTGCTTTCTTTTCTATCAGTGTTCAGAACATATGAAAGTTGTAATAAAATGTGACTACACAGTAAAGAGCATTTAATCCTGACCTAACACCTCACAAAATGGTATGCATTCTCAATTAATCCTTCCTGAGTTATTGCAATACTTACACTTACCTCCCTAGGTGTCTGAAATTCTTGACCAAGTATAAGTTACAGGTTGTGTGTTGTAAAAAAAAAAAAAAAAGAAAGAATAACAGTGTTTCATTTCAACACATAGTAAATCTTTTACCACAACTTCACTCGCAGACCCTATGAACAGATCCTGCTCCCTGTGCATGCTGCCGTGTCTCGCTGCTGACCTCTCACAATTGCCACAGGTGAGAACAGCATCAGGTCAGGCACACGTTACCCACAACCCACAACCTTCAGACCATACACATGAGATGTGCAATTCGACTGCACAAGGCTGCTGCTTCTAGTAAGACAGCAAATTCTCTCATATCCTTCCTTATTTTCTCTCCGACCCCTAATCCAGCAGGTGAAGCAGGTAAGGGGATAACCTAAGTTCATCTGATACGTGGCAGAGAGGCAGTAGCACCGTCAGGTTTGAAATGGATGGAGGTGCTAAGGGCAAATGAAAGCTGTGGCTTAAAACACAGGCCTTGGCAAGAGCAAGGTTGCTCAGGCTGCACCAGAACTTCCAGCTCAATTGAATTAAAGGCAGGCAGCAGCTAAGCCCAGCCATGTCATTTTCTAGGCAACAAGGAGAGGTGAAGCAGTGCATGCCTTCTCGTTAAGAGGGACTGCAGCAGAGGACAGGTACATGTGCTTGGTTTTTCAGAGATGGGGATTGTGAGTCATTTCTATGAAGTACTTTAAAGACAGGGGTAAAATACCAGTGAAGCAAAAACTCTCAGAAAGCAGTTGTTTAGTCAGGACTTCATATGGCAAGTAAGAAATTACAAAGATTTTTTTAAAAGAAAGTTAAATTGTCCTATAGGTAAATGGACTTCAGCAAGGAGCACAAAGGTTCTCAGGCTAGATAAGGAGGCTAGTTTGGGAAGGTCATTTCAACCAGACGTGCCTGTGGAGAAGAAGTAAGTTTGTTGGCTGGGTTTTAGAACAGTCTTATTGAGATAGGACAGGACCAGCAGAAAGCAGGAATAAGAAAGTCATTCATTATCTTTAGGAGGAAAAAAACAGAAGCATGACAAAGAGCATAGGGGAGTGCATAACTCCGGAAGGACAGAGGCCTTCAAGAGACAGGATGCAAATGGGTTGAGTTTTATGAGATATTAAGAAGCATGATGGAGTTTTGTGAAGGATGGAGAGCTCAAAGCAGATACAAAAAGATGGCTGAGGACATTGAAATGGTGAGAAAGCAAGCAAGTAAAGATGATTTCACATGCATGTGTGCACCAGACAGTGTAAGCAATATTAGAGCCAGGAACCATAAGGAAGAAGAATGAAATTGTATTACTTTAGGAGGAAAATACTACAACTTGAATAATGAAGGGAGAGAGAATACCTACAAAGGAAGAGTGAGCTGGTTGATGAAAGCCTCGATGCAGAAGGGAAAAACAGGCACGAAGGTTATACATCTTGGTATATGAAAGAAAGACTTTAATTAATTTATGTACCAAATAGTGAGCAGTAGTGCCTGAGGTCACAACTTCAGTGTTCTGGGCAATGTGCATAGGGGACTTCTCCCTGAAAGCCCTTGTGCCACAGATGTGTAGTGTTCTCTGCAGTAACAGCTGAAGGGGAGTTTACTGCAGGCTCATGCAATGGGTTGTTTAGGGAGAGCAGACAGAGCATGGCACTACTCTGGCTCAGTAGACACATTGTTGAGTTTTATTCGGGAGCTCAGTCCTCAGAGAAGTTTCAGATGGCCAAGAAAGAAGAGCTAGCCAGAGATACAGTGAAAGCCATAAAGAACATGAGATCACCTGTGAAATAATAGATGGCAGATAAAGGCCAAGCCTTAGCAGACACGAGAAGAGACACACAGAGAATGACAAGCAATGCTGCACCAGGTGGATGTGCAGCTTCAGTCTCCACCCCTAAAAGAGAGGAGAACATCCCTGACTAATCTGGTGGTCATAATTGATCTCAAATGGAGACCAGCCACTTGTGCAGTCCTTGCTGTTGCTGCTGCTCCATATATGCTTCCTGTCTCCGTGACCTACATACACTAGGCAGCAGTGACCTATATGTACTGGACAGTGAGAAAGCTGCTACCGTATAAAGTATCAAACCATCTCCTATCCAAATTATCTGTAATAGGAATTTCAGCTTAACAGGGGCACCACTTATTTCCTCTGACTGTTGTGTGAAATACAATATCATAATGAGACATTTCTCTGTCATCAATTTAGGTCGCTATATGAAAGTTCAGGTGCTGAAAATTTCATTGATCAATCACTTAAGAAGGGATCAAATAATTTAAAAATGTAGCAAAAGTAATATCTTCCTTAGGAAGACACTGTAAGACAAGGAAGTGGAGATAGAGGAGTAAGAACATGGATACAAAAGCTAACAATATAAAAACAGAAGTAGGGTCACAACAGCAGCAGCAACAGTGTCAGAAAATTCTTTCCAGATCCATGAAGCACAGTAATTGTGCAGCTCAGGTGCTGCAGAAGACAGCTCTCAAACTCCAGGTGAGCTGTACTGGTTCCACCAGCAAGGGAGGGACCAGTACCTCCACCAGCCCTAATAAGCACTTCAGGTTCTCTTTCATTAACATGTGCCAAACGAGGGCCTGGTCTGTCCTTCTGCAGCAGTGTTATTGTAAAAAATAATGTGAAGCTAAGCCTAGAAAACTCATAGAACTCTTTATATGTCTTTGCTTGAACAGAATCCCAGCTACATGAGATTAGAAATTTTAAAGAAAAATGCAAATTTACCCATGCTAATAAGGAAAGCAGAAGAGATTTCATGTGTTATACCCAACCCTTGCAAGTATACCGGAAAGAAAAGGAAGTATCAACAGTAAGATCATCTTGTTCATATAACGAGAATCACAGACTTGTGCTCCAGTGACTCTGGAGACATAGGAAACATGAGTATATTCTCTCCATAAAAAAAATTGTTGTGGCATTGTCAAAATTATCTAAAGATCCGATCTCAGTCATAAGAAAAAAAAACATTAAGAATATTCCTCTTGAGAGATGGCCCACAGCCAGGATTTCTAAAAAACTTAATCACAGAGTCCACTCAAAATCCCTGTTTAATTTTTTCACAGGTGGCAACACTTCCACTTGTCAAGTAAAAAATATGCTTTGTTTACAAGAGGAAAACTGTCCATCTGTGAATCTAAATACTTCCACTAAGTTTTATGCATGCACATACCAGAGTCTTTTGCAGTCAGCCTTGAAGGTCTCAGGACTCCAAAACTAATTCTTCAAGGAAGTTTCAAACATCTCCTTCTGCATCTGGTGTCATTCTCTATATGCAATCACTGTTTTCACAGGTGTCTGCAGTTACTAATTTGGTTCCATGGATAACAACAGCTTCTCAGGACCATCTATGGAGGTCACTGCAGTTATTATCAGCATTTCCCATTTATGAACTAACCTATTTCTGGAGGAAGGAGTTCTCCCAGCCTTCCAAGAAAAAAAGTAATAGGGGAGATTGTTCTACTCAAAACAGGTGTTTCATCTCCCATAGGAAGTACCGCTGCCTTCTGGGAAGTCCTTCTAGGTCTCTTTTCTGGTTGACTATGAAAATGAGCTCCAGAGAGGTTTGTGGGGCCAGAGAATGAATTCTAGAATACGAAATCAGTGCTTCAGTGTGAGACACTGAAATGCTAATGGTGAATGGCTCAAACAATTGGCCATCTGCAAAAGCAGCGGGTGCTTTGCTGGCAATGTCATGCAAGGGAACAGCCCAGCTGCAGAGGGAGTGCACACCCTGCAGCAGAGGCTGCAAACAGGGTTTTGAGGCAGATAGGGGAAGAGGCCTGTAAGAAGCAGATCCTGGGAAATGGGATAGTGCTTTTTATCATGCCAATGTCCTACATTACACAACTGGCTCAGGTGTAAAACTTCCCTCTGAGGGAGATAATGGGACATTCACAGGTAGGTCTGAAGGTTCATCCCTTGTGATGGGGCATAACTAGCTCAATTGTGCTGATGTGAGAGGCAGCTGCCATGTCTTAGAAGGTGTCATAAAACATCAAAGACTCCTGAAGTGCTACATGACCCACAGTGTTGCATCAGACAGTGTAAAACTGCCCTCCCAGGGGAGGTACCTGGGTGTTCCCACTGAGCCTGAGTGTATATTAACCCACTGGACTTTGTGTTTCATGGGCTTCCCCCACCCCTGGTAGGTCAAGACTGCCACCATCACTTCAACCAACAGACATCTAAATTGCAACAATCAAGTCTCAACGCTGCATCTGAGGATGGTGACCGTATTCCTTTCTCCCTCCTTTTTCTTCCTCTCTACTTTCTCTCTCTTTCTTGTCCTAACTTCTTCTTGTAAGCCAGACTAAAAAATGCCTGTCAATGCCTTAGTAAGTGCCTTGTTATGTCTGGATAATTTAAAGGTAGCTATGTTTAAGTTTGCAAAGCTAAAGTTTGTGAAGTTCGTTACTTTGTCTGGATTTTGTTTTAAAATGTGACAAGTACCTTAGTCCACCTTAATGTTCTAAAGTTTGCAAGCAAATGCTTGTTACTGAATCTCCTGAGAATTTTGTTGTTTCTCCTGTGCACCATCCAGAGTGAATCAAACAGTGTTCCCCTAAACCCATGGAATGGAGTGGCACACAACAACATCTTAATGCCTGAAGTCGGAAAACAGTTTCCTGATGTAATTGAATGCCTTACTGTGAATGTAAAGTATGAGTTTTTCTTTATTTGATATATATTTGTCCCAGTATGCAGATAATTCTCCAAATTGTTGGAACTTCCCATGGTCTTAGGGGGGTTTTGCTGGGATTTGTGGTTTTTCTGGGTTTTTTGGTAGGTTTGGACAACAGGACATATTCTGGAAAAGTTTCTACTTCCCTGGATACCGAGTTCTGCTCAACCTGGCCACCCAGGTGGGCTTCTCCATCCTGTTGTGGAGGACCTGGAGAGCTAAAGATACCAAGTCCTAAGACATTGAAGAATATGTCTCTAAGGGACAATGACATTCTTGCTGAGCTGAAATAAGCCAATAAAGCACACGGAATGGAAGCTAGGAACACTGACAGCAGAGTCTGGAATGTGTTCATCATCACAAAGACAAGGAGTCAATGTGCTCTGTCAGAGAAAAATACACTTTCACTTGGCAGGGAGGTAAAGTCAGAGCAGACTGGAAACTCTGTAGGATCACCATGGGCCAGAAAGCTTTTGCAATTACCTTAGAAAAATAGAGACTGCATATCAGAAAAATATTCTTTTGGAGTTTTCTTCAAAGAAAGTGCCCCAGCTCTTCAGCCCAAGCTCTCCTGTAGGAGGCTTTCATCTGTGCAGTGAGTGATGCCAAAATATCTGTATCAGGAAATGCCACCTCTGGAATTGAAAGCAGCCTCCATGGCTTCCTGAAAAAAGCTGCTTTGCAACTGAAAGTCATGAGCCCTCCTTGCTCTAGACTTAAAAGTACCACAAGCAGAGCATTTAACATAAGTTTGCCAATCTCTAAGAGAGCAAGCATAGAGAGGTTGTATAGAGATTGAGTTTCTTTTTGTAGGAGAAAAACACAAGAAAAGACAACCTTTGAAGATGCTGGAGCAAAAGCACTTTAAAAATCTCATAGTCAAGTTCCTCATTCAAAAAAGCAGCAAAGATGAACCAAAATGACAGTGGGCAAACCATGTATGGCCCCATGTGCTGGACACAGGAGGATTGTAACAATCTCCTGAGAATTTATTACAGAAATGTTAGAAAACAAACAAAACAATAAATAATTGTGTTTTATTGGGTTCATCAAGTGGTAAGTTTGGCAAACTGACAGACCATTCAAAATTCAAATAGCTTTACTTTCTATTCACTCTACTTAAATAGGAATAGGTAATACTAGCTTGGACAGAAACTAAATACGTGTCAAATACAAATAAAATATCAGTATTTATAATTTAGTTTCTATCCCTGAATACTACTTTTCTACCTACAAAAACTGATTGGCTCTACCTTGAAAAACATTATCTCTCCTTTTCCCATTCTCTTGGTACTATTCTTTACACAAGACTGTGGATGTATGTAGGTCCTTCCATGTCTTTATGCAATTCCCCCCCATCCCACCCGAGAATTTTACAACTGTAGGAAATTCATTTTGTGACCCATAGGTGAACTGTTATCAGTATCCATTTCTCTCTACTCCTATTATTATCTGTGTTAGGAGAGCACTTTGGAGCTTTGGTCTCATACCAGAATCTGACTGCTCTAAGCACCGCAAAAACACGAAAAGAAAAAGCCTAGTTGGAAGCTCTCAGAGCTAGATCCTGAACACACAAGAGCATAGAGACAAAGGAGAAAAATGGCTAAAAAAGCCCGTAGACCTTTGCAGTGTAGAATTCAGAAGCTTTCCAAGGACCTTCTTCACTTCAGTGGATTTCAGCAAGTGTTTATTCCCACACCAAATATTCCTATTTGCACAGTGAAATTTCTCACATTTGTAGGCAGTTAACTACAGCATAGTCCTAGAAACTGTTGCTTTATGGTAGAGTGAAGCATTTCTCATCAAATGTAGGACCTCATAAATAAAACATTAGGTCTGATTTTTATTTTTTTTTAATAGATGACAAACAATAGAGCTATTATCCACTAAGTACCATTCTTACACCAAGAGCCTTTCATAATGACAGCAGCATCTTAAAAGTGCTTTGATCTATGAAGGATCAAATATCTTTGTTTCCTATTAACATAGCTCCCTTTCCCAACAGAGCACAGAGCATTTCTGATAATGGCACTCTTATTACAATAATTAGAAAAAGATTGTTCAGCTTTTTTTCCTCCTTAGAGCTCCCTGGCAAATTTCTCCTTTTGTGTCATTCAGATTTTCTACCCCAAATACCTCTGTCATAAGGAAAAAATTTTAAAGTTTCACATTTTATGGCTCAGAAGTTTAGGCTGCCAACGTGATGTTAACCAGCCATTAAAAGATTTAGAAGAAGGACTCAGACTAAGAAGTAAGCCATCACCTTTTAAAAATAATGTATTTTTTAAATGTGAGCGAGATTTTCAATAAATAGATCATTTAATAAGGTAGCAGAAATGTGCCCTGGCTTTATTTGCAAGGGAGACATGAGAAAACACTCCAGGAAAAGCTTGTCCCAAGGGATTTGAGAGTGTAATGTGACCAGAAGCAGAATTCGCAAGACAGATGACAGACAGAGGAAGACAGTTGCTAAGTGAGTATTCCCAGACATCTTACTGGAAGCTTAGATTTCTTACTTTGTCTTGCCCTGCAATACTCAGCCTTTTGCCTCTTCCATCAGGGATGTAGCTCTGAGGTCCCAGGCAACCAGGGCTGGATGGAGAAAGTCAGCATTTTTTTGCCAGGCTCTTAGTGCCACCATGTGCCCAAGTGTGCTTCACTGCCGCTGGGAAACGCTCGTTTTCCTTTTCAGTTTCTGATTCAGCGAGTCCTGCCTTTTCTGAAAGGCTCAGAGGGACAGTTTGAGAAAACTCCCCGTGCAAATTTGAGGAATTCAGGGAGAAGGCACGCTCCCAGCCTCTCCTGCCTTGCTGGTGGTGGAGATGGACAAAAGGCTGGCAATGGGAGCCCTTCGGCTTCAATGGTTTTCCAATCTGAAACAGAGTATCCTTGATCAGCAAGATGGTTTCAAGTCACAGCAAAACCTTTTACATGCAGAAGGAAAACAATCAAAGAATAGATCGACTGATAAACTGATCAAAGGGCTCCAGCATTATAAGAGAAAAGGATCTCATCAGCAGCACGGGGAAAATTACATCAGGAAAGTCAAACGCACAGGAAACAGACCCCAACCAAGCAGATCTGGGAAAGCAGTGGCTAAGAAATCATGTGCAGGGGACTCCCATGTCCATACAAAAGAATGGTCAGGAAATCAAGGAAACTAAGTATATCGACACTGTTATCCTTATCTACGTGTTTATTATTCTATAAAAGGCACATATTCCCGTTTTCTTCAGCTATCTAAAAAGGCAAGCTTTAAATCCAGAGTATTTGGAATGCTGAAGATAGGACAGGGATGTCCTGAATCTATTGATGTGTTACAGTTCACGATTCCAAAATCATACGGCAGGTGGGACATTAGAAAATGTGTTGGAGAAGCCAAGGAGATGGTCAGTACTGCAGCTGACTTTGAAAGCCCATGTGCACAACCTTAATACTGGCAGCCCAATAAGTGTGCAGGTGGGCAAATTACAGTAAGGATGTATGACCAGAGACTTACACACTCCTCAAAAGCAGAAATGTCCTAGAAAGTACCTCAATCTGCACACATTTGACTGCTCAGTCAAACTGGAATCTTATTGCCATCACCACCACCACAGGTTCTTGTAAGGCTTATGGAAACATAATAATTTTATTAGGAAAGCATCCCCTCTTTCACCCTGTGTAACTGTTTATGTACTTGTTCTTTTATCCCTACAGTCCTGGGAAGGTTGACATGTAATGCTAGCTCAGAGGAAAAGAGATGTGAGCTGCACTGGAGAGCTTCAGCTGAAAGAGCACTTGAGCAGTGCCAGCGGCCCACCTGCTGCCTCCAGCAAAAGGCATCAGGATCCCATCTTCAGCTCTTTGGACACTCAGAATTTTCAGGATCCCAGTTCCATCCAGCAAAAAGCCAGGAGGCTTCAGTCAGTGTGCTTGGTTCTATGAGCCCCTCCGGCTCCAGAGTCCCAGCATACAACCTGCCACCTGCCCCTAGACACAGTGGCTACTTCTGTGCTGTGAACTACACTGTCTGGGGATATTGTCTGCCCTCAAAGCATTATCCAGGTCTACACACACTCACTCCAATCCCTCTTCCTTCCAAAATAGAATGGGCTTGCCCATAAACCATCTTGAGAATGGTGTCTGATCTACACAATACTTTACTAAACAAAACTGGAACAGATGCTGTATGGCCCAAAACCATGTCAGGGACCCTGCTAACAGTGGGTTGAACTACTAGCCTGAGCTTAAGTCTGTATCTTGCCCAATCCCACTAATACAACCGATGTTCCTGGAGTTTCTGGCACAAATCCAATGGTTCAGAGGGACAGAGTCCAGAGTGTAGGCTTAGTATTCTATCAATGTGTCCAGCAGAACTGGATGCAGAATATCCAAGGCAGCTAGGTGTATTTCTTGACTTGGCTTACAGACTTTCCAGCCCACTCCATTGTCCAGTTGCCTGCAGTCTAGGAAACACAAAACCCAGTGGTGGATAAGGCCCAGTAGACAGCCTCATCAGTGGGTGCTTTGTGACTGGATCAAGGCTTCTTGACTCCAGGTTTCCATGGGTGATTCTCTATGCAGCCATTTCTACATATTACAACTTAGGACTTTATCTACATCAAAAATCAGTGTTCAAGACACAGAGTGAGCTCAGGTCCTGGCGTTGTAGCTGCATGTTCTGTGCCCCTCTAAGTGCTAGTTAAGAAGGCCAGGCTGAAACAGTTTTCATTGCTCCATTTCCACAAAAGCCTTTCATTACTTAAAGCCTCTGGACCGCTTAGTAGAATTGGGCAGAAAAAAAGGCAGAAAGACACACAAAAATAATAATCAAGCCTAACCTTTTCTCTCAGTTCATCTGATAAAGTGCTGGCACAAGGCTTTCAAAAATAACTCAATATAGAACTCTGGAAGGATTATGCTGACCGAGTGATAAAAGCACATGCATTATGTTCATTGGCACTTTACAGACCCTGACCCTCTCATGTGCTGATTTCAGACAAAAATTTACTTTTTGCCTCCAAGATGAATTCCACTGGTCATTTTCCTATCTCCCATCATGTAATTGTAAATCCACTTACATTATATATGGTGTGTTATCCTTCTCTCTCCACAGTAATCTCCAGACAATGCATCAGATTATGCTGAGGCTTTACAGCCAGAAAACATGTGGAAGCAGGACTTCCTACTTACAGAGTCAAAACTACTCCACTGAGCTGATGCACAAGCACCACATGCCAGTCCTTGGCGCTTCTCAGCCTGTAGCAAACAGGTGCACTCTAAAACCAAGTTCTTTGCAGTCTGAACAAGATTGTTACCCATAATTCAGTCTTTGGCTTCATCCGAGTCTTCTGCGTTTGGCTCCTGACAACACAGCACTGTAGTATGCACCTGTTACAGGACTTGGTCGTGCTATACACCATCTCCTGCATCCATCATTAAACCCTCAGCACAGACTGCATGCCTGTCTTTGGGCATAGCTTCAGCTATCTTAAGACTTTTGTGACTGTAATTTTTTTAACCATGGAGTTTGTTCTCGAGGTAGAGAGATTTCTAGTTGATCCTCTCGCAATCACTTTGGAGATGATGGTAACACACTTACAAATGCACCATTTGGAGGCACTTCTCCTTTGAAAGTGTGCTTCAGTCTTCTGGTCCATGTAAGGTGATGTAAGGAATGTTCTGCCACTCTTTCCTGCTGTCCCAACAAGTTTTCAGACAAAGTTTGACTTTTTCTGACTGTACAGAGGTTTGAACCGTGCAGCTCATGGTGTTAATCTTCCTATTGAAAGCTATCTAAGCTATCCTGGCAGAGAAAGGTGCCTTAAGATCTCTTCTAGAAGAGGAATGAAGTTCACAGAATGTTTCAAAGTCCTGATTTTGGCTGGGGTAGAGTTAATTTTCTTCTTTGTAGCTGGTATGGTGTTGTGTTTTGGATGTAGTACGAGAATAGTTTTGGTAACACACTGATGTTTTGGTGGTTGCCAGGTAATGCTTATACAAAGTCAAGGACTTTTCAGCTTCTCCTGGTCAGCCAGGACAGCTGACCCAAACTGGCCAAATGGATACTCCAGACCACATGGTGTCGTGCTGAACAATAAAACTGTAACTGGTTGGGATGGGGGGATCCCTGCTCAAGGACGGGCTGGGCATCAATCAGTGGGTGATGAGCAACTGTATTGTACATCACTTAGGAGTTTGGGTGAGGGGTTTTGGGGGGAGTGGGTTATTTCTCATTTCCTCTCTTTTCATTATAACTATGTCACTGTTATTGTTAGCATACTGTATTTTATTTCAATTATTAAATTGTTCTTAAACTGTTCTTACACCAGCCCATGGGTTTTACCTTCTTCCTGATTCTCCTCCCCTTCACACCAGGGAGGGAGGGGGTGTGACTGAGCAGTTGCGTGGTACTGAGTTGCTGGCTGGTGTTAAACCACAAGTCCTTTTTTTTTTTTGGTGCCAGACATGGGGCAATGAAGGGTTGAGATAAAGAAAAATATGATTAGAACATGTTAGAACAAACCTGTTATAAACATTCATTATTAATAGTCACTGATCACAATGTTGATTTACTTGCTCTCAGAGCTGTTGTGCTTCTTATCTGAGTTGCATCATGTTGTACTTTAATGCTGGCTTACGATATGACAGAATTGCTGGTTGTGAAACCAATCTGTTATTTGTACTCAGCACTGCTGAGTGTCACCTACTGTGAGCCATCTATTGGAAACTATTCATAATGATATCTTTTACCTTTTCTCCTCGGGAGACCCAGCCCATGGAAGACACACCTCCATTTGTCTTCCTCTTCTCCTCCAGGCTGATTACTACAGCTCTTGCAAATTTCAAATATCCTTGGGATGTTCAAACCAGCATGGTTTTATTGCTGTCCTCTGACTGTGTTCCAGGTCTTGTTGAACAAGTATTTAAGAAAACCACCCAGAGATCTGTGCTGAGATTGGACAGCTCTGAGTGGACAGGTGTGTGGGATAGTATGGACAAGTGCCTAGGACAGTGGGTACCTCCAGTGTTTTGGAACTTCCCCTAAACAAGTGCAGGATCCAGAAAAACTAGGTAATTATTTGGAAAAAGGATGCCATCAGCCTGGCAATTCCAGAGCAACGCAAAGCACTGCAACGTGCTGGGTCCTGGCCCAGGCCTACCGAGCCCTATTCAGCACTATTCAGGATCCCCAAGGGAGAAGGATCTCCCTGCATTTGATGACAAAGTGACAGGCGCTGCAGCTACTCCAACCCTGGCCCCAAGCCCTGCGGCTGAACCAGAGCACCAACCCCTACCAGTATCAGTCACCCCTTTTCACCAGAAAAAATGGACAGCAGAGATCTCGTTTAGTAAAGGAGAACAGAGCAGGGGCATCACAAGCACAGGAGGAAGAGGCAGAACAGGTGTGATCACCTGACTGCCCCAATACTTAGTAACAGGGCTAGTGGTGTGGAATTAGAGGATAGGGAAACCAAGCAGCTGGGATCACCTTCTAAGCTCTGGAACACCTGCAATATATTGATGATGTCATCATGTGGAGCACTAAGCAGCAGAATCTTTTGAGAAAGGAAGGAAAATACTAAAAACTATTATTTATTACTAAACTTTTCTTATTTCAACCCATGGATTTTACCTTCTTTCCCATTTTTCTCCCCAACCCAATGGGAAAGGGAGCTGTATTAGCAAGTGGCTGTGTGGTATTTGGTTGCTGACTAGGGTTAAACCACAACACAGAGGGAGAAGAAAGCTTCAGGAGGGAAAGGTGAGAGCTGATGTGATTACAGAAAGTAGGTGCTGAAAAAATGCAGGCTATTTCCACCTTACATAAAATCACAACTAAAACTTCCTCATGGAAGCTAGTAGAAGCAGTTCTGTCTTCCTATTCATGCTCTATTAGCTCCAGTCAATACAAGCAAAAACATCACTGCCCTCCAAGACTCATTCTTAAAAGATCCCCAACCACCTTTCCTCAGCCACAGTTTTGTCAAACTGACCAGAAAACCTAACTCCAAGGGTGACAAATGAGAGCTAGACTGACAACTGTCATGAAAATAAAGAGAGAAATCAGTGAGGATTATTATCTTGATGAACAGCTCCTCACAGATCACCCATGGCCATCACATGCTGTGGCAGCAGTGAGAAATTAAAAATCATTACCTTTTCCAAAGACACAGAGTTTTTCCCAGCTCAGACTCTTTGAAGCAAATCACTTACAGAACACCATCATTGTGTTTTCTGTGCTTTTTTTTCTGCTAGATCAGGCCCTCCTGACTGTACTGAAAGGTTTCTTCCCATTTAATCTTTGTCAACATTTTACTGAGCCATGATACGGTCACTGCTGCCAGCACCCCAGGTGCAGCAGTGCAAACTTTATGGTGGCATTTTATGCTCCCATTAACAGAGAACAAACAGACAGATTGATAGTTCATTGCTAACAGCTTTACAAGGTTTAAGTTTCAGTTACAGGCCATACTCTGCTTTATTATCTGCTACTCTGGTAGGACAATAACAAATAGTTGCATGCAATAAAAAAGAAAAGTAGCAGTTAACGTTTATAGCCACTTTTAAGCCAAATTTTGATCTTGGGCTCCTTGCAAACATT
The DNA here is from genome assembly GCA_013397175.1 of Platysteira castanea. Taxonomy (NCBI): domain Eukaryota; kingdom Metazoa; phylum Chordata; class Aves; order Passeriformes; genus Platysteira; species Platysteira castanea. The sequence goes on along the minus strand of VYXC01001152.1, from coordinate 44,750 downwards.
AAGCCACCTTACAGATAAGGATAAGCTGACACTCCTGCTCTGTTCTAGAAAACAAACCTTTGCTGCTCTCGCCTCCCTTCTGACCGCCCCTTAAAATCAATGATAGGATGCTTCCCAGTCTCAGGTGAAATGTGAGGTCATGTAAGGACGTAGTCGATTCCCCAGGCAAGATGCAGCTCACTGCCCTGTGTTTCTGAATGACATTTAATGGGATGTCAACTGAAATTACCTGTGAGGAGGAAAGGGCTTAGTTAAGGTCTGACCAGTGTAAGGAGAGATTCAGGTTCCCCAGGGAAGTGATGGAGTCACCATCCCTGGAAGCGTTCAAGAAAATGAGTGGACTTGGCACCTCGTGGTAATGGTTCAGTGGGCATGCTGGTATGAGGGCAAAAGTTGAACTTGATGATCTTGCAGGTCTTTTCCAACCTTAATGATCCAATGTGAGCACTCTGGATCCTCAGGGACACAAACTCATCTCACAGAACATTTATAGTAAAATTCAGGAGAAAAGGGAGCTAAGGAAAAACACCCCATCTTTCATTATCAACACAACCTTGACCTTGGGTATATTGTGAAATTGGATCCAAGCATCCAGCTGGACATGGTATACATGCAGGACAGCACCACAGACCAGTGAATGGATGGGGGTTTGAGCTGTATTGGGTTCTTCAGGGAAGCTGCAGGATGTGGAAGTTTTCACAGCCCCTTTTCACTTAGCTCCTCTGAATATGACGTGAATTTCTAATGTTTGGTGGGATATTGCCACTTTGAGAAGTTAGCTACTCCTTCAAGTAGGTACTGAGCATAACAGCAGCAGTGCAGGTGGACAAGGAATATGCCTGAAGGATTTTGAAAGCAAGCTTGTTCTACACAATTCCCTCTCAGAGATGAGGCAAGGTCTCAAACACCTGCTGTACAAAATCTACACACTTCCTTAGTCTTCTCAATTTAAAATGTCTATTTATTGTTTCTGACAATCATCTTAACAAAAACTAAGGAAAAAAAAACCCCAAGAAACTCCAGCCTAAAATACAACTTTCATCCTGAATTAATAAAGCCAGGCAGGAAGTCTCTATCGCTGACTGCAATCAGTGCACTGACTATATAAAACAAAAGGTGCAGAGGTGGAGCATCTCAATAAAAACATTAAAGACACTATGAAGTCCACAGCTAGCTCTTCAGCTCCTGGATATACTAAGGTAAGAAGTATTTACAAAGTTAGACAAGTGCAAAAGATCACTTACTCAGCTCTGCCTCGGCCAGAGATGGTCAGAAAGGACCAACACTGCTGGCCTGGCCCTGTGCTTTTTGCCCTTGACAAAGGAGCATGGAGACAACTCGGGTGGAAGGTGAGATTGGTAACACTAAGGTGGTGTTAAGCACACAGGTTTATGTGTATCAGGAACACGACAGCATCACTAAATCACTGAAGCTGGAAGGGACCTCTGGAAACCACCTGCTCCAGCTCCTTGCTCAAGCAGGGGCATCTTTTAATGTCTCCACTAGCTCTCTGGCCACCTGTGCCAGCACTCAGTCACTTTCACACCAAAAAAAAGTGTCTCCTGACATTCAGCCAAAACCTCCCACATTTCAGTTTATGCCCAGTGGTTCTAGCCCTGCCACTGGGCACCACTAAGAGCTTAAGAGCTTGGCTCTTTACATCCTCCTTTTGTACACATTGACAAGCTCCTCCCCTGATATTTCTTCAGGCCAAAGAGTACCAGCTCTTACGGCCCTTCCATATATATGGGATGCTCATCCCTTATCTTTGTGGCCACTCAGTGGGCTCTCTTCAGCAACTCCATACCTCTTTTGAACTGGGAAGTCAGACTAGGGTACATGGCTGCAGGAATGGCTTCATCAGTGCTGATGAGAAGGATCACCTCCCTGGACCTGCTGGAGATGTTTTTTCTAATGGAGTACAGGAAGGGGGTAATGGCCTTTGCCATGGCAGAATGTAAGAGTATCAGCTGTCCCCATGTGTACTAGTGAGCACTAAAATAACCAACACCAAATGAGAGTAGTAGATTCAATTTTTCTTTCTTGGTAAAAAAAAAAAAAAAAAAATTTGTGCTGGTCTGAAGACCATGCAGCTTCTTCATTTCAGTTTCTAAATTAACAATTCCTATTATGATTAGCCACTTTTATATATCATCAAGCAAGATTGGGTCAAAACAATATGAATTAAGGCCAGTGGAAATCAGAGCAGGGGAAACCAAAAGCCCACAATGTTCTATCTCCAAGTATGTTGGGAAGCCATTAAGGCAGAGTATACATGATTAATCCCTGATGAAAGCACTATAACCCTTGACAGCTTTTCCATTTTTAATAGTGGAAGAGGTAAATAAACACTGCTGCAGAAAAGTATCAACTGTTTATCTGAAAAGTTTTAAAGATGAACTACGAAAAAATACTTGGCCAATGTATGTAAGCCAGCATTCATCAAACTTAAGGGGGTTCTCAATAGAAAAAAAATTAAATACTACACTTTTGTGGTCTGTGCCATACTACATAAGTGTGAACAAAAATCAGGATACCACCCTACTCCAGTAAAGAACAGGTTTGAGTCAGTTTTCCAATACCGGTTTTGTAGTCTACAGAAAAACTTGGCCATTAAAGTGAGTACTTGAACTTTTATATTTAAGCATGACTGATAATTTAAAATTAAGTATGAGTTGTTTAAAAGGACTTAAGGTGCAGAAACACTCTCTATTCCCCTGGATGAAAATCAGTGTTTCCCACTTTTTCCTCCTTTGAGAGCTGCTTCATGTTTAACTTCAGATAAAGTAAGGGGTTTGAAAGTTACTGGGAACTTTATGTCACAAACGACTTTACTTCACTCTCTACCATGAAGACCACTTGTTTACTGGCATCTTAATGAAACATCTATGCAACAGGTACTACAGCTACCTTTTGATGTGATTTGGCACATATTTCATCTCTCTCTACAATGTACATGTAGCGACTTTGGAAACGGGGCCTCACTTCACTAAGGGCAAAAAGGACAATATAAAATGCATACAGGTATTACTGATAGGAATAGCTGTTAAGGGACAAACAACTGTGTACCTGAGGCAAGGGGATGAAAAAAAACCTCCCAAGGGGACAGTTATTCTATATCCACAACAGGCAGTTCAACCACACTTGCTTATCTCTTGAAATAACAAAAGACAACGGATTTTTTTTGAAAGGTCAGCTTGTATTGAAAATATCTCTGCAAAAACACCTGTAATAGCGCAAAGTAGTACCAAAACAAAACAGATGAATATTATCTTTCTTTAAACTGTTAAACTTTATTATAAATTAAAATTTCTTTACAAAAAATTGCACATAATTGACCACTCTTAGGTTCTGATGCACTGGCATTTGCAAAAGTTTCTTTAATCTTCAAGTTTAATAGTCTCTGCCATGAGTCCAATGCAGAAAAGGGCAGTAAGCAACCCTCTTAGAGCCTTCAAGTGCAAGAAGCATACTTGTGGCCACGGCAGTTACACTTTCCTTAAGAGCGGCTGCTTTTGTTTTAAATCCTGTAATGAAAAGGTCTCAAAAAAGGTTTAAAAAAGGAAAAACCCAAAATGGACTAGTTGCTTTTTACTGTAAACACAGCCCAGTAAATTAATCCCAAACACAGATCTCTCAGGCATCAGCGAGAGTGTCAAGTGAATCAGGAACAGCAAAACAAAGAAAACAGTAAATAAAAAGAAAACATAAAAAAATAAAGTCTGTCATTTTGATTAACTATACTTACGTAGATGATGTTATGAGAATCTGGCAGGGCCCAGAAGCAAGGCCAGACAGGGAGTTCATGTTCCAGAAGAAGGTCATGTTAATTGTTTCCAGGTTCAAGGAAAGCAGACTGAAGACTTGATATGCTCAGCAATACTCATCTGCCTTACATAGATCTTAGGGCATGGATCAGCCTGAAGAACCATTCAATTGATTTTGGCATTTTATAGGACTTAGGGCTGACCATACCCAGCGTTCAGTGATTCTTGTTTTCTGTTCTGTAAGTGTTTAAATTTAAAAGCTCATCTAGGCTGACTCCAACCTCTTGGCACTTGGAAACTAGTTTTCTCAGGTTATCAGTTTTACCTCCTCCTGATGCTTCAAACAAGAGTTGCTGAAAGAGATGGGGAAGCAGATATAAGATTTAGCCAGAGCCTGAGCATCACCACATCTATGGATATGGGATATGCAGAGAATTTATATGAAACCTCAAACTGAATCATAAGGAGAAAACATTACATCTTTCCACAGTGTTGCACATAGAGGTAACTTCTGAAGGGCTCTCTGATATAAATGATGGACCTGTAAAATAAAGGCAAGTATTAAAAGTCAGCAAAATTTCATGCACTCAAAATGAAATACTTGAAGCATAAAACTCTCTTGCAATAATTTTTAAAATCGTTTTGAAGTCAAGCATTAAATTGGTACTAAAAGCAAAGGCAAGTTTATGTCTGACCTTAATTCTGACCCTTGTATGAAACATGATTAGTTACTACATGAGGACATGCTATTTTTCTTCACAAGATTCTTGCCTCATTCATTGCACAGGATGGAACACATTCAGGGAATGAAGCAGCTTACTGAGTATTTCTTTCACCACTCAATATGTAGTCTCAAGTCTTGTTTATTGCACATCATCATAATCCTGCAATGAAAATAACTATTTCATGGGCTTTTTTCCTTCAGCATCTATCTATCTATGCTTCAACAATCAGTATGAGTCTTTGCAACTTTCAAAAAAAATGGTTTTACCATTTTAGGGTTCAAAATAGAGGACCAAAATATTTAATACTAGTACTTACTCAAGCGTCCTTCAACTACTGGTATCTAAAGCCCCAACTTCAATCAGAGTCACTAGGGGAGGTATTTGTTGGTGTTTTAAATACTCGTACCCATTTTCATATTCTTTTAACAAACCTTTACATGACCTCTGAAGGAAATAAATGACGGGTTCTCCAGGAACAGGAAATCCAGAATCTGAATCACAATTCAATTTTAAACCAATATCCTACTTGTTTACTAGAAAATGCAGTTATCTGGAACAATCACTGATTTGTGTAACAGTTGTAAGTGCTCACTACATCCCAAACCAAGACCCAGACAAAAACCCAACTGCACTGTGTGTGCCTACTTAAGTGATTTTACCACATACCGTATAATTAGTGAGGTGGTTGCAGAAGAAAACCGCAGGATTTCTTCTGGGTGTAATCCAGCTACCATGTTTCACACATGCCTTCATTTTAATTGGTTCATTTACTCTAAGGGCCCTCTTTTTTATGCACTTGACATATTTTTTTCTAACCAAACTAACCAGCCACCAGCCTTACTATAGGCAGTGCCTTAAGATGTAGTCCATCTAATACAATGACTGAAGCAGGGATCTGTGGCTAGTTACAGATTACACCAAACCATCAACACAGAGACAGAATTAAGGTTGAATAGGCAACCCAGCCTTTGATATCTCCTGACTTTGAGCTATTTGATCTAACAAAACAAATAATTCTGCTTAAGGGATGTTCTTTTTAAACATTCTAGGAGACCATAAAAAAGGAAAGAAAACATTTTGTATGTGAGTCTAACAACAGTCATGCTACCCTTTATGGATCAGTTAAAGCTTTAATATTGATTCAGAAGAAAGACCACTGACAAAAACAGAAGGATGCTAAGAATAAGTCACAAGAATGACACAAAACCAGATACAGCACAGAAGTAGCTCAAATACCACAAGCAAGTGCTGAGTCACAAATCCAGGGCCTCATGACAACTCCCACCCTCAAACACACAGCATCTTTCCATAGGCAGGAGAGTATTTTGAAGGTGACAGCAACATGACCAGGAAGATCATTCTGTTTGAAAAGTGATTCAGTTGCTGTGCCCAAAAACCTCTTCCGTGTTTGTACATAGAGTGGTATTTCCCTGCCCTAAATACTAATAAGTAAACTTATTATTTCTGGCAGAAAAGGAACTGGCATCTTTTGTGTGGTGAGGAACTATGCAAACTCTTTCCATACATTAGTTTGGCAGACCCACCCCTCCAGCTATTTCCAAGAACCAAAGAATGGTTTGGGTTGGAAGGGACCTTACAGATCATCTAGTTCACAAACCCCACCACGGGCAGGGACATCTTCCACGAGACTTGACCAGGTTGCTCAAAACCTCACCCAGTCTGGCCTAGAAACCTCACCCCTACGAGTGATCTACAACTTCTCTGGGCAACCTGTTTGTGTCTCACCACATTACAGTAAAGTTGTTTTTCCTAATATCCAATCTAAACCTCCTCTCTGTCAGTTTGAAGCTACTCCCTCTTGTCCTAGTATGACATGCCCTTGCAAAAAGTTCCTCTCTAGCTCTCTTGTGCACTTGTAAAGACAGTCATTAGCATCTTCCAGCATGAGTCTTGCTTCCCTCTGCTAGAACTTAAAATATAACAATCTCCTCCAAGTAAAAAAATAAAATGGGAGAAGAACACAGCCTTCCCAGTATGAGAAAGATACACAGAAAGATTATGTGCTCATTACATAATCCATTCTATGCCAACTGACAAAAACATTTCTTACACTTGAGGCAGATGTTTTGGTGTTCAAAACTTAGGAGTACTTCAACTAACTAAAAATCTTGGATTTACAAGATGACCATTGCTTTGTGTAAAGCCAAGGTATGAGAAGTTTTACAAAATTTCATAATTACTCATTTTAGTGCACTGTGTTGACTTACTTCTCTTTGTCCCATTAGAAAGCATTCGGCAGCAATGGCTCTGAGGAAAAGAAATATATAAAAACATTTATTCTTGAATTATTTTAAATGCCATTAATGGCAGAATACTGACTGTGGAATGGAATTACTAATTCCTTGAGAAGAAATTAACTTCCAATGAGGTTAATTGTCTATTGTGAAAAGATAAAAATAGCCATTTTTTAAAAACAACCTTACATGAGCAAGACATTTCAGTGGTTCCCCATTATGAACAAACACTGAAGAAAAAGATCAGTTCAGCATCACTGGATAATGGAGAATACTGCTATTGTGATATATAAAGGGGAGGGGTAGAGAGGGGGAGACAGAAGTCAATAGTTGAATTTTAAAAGGCAACTTGTAAATACATCATTCATATTTATCTGCATAATATCCATTCACTTAAGTTTGCCCCAAGAGGGAAATTTAATTTCTCATTTTAAAGAAGTGACAGTATCTCTATCTGCTGTAACAAACAGTTACTCTCTAAATAACAAGCTAATGAAAGAGAAGCTTCCAGTACAAGCCCAACTGGAAGGACATTTCAGATTTACCTTTGTGAAGTAAACCTTACAAACAAAAGCAATATCTATGAAAACAGATGTATGACTGTTGCATTACATTTTCCAGATGGCCAGGCATGTTGGGATATTATATGTAAACATCTTGGCTTGTAGTTTCAGAATCTGAACATTGCTCTCCTCCCAGTATCGCAGAAGCAGTCTGTGAAAGGCATTCATGAGAAAGGAACACTGCTCTAATCACTTGGAACAGAAAAGCTATCCAAAGATACAAACACATTACACAAAATATACCTAATCTGAGTCAGGAGTTTTAAGTAGGAAAAAGCCCAAGCCACCATATACAACACTGACTGGCCATGCTCTCAGAACAAAACGAAACAAAGAAAGTTAAGATACGCTTTCAGAGAATAACTAAGAAGTGTGTAATCAGAGAGAAAATATGATCTTGGCATATTACAAGATTACAAGTGGATTACATATCCACGTTTAGCACGCACAAGGTAACTGCACATTTGAAAGGAGACAAATTAGTTTTATAGTCATGTGGCTAGAGATGCTGTTCAGTCAGTTCTGCTCACCTATTTCATGCAGTATCAACATTGTCTAAAGGAGCTGCAAGTCCCATCTAGACAGAATCGCAACTTGGTTTAAAATGAAGCCATTCAACTTCATGTGCCCAAGGCAGGTGTGTCACACTCTCCCCATGCTCACAACCACACACACTCACTTCAAGCCTTGCTTTGAATTCTTTGGGGTCACTGTTGATGATGAATAGTGTTTTGGGACTTTTCAATATTACTCAAATATTCACGTGTTCAGTGCACCTGAACACAGTAAAACATGGACTCTAATCCTGGAAGAGCACGTTTTGAAATACTGTTCAAGTAAGAGTCAGTGCAATGCTTACATTAACTGTTTGTTTCCCATCAGATTTTCTTTAAATTATGATTTATCATTGCTAAAGAAACGTCAAGTTAAGCCTTAAGGTAGCATTATTATGGACTGGTGCATCCATTTTTATTTGTTCTGGAACTATACTTGTAGTAGATCATCAAGTAACAATAAGATTTTAATATATATCTGATGTTTCTCTACCCACTTGAAATTTTGACATTTGTAGTCATCATGTACAATGCAGAGTTAGTTCCTGCATAATTATAACCTGTGTGTAGACAGAACAGAACACTGTCAAATCTAAGACTGAGATGATGTCAGAAGGCACAATATGCCTCAAGCAACATGCAGTAATAGAGGAGCAGTTTTACTTCTGTCGCAGAAAGCAAATCATGCATGTCTCGCACAAAAAACCCATAGTTATATTAACCGTCTGCCTTGATTAGAAGTATTTTTACATACCTCAGTGCAAGTCCAGGATTAGTAGGCATGGTAGAACAAAACCGTTCCAAGGTTTTGGAATGCTGAGATTTTGGAATGCAGCTCAAATAAAAAAGAATTACCTGTAGAATTTGAATTACAAAACATTATATCAATTTTATAGCTCTTAATTTGCTAAGAAAAATGGTATGACAAACTACGAACACTATGACTAAAATGAGTTGCCACACCTTCAAGTCTTATCCCTCAAGGGTACAGAAATCAATTTGTATAATATAAAGTTAGTGTCAAGTTGCTAGCACCACATATTTTAAGTCCTTCTAGCCTGCATTTAGTGCATAAAGATAAATGCACTGTTTGTTAGCAAAATGGGATCTAGGATTTTTATCAAGCTTTAACAGACAGCTTTATTCTGTCTGTTACCAGTGCTCAACTTTTTCCTCCTACTTTATTCCTTCTGCTTCTCAACCATTATAATTTCTATGATCAAAACTGTTTCCATCTGCCAGTGGTACAGCTCTGCAGACCCCTCTTGCTTAACTATATCTTCCCTCCCTTACACATTTTCTTTTCCCTAGGAAAAAAAAAATTCATTAACATGCCATAAAGTTTCGCTTTGCATTACATGACCTTTATTTGAAAAGGTCACTGCTAGATACTCTTCTGCTCAAAATACTACTACACTCAGACACTTCTTTCTTCTTCTAGCTCTTAGTGTTCATATACTGATGCTGTACTTGAACAAATAGATTACAGGTATCTGCTAACAGGTCATCAGCCTCTTTGTTTAGCTAAAACTGTCCACAGACACATTTTTACCTTATTATGAAACTCATAATTGGTCCAATAATCAGCAGTACTAAACGGAATTGGGTATCTTGTGGGGACTGTCACCAGACATCTGTTCACTAGATCAGTAAAAAGCTTGAATTCTTGAACTTTGTTGGTGGATTCAACAATTTTGCTATTGAGAAAAACAAGGTAACTGGAAGAAAAAAAAAAAAAAAAGAAAAAAGATGGTTCTGGTAGCCTTCAGTTAATAGTTGAGATTAATTAACCTTCTTCCCCTAAGAACTTACTCCAACCAAATGTTCTGAACAGTTTCCTGCTGCATCACTGCCCCCAGAGCTGCTTCATAAGCATCCAGTGCTTCACCAACACTTGCATGAAGAGACTGGCACAAACTGTTTATATAAAAAGATAATAACTGTTGTATGTCATAAACAATTTGTGTAATTACATATTAAGAGTAAGATACAATTAAGAATTTCCCATTCTCAGATGCAAGAAAAAAAAAGTGCTTTGAGTTTAATGGTATCATGGACTAACTTATCAGTCAATTCATTAGAATGGGTAAGTCTCAAAAGCAGGTAACAATGAATAATAAAGCAAGCATGAAGTTTAAAATGCAACCTTTAAAAACAAATTAAATATTACAAACTGTCTTCTACTCCTGTAAAGTACCCTTTACTAATCCTTCTAATAGGAATGCTCTAACTGCCGCAGAATGGAGACAGGTCTTGAGTTTCCATTTGGAAGGCTCCAGAACTACAAATTTCAAAGTCTAAATAAAGCCACTTGGGAAATAGTATCAGTCTCTGGCAACAAAGTTAGTATTCTGAAACAAATATTACCAAGATCTGGGGCAGAAACATACTGATTGTGTCAGAGGAAAAAAAAAACTGACAAGAAAGGTCAAAAAAATCCCCCTTGTTTAAGAGCTTCTCAAAGAAACATACACCTCAACCAACATACAAGACCTCATCAAAGACAAGAGCAGACACTTTCTTAGATCAAGACATGACAAAAAAATCAATATTTCAAAGTGTAAAGCAACAATGAAAAAAAGTAAGACTTTCAGTAAGTAATGAGGGGGGGGAATCTAACAACCTCAAAGACAAGAGAATACAGAACTATATAAAGTAAGATAGGGCTGACCTTGCTACAGAACCCTGCTGACTGAAGTCACATTATCAGTGCCTGATTCTACTCCTGCTTTCCCCAGGAATTATGAACTAAATCACCAATTTGCTGCTCTAAAATAGTGTGTGTATACATTTGTGTGCACACACAATAGGATCTTTCCAAGTAAAACGCTGTTACAAGACATTTAAGGCTTTGCTGATTTCAATCTATTTTCAGTTCGTAAAAGTGAACTTTTACGTCTTTTGTTCTCCATACCTCAAGAAAGGAAATATAGATACACAGGCCCAGGTACCTAGACACTTACTGTAGCAAAACTCAAACAGAGAAACACTCCATTAGCTCTGAAAGTAATTTAGGCACTTATTTCAAGAACACTTATTTTCCCTCTTAGAAGCAGGTGCTAAAATACAGGAGAATCTGAGCTTAAGTCAGGGTACCTTATGACTAAATAGTGACCTCAATTGTCTTCCAAGTGCCAAACACAAAACTGAGCTTCTCAAGAGGTATTTTGTAAAAAAAAAAACAACTTTGTATTAATAGACAACATAAGAAAAATTCCATAAGGGTAATCTTTATATAAGGTTTAGATTAAATTTTCTTGAAAATCATACATTTTACCTGTACATTTTCCACCAATTAAAAACAATAAGCAACAGTGTTGAAAAAGTTCTGAGGAGTCCTCACTCAGTTTGTGAAGCAGTATCATCCTTACCCTTCTACTTATCTGAAAAGCCAAACAGCTACTTGTGAAGACTGACAAACCCAGACCACGAAGTGGTAAACTTGCTAAACAGCCTAAGCAAGCACCTTAGTAACCACAATTAGGTAACTAGAATAAGTTACAGATGGCTAATACTGTGGTGTCTGGCAATCCAGTATAATGCTGCTATCAAAAGGAATGACGGAAGAAACAAAGATTGTGTATACATGACAAAGATATGCTCCTCTTGCAGAGGAACGGGTCACCCTCCTGCATTATTTTACTGTAGAGCTTCTCCATGAATAGCTGAAACAATGAGTCAAGGAGCTAAGGAGATCAGGACCAAAAAGAAAATAAACCTTTGTAAAGTAGAACTATTGTAAAATACAAGGGAGACAACCGAAAGCCACAAGAAAGAACACTACTAGCAGCAGTAACCTAAACCAAAAGTAAAACAAACAAAAAAATAATTTTGAGATGAACACATTTATTACCATTCCTGTAGGTCAGAATTTCTGAAAGATTTCCCAAGTGGAAAATTTAGGTTCACATGCAACTCAGTTTCACAAAATTATCTCCATTGTGCAGCAGGCCAGTAGGTTCTCTAAGGACTGGCCAATCATTTATTGAGAGAACCTGAAGTGATACTCCCTTAGGCACGTAAGGAATACTCTGCTTTTGAAAATGCAATTTACAAAGACCCAGCAGCTGTTTCTCAGAAATTCCTTAGAAAATCTCACCAGTAGATCTGCCACAGATACGGGATTTGCTGGTTAACAACATCATCTGTAAGATGCTCTTTATAGAGAGGTGATGTAAATTCAATTGGCATTGGAAAATTCAAGAGATATCTACAAGAGAAAAAGAAGTCATAAACAAGAATTTCCTTCTATGTGGAAGAATCCTATGTAGATGTAACGATCAGTTACAAAGTCCAGTTCACGAAAAATACTAAAAAACATGCACTTCTCCTAGATTTCAGCTTAACTCTATTCAGACAAAATCTGTACAGAAAACATTACACAGAAATATAGAATTAATACAGAAGGCATTTACTCTCTCATTATGTACAAAATTAAAAGTTGCCTTGTATGACAGACTTTCCCCGTCCTTCATAAAATACATCAAGTACATAAACAAACATAAGCAAGAATAAAACCTAATTAAAGAGATAAAAACATTTCAAAAGCTCATCTGAATGAGCTTTAGCACGGAAGGCTTTTGCTTTGAAGACATTCAGAAGCATCTACTTTGATCATAGGGAACTTGCAGATTTCAAAACTTCTGTCTTTTGGTTATGTGCTACAATTCAAGGGGAAAATCATCAGGCTATATACAAAACCTGTATCCTTTCATCAATAATACTGTGATTAGTAACATGCTGGATGTCTTGATTGAGGTCTTTTACAAGTGCCTAAACACGGTATTTCAAATATGCAATTTTAGGCTCCTAGCTTTAGGTGGAAAAAAATTAAACAAAATCAACTTTGGCAGATATATATAACTGATTTTCAATGTCCAAATTCAGACATTCAACTTGCTTGCTGTTTTATTTTTTAGATGCTCATGTTTTATACATTTTTATAAATTTAGGTTTTATAAATTATTGTCTATGCAAAAACAAGTGTAAACCTTATACCAAATTATCATTCACTGAAGTTCTGGCAAAACATGCCGTGCTAAAAAATAGAGTTTAAAAGTTCTAGACTATCATGTTATTCAAGAAAATGCCAATATTGCCAAAATTTATTTAAAAATTTTTCTAAACATACCTTAAGAGATCCATGGGACCATGCTGCTGGCATGTATTCTCAAAGAAAGCTGCCACGAAATCTTGCAACAGTGGAAGAATACTGCTTGACCTTTCCTGTTTTGTTGTTTGGGTTTTTTTTTAAAAATAAAATTAAAAAATTAAAATCAAACATCAACCTGAATATGATGACAGTAATTTAAGCAAAATAAATAAGTGGTGTGTCTATCTCTGCAATGCTCCATTGTCTTCATTCTATCAACAATGAAGTTTAAATGGGGCAGTCAGCAGTAGAAAGAAGCTGAAAAAATATTACAGGGCATACTTTTAACCTTCTGTTATTCTTGCTTAAGATTAACAATGAATTAGAACAATCTGAACTATAAATTTGTAATTTTATGCAATTTCTAAGATTATCTTTTATCATGTCACTTGTCTTGGCAATTATGCTTTTCCTATTTGTATAAAGGAGTACTAGACATTATAAAAATATCACTAGGTTGAATTAGTTTGACAAGCTTTTTAAACAACACACAAACCCCAAACTTTGTAGAGCTAGCAGACCAGCAAACAAGTTTTGACGTGAAGTATTACCTGTGAAACAAGAAATTTACACAATTGATAAAAAATTTCTGCATTCTGAGGATTCTTCTCAAAAGCTCCAATCCACACCTTGTGGGCATTTTCACTCTGCTCCATCTGCAAATACAAGGTGGCTAAACTCTCCAAGAGCTGACAGTTGTTAGGGCAGAGCTCCAATAAAGATCTACAAAGTTCTGCAGCAGACTCCCACCTTAAAGAAAAGTAAAGGTAAGTTAAAAAAAAAAATGAAAAAGAGTCGAGTATTCCAGTTAAGAATGTCTGGAAACAACTTACCTTTCAAGGAGTTTCAGCAAAGCTATCATATTTCTGTAGAGAGGGAAGCAGATAGCTATTCTTTTGTCAGCCTCAAGGCTTTCATCAGTACATGTTTTGACTGCATCTTTGAAACAAAAGTAAAAAACAAAGCCTTTACACCTCAAGCAGTGTCAAAAGTTATATGAAGCCTTAACAAAATAAAATGTCTCCTCTACCATAAGGAAAATACATAAGCGTGAAAGGATTATTTCTGAGAGTGCTGTTTTTGCAGATTATTAGAAATAGATGATCATCTTTGGAAAAGCTCTCTTTACACTTATCACCACAGTACAAAGGAAAAAAATCTTTCAGTTTCATCTCTTACTCATTTTAAAAACAGGTAACATCCTACTAATGAAACATTAAAGCAGTGTTACAGATAGCAGCATATCCCTAGATTTAAAATCACATTCCAGGATTTCCAGTGTAGCTGCTGAAAGCTATTGAGACAAAAGCTAATACAAGATATTGTTTTTCTCCTCAGCATAAGTTACCCAACAATGAACACCCCATTACCATAGCTAGACTGCCTTCACTCACACAGCTGGGCTACTCCACTGATCCTTGAGTATTTCAACATTGCACTACCACCAGCAGCATAGATATATTCTCATAGATAAATTCTGTATATGGCAACTCAGTACACTGCTGCTGACTAACACACTAAATATTGACATGTAGAAATACTATGCAACAGCATTTGCCTGCTACTATGAAGTCTACCTCTGACAGCACCACCATAAGTTAAACACTCAATTTCTTCTAATATCTTCATTTTACATTTTAAAAAGTTTATTCAATTTACTTAAACTGTGAATTAAGATAAATACATGCATTATTCTGCCTCTTTTAAGGAAATACACTGATATTTCAGGAAAGTAACTTTCCAATAAACACATTCTAGTAAGAGAAAGAGGGAAAGGGTAAGAAAGAATGACAACTGAAGCTTGGCTTTATGCTTGCACAAGCCCAAGAAAACTAGCAATGTCATACAATTACAAGCCACTGACTGGTCTTTTTCTCTGAACTATCATATTCTATCAAGATAAAGCTGTGGCTTGGAACCACAGATGAAAATCTCAGTGTGTTTGTTAAGCACCCAGGAACGTGGATTTTCCTCACTATTCTGTTCAAACCAAAATGAATACACTGGATTAATTCAATGACTTAACACAGTCATCAGCAATATTGCACTGGCTGGAAATTCCAGAAGTTGAATAATACTTCTGGAATTACAACATGTGAAGAATGTATTAAATATTTACTGCCTTAATCTTACCTTCAAACATAGCTAAGAGTCTATCAGGATCAGTCTTCACATCTTGAACTGTCTGCCATGGTATTAAAAATGGCTCTTTGTGCACAATCCTTGAAGGACTGACATTAGCTGGATCATAGAACTTGACTGGGAGAACACCAAATTCAATTAGATGTATGTAAGCCAGCCAAGCCAAGCAACGGTCACTTGCAGTAAGGTGTTCTGATATTATCTTTTCATTTGTTGATTTTAAAGCACTCTGTAAAGGTTAAAAGAAATTCATTACACTTCAACCACAAAGTCTTTAGGATATAAGAATGAGAAAAGAAAACAGGAAGAGTAGGTTTTAATATTCTCAAATTTTTTCCATATAAAAGACAGGAACTAATTCTTTATGTAAATCAGGATCATATTCAGCTTATGTGAATGCAAGGCTATTCAAATTATGCAGTTTCTAGTAGAAGGTTCAGATAAACCACAGCAGATCCTTATTGCAAAAAGTGAAAAGAGAGACACTTTGAAAACATGCATCTCCCAATATGTATGTTCCATTTTCCTGCTTTATTCTCCTATTACCTCCAGTTCCATGTAAGTAATACAGTAGCTCTAGATACAACTCATCTACAACCTGGATCCAGCTTACTACAGCCTACTAGGTTTTGTGCTTTTGGGGTTGTTTGTTTGGCTTGAGATTTTTATTTATTAAATTCTAGTTGTAAAGGTACTAAGTTACAAGTATTCAAGTCTACTGAAAGGGCCACCATCTCTAGACATGTTTTAAAAAATGTTTTGGAAACCTTACTGAGAACAAGGATACTATTTCAAATTTTTCTACTAGTCATATGCAAAGATAGAATAGCCCAGTTAAAGTAGCAGATTCCAAATAAAATAATTAGAGCATGCAACTACATAAAGTCTAAACCTAAATTCCTCCTAAAACACAACAGAACCTCATGACTAGTGATGTGCCAACATTTTCATGGACAAAGACAGTATGATCGAAGAAAGCATTTTTCAAGGGAATGAATGTACTTGCAAATTTATGCAAAATTCAGCAGGACACCTACACACGTCCTGAAGTAGGTGAAAATTGGTGTTTCAAAAGCATTTCACTTATGCCACAAAACACTTTGAAAAAATTGCTTTCAAGTTTTCCAATACACACTGCTATTTACTCTGAAGTAGCAGTTACTTTGAAATTATTTTCTCTGAAATATGATTAAATAATCTCTTGCCAAGCCATTCTTTTCGACTACATATTTCATATTCATTTAGAAAACAGAAGTTTGGCTTTGTGATGATGCTTTATAGAAAGGTAAGGGTAACCAACCAGTGTTATTCTCACTGGATTTCCATGATGATTTGACGCAAACAGTTTTCTCCCTCTGTTCTTTTTATTCATTCAGACTTAATGTTTCTCAGTACATTTGGGGAAAGCCAGCACAGCATTGTGCTTTCCCATTCCAACTGGAGCCAGACAAAAGCCTGAGGGCCTAAAACTCTGTCTAAGGACAACGACAGGCTGCAGTAAGCAACAGGCGGCACCTGCTGGCAGGAAGGAAATAACCTGCAACTGAAAGGACAGAGCTCCCACTCTGGGAGAGGATGAAGTCCATTTCTCACCCTCAGCCATCACTTTTATCATCTAAGCAATAGTTAACAGTCACCTAAATTCTACAGTCATAGTTCTGGCCTGAGATAACTCAATGATTTTGGAGTTCATAGGAGAAATAGAATCCGATTTCACGGTCTCCAGATTTGACAGTGGGCAATACTGTTAGACAACTACTATGTTCTTTCCCAAGAACTATTGGTTTGATAATTTCTGTAGCAATTTTGAATACCTGAGGCATTACTAACAGGCCCTTCACTGCAAAAACCTGATATATGGCTTACTAAAAACAAAAAAATAAAATATCTACTTGGGAATTACTTTGAGACATAGCAGTCTAGGCTACTAGCTACTCAAACCAGAAAAGTAGGTAACAAAAACCCCAAAGGTATATCCAGATTACAATGGCATCGTAGCTCCAAGCAGAAGCCTCTGTTTGTTGAAGGAATTCTCCTAAAGGAAGGCACAGTTCCTCTAAAGTTCAAATATCACAGTCACAGGCATTAAAAAGGTGAAGCTATGAAAACATTCCTGAGGTGGTAACTCGGAAGTTACCTGCAGCAGAACAAGAGCATTCTGATGTCTTCCTGTAAACAGGCTTAAATGAACCCTGTAGAGCAGAGTCTCCAGCAGCTGAAAGGACACAAGATTTGGATTTTCTCCTCCCCCTGCCACTTCCATTAGGAACTGCAGCATCCTCCCACATACATAGTCTTTTCCATCAAAGGAATTCTCCAAATTCAAAAACTAGAGAGAAATAAGTCATAACAATCACAATACAAGTAAAGCTTCTAGGTTAAAGTTTAAAAATCACACAGATCACAAACTTTGAATGTCTTTTGCTATCTTATGAACTGTGTTTCCCTCCCTCACACCAAATTTCCATACTAAACCTCAAAATATATCACTTTTAATTTGTACAAGAACAGCCAAATTTTGCAATGAATGTAACATCTTGATTTTAAATAACTTTTACTACCTGAGAAAAAGTGATGATTTCTACAAATAACCTGCAAGAACTCGAATTGTTTCATTTTCAACTTTTGTGTTTTCAAAAAGCTACAGTGCTTTTCATTTGACACTTTCTCTGTCATACATACTGATTTTATACAGTAGAAAACACACACTTATAGGAACACTTCATATATACTTGAAATTTTTACTTACTGTCCACCAGATTTGATAAGAGGGAGCATATTCCACTGCTGTTTCACACATTTCCTGTATTTCCTCCTTGGTTCCTCTTTTTGAGAAAAGTCTGAGGTAATGACACCAAATTTCAGGATTTTCTTTGTTGTTCTCAAGAGCTCGAGCCAAAACATTTAAAGTAGAATCTAAACACTCAGATGACGAGCTGTAAAAATTAAAAATTTTAAAAAGCACTCACATCAGCTGTGTTGGTATTATGACTTACATAACATCAAGTATGAAAATAGATGCTTTTAATTAGAATGGAAGTCACACACAGTACACCACTTTTTCTACAGGTGTCGTCCTTTACTATCAAGGTTTCAAAGCTGCAGCAAGTTTTCAACCTTCAGAGGTTATCAGGTACAATTATCATAGTGCATGGAAATAAGTATTCTATGAAGATTGCCAATTCATATAAAAGAGTGCAAACTAATTGAAAATGGGTAAGATTAATCTATAAGTAGAGTTCTCAAGCTGCAAGGATATAAAGGCATTTACATCATACAGGCTTAAGAACTTAAGAATGGATTTTAAGGCTGTAGTAAAGTAAGCTATATTTTTGTTAAATATTTAATGAGCAATAGTAAAAGAATGAAACTTTCTACAGTCATTAAACATAAGCCTTTATTTCAGCATATCATGCAGGTTCTCTAAGACATTAAAAAAAAAGAAATTTTCTTTTTTGAGATAACAAATCATGAGATGATACCCATCAAGTAATATATGATTAGCTGAAATAACTGACTATACTGCAAACCACAGAGCTGAGCTTTAATTTGTAAATACATCTTGCATAAAACCACAGAATGCTTCTGAGGTCCCATTTATTCTGAAAACATCTTTAGAAATTATTTCCCATGGACATTTATGAGACGAAAAACACAAGTCTGAAAAAAACTCTAACACAGTTAACCACACATATGTCTGAAGCTTTCCCAATGCCACTAATTTCACCTACTACAGCAGTCAAACTTCAGAGTACTGAGGAAGGGGGGGAATGGGAGAGGTGGCTGTTTTGAGAAAAGGACACATATCCTCCACTACGTTTTCTCCCTTCTTTTCTTGCTTGTTTCCCAAGTACACTTATTTTTAGAAGGCATGCTCTTCTCATGCTGCCACTTGCTGCTAATACTTTGATTACCGGCCTTTCCAGTTCCACCCCTTCTATTGTTCAGGCACCTACTAATACAGTTAAACTGATTTATCCCTACATTTTCCATTACCCACAGTTTAAATAAGGCTTTTAAAGTAGATCTGCTCATCTCCATTCCCCTTGCTTCCTGTTGCAGCTGCTCAACTGTACCTCACTTAAAACTGAAGTCAATCATCATAATGGATGAAAGCACCATGACAGAATTCCTATTGAAATGATCTGATTGCCAATAGAAACAAGGTACCCTGCAGTGTAAGTTTAAGGAAGAGAAGCTAGAGAAACTTAGAAAACCAAAGTTAAAAAAAAAAAAATCACAAAATAAGAAAGCAAGTACTCAACTGGATCATTTCTACAGGGATAAAACCAACTAGCAGTACTGTTCTTATAAGAAAGTTTGCTGATGAAACTAATTTCAAACATTTTTCCAACCATTCACTCTGTAGAGGAGAATGATTTGAGTTCACTGGTCCACTTTTACTGCTGGAAGTACAACATTCCACTATAATCTTACACTGAGCACTTTTCAAACATGAACAATTACTTCTCCCACACTACTTTCCATCAACGTCTGCTCTGAATCAGAACCTACTCAAAGATAAACCATCAGTGTAATTTATTACTCATATACTAAACTAGATACAGTAGGAAATATAATCTATTTTTTAACCTGGTTTAAAGTAATAAATTATTTGTGGCATTGTTGGAGGAAATTCTTTAACATTAAATAGGGAACTTGATCATAGCAGTATATGTAAATGTAGCAAGTATCTAAAATGTAGCAACATACCCTTCATTTTGATTCAAGTACTTATATGCAAGTTTAATCCAAAGCTGTACATCACAGGGGTTTTCTTGGACACTTGCTTCCAAGTTGGAAATGTCATCAGTCTCACTTGTAAAATACCGGACATCATCTGGAGTCACCACTGCATCAAGCACTGGAACTCTTTTTTTATGTTCTGTGGGATGGGCTGTAAATAATATGCAAATTTTTGAACAAAAAGAAAATTTTCTTTTCAAAACAGTAGCGACCTGTAACTCTCACAAGAGGCGGCATTCACATATTTCAAGTATAGCCATTGATCACAACTAAATAGCATTATCTCAGCATCCTTCAAACTGTACTGCCTGTAGAGAACTGGTTATATTTCAAATGTGAAGGAATGAGATATGTAGCAGCAAAGGCTGCCTTGAACAACAGACACCAGCTGAGGCAGTTCATTAGGCACCATTAGGAACCAGACACATTTGACAAAGACAAATTTCTCAATTCTGAGTCTCAAAAAATCCTTTTCAGAGGATTTGCTAGCAAATCCTAAAGCTCCTACTTGCAAGAGTCACATGTGAAACCCTGCCAGGTTACTGATGCTCCAGCAGCTTCCAAATGCTGTTTAACAGCAGCTTTTTTTAACTCCCAACCTCACAGCAAATACTAACTCTGTACAAATTTAGGGTAACTGAGCACTGATATTTTATTATTTAAAGTTCAGGGGAGAGAGGGAAGAAGGTGGGGATGCTGAGGGAAAATAAAATTTTTAAAAAATCCTAATGGTGTACTGGCAAGGCTGAAACATTCTAGGGAAATAGGTCCTTATGCTCCTTTTAAGAACAGGCAATTAGAAATCCCACCCTAATGTCCAGTCACATTAAAGGAAAAAAATCTAATAGAATTCACAAGTGTACATCAACCCATAAATTTATGCAAAATAAAGTTTGCATACAGGAAGTATAAAGTCAAGAGCACTATTAAAAGCACTGTTTTCTCAAAAAACACTTTAAAAATCAAGTGTTAGAAAGAGGTGGGTGGGTATTTTCCCCCAGTACTCTTTTTAAAGGGTGCCACACATCCAGATTACCATATTTGATAGGTCCAACAGACTGTTCCTCTTCACTGCTGCTACTATCTAACAAAGGTTTTCTCCAGTACTTTGGTCTCCACTTCCTTTTCTCTTTCCAAGTTGTATGTGGAGGTGCTGTAAACAAACAAAGCAGTAGAAATTCTTTCACTTCTCTGTATTCAAGAGGAAAATTTTTTCCCGGTAAGATTTTAGATAAAAAGATTCTGTGAGTTCAACAGAAGTATATAAATTTCAATACTACCTATTTAAAATTTATTGTGCTTAAGTGCGTAAATAAATTCTACAAATGCAACTCAAAAACTATTACATTATTGCCTTAAAACAAACTCTGTTGTTTTGAATTCACCATAATCAGAATTTATAATAAGACAAACTAAGCAATAATAAGAAAAAATATTCTTGTTTACAAAATCATCAAGGTACTTATATAATTTTTAGACGTTTATATATAATTGCATTTAATCTATCAAGTTACTTACTGTGACTTTTACTCTCATTGACGTTGCTGGCCAGAAGAACAGCCATCTGATCCACTGACATACGATCTCGGTTTATACCAAATAGTTTTTCAACATATTTTTCTGAAACAAGAATATGTGTAGCTTAGGTAAGCATACAGATGAAAACAGTAAAGTAACTTAACAGCAATTTAATACAATCTACGCTATATTATGAAATATGACTGCTTTAAGAGGCATGGTGATTTAACACACTAGCACAAAGAAACTAAAAAGAAGGAAGTTCTGTTTGGCAACTTGTCTATATGGCAAAGGCATTGTTGTAAAATTCCAGCTCCACCGAAACAGGTCAGTCCAGTAGTTACAGAAAAAACTGAGGAAGCAGAGAGATAAAGATTCCATGCTCACTGCTCCCCAACACCCTGAATCCCAGCAATACTTTATTTTTTTGAGTGAAATGTTCCTCAGATCAGTAACTGTTTTCTTTCTGTAAGACACCCAGGTAACTGCCCACTACAAACGACTGAAATGGACACCAGAAGAAACTTCATACATATAAAATCTTATACATTGCTTCACATCAAAGTCCATGCGCCCAGAGCTTTTAATGAAACCCATTCCCTTCAGAAATGAATTTTTAGATACAAAAGAGAAAAAAAGACTCTTAATAACCTGTGGCAGCGCTGATTTCCTCATCAGTGCTTTTTTCTGAACAGCCAATCAGTTCTAAGTTGTAAGACAGAATATCCTGAAAGAGCTGCTTACGGCTAAGAGTGCAATCTTTCATGTGCTGCCTAAAACGAATAAATAAGCAATTAACATGTTTATCACAGCAACAAATTACTAAGGCAGTTTTAGTACACACTTGGGTGAGGTATAAAGAAAACAATACCCACAAAAAAACCTATTGTTTGCTTTGATGTTTGGTTAAATACACTTGGGCCTTTTCTAAACTTAAACCTACATAAGTAACTTACTCCTAGTCCTCATTATTTCACTACAGCCCTACTCTTTAAATTACATGTCTACATACTCATTCTGCAATAACACAAACCCACAGTATTTAGAACTTTTCAGTTCAAATAAGGTAATTATAAGAAATAGATATCACCTTGTATTTTAAAGAGTCAAACAATGGTTTGATGACAACAGCTAAAAGTTGATCCAGATTAAAGTTCATTCATATTTTTCAAGTAGCTAAGTTTCCATATTGAGTTCATTACTAACCAATTCATATCCACTTTTAAATATACTGCACAACACTGTTAAACAAATTATTTTTAATACAATTTAACACCAGCCTTTAATGAAACAAACTTAGCCAGTATTTTCCAAGGAAACTAGAACTACAATACTATGATATTATTATTTTTGTACTTAATCATGTATTTGGTATACACTTTTCACCTCAAGCGTGCTTAACAGTATCAACCACTATGAGAGGTTCTACAATAAGCTGAAGTGATGCTGAAGTTGTATGAGACCGGTTCCATTTGAACTACTAGAAAAAGGTGAAATATTCTGTAACAGGCCATACTATTTCTTTACATTTACATCTAAGGAGCCTCCTTTTTTTTCATGGCTTAGAAAGGGGTTTTTCTTCCAACTATCTGCTATAGAGTATTAAAAATAACCTTGTCTAGAGCTCGTGCATAGGATCACATATCCATATCTTTCAAAGAAAAGAAAACCATACTTATTTCAGACCCAGAGTCATACATCTAGAAGAGAGGTTTTGTTTAAGCCAAGAAAATTGAAAAGAACTCACCACTGACAGTCATCATCATTACATGTGCCTGTTAAATCAAAACGGCAGAAACACTGTTTTGGCTCAATCATATTGCTGTACGTTATTGAACTGAGGTACAGTTTTTCCTTGGTACGAAAATAAGGACTAAACCTAAAATGAAACAGCAAATTATTGTCATAAAGGCCACAAGGCAAGACATCAGTTTTCTAAAAAAAAAAAAGTAATTAAAAATCACTTTCTGTATTAAATCTCATTATTTCCAAAACCCTGCTACTAACCAAAAGCATCGTTAACCTACAGGCTAAGAACAAGGCAAAAACAAGAGGGAGAGGACGGGAACAAAGGCGTACTTCTCAACCTAATTAAGTTCTCCTCTAGCATTCTCTTCTTTAGGTGCAGAACTTCATGAATATGAAAACAGGAAGTGTAGTAAAAACCCAGTATGGAAAGCAAACTACTGAAAGTGCATTTCAGTAGTTTATAGAAAATCTGATGCTCTAGTCAGAGTAAGACCAACATCAAATAGAAGTGTAAAGAGAACTGTTAAAGATGAACTTGAAGAAACAGTGGGGAAAAAAGCCCCCCATATTAGCCTTAGAATGTATAAATAAACAAAACCAGTCTTAGTTAAGCAGAGTAATGCTTGTTTTAAATCTTTAGCTAAAGTTTTTCCATCAATTCTGGGATTTCTAGCTCCTTCAGGAATTGAAGTAATTTCATAACCTACAAGTTAAAATGAATACTTCTGTAAAGATGCCATCCTACATCTTCTACTACTTAAGAGCATAGCAATAAAAAAAAACCTGAAGCACATGGTAGGATACAATTTCTCCAGTTTAAATTCCAGACTTTTGTTTCTTAAAATTTGATGTGTAGGAACAAAGTTCTCTGTAGTCAAAAGACAGATGTGCCAAACTGATTATACTTGCAGATGTTACTGTCAAGTCAAGATGAATCACTGTGATTATTGCCTCTTTCCACTGAGCAGGAATCCAAAAATAGATGATCTAGCCAATTTTGACTCAGACAATGTAAATCCTAGCCAAGTTCAAAGACTGCATAATTGAAATATGCTTCTTGGATTCACATTATTCATACTGGATATAAAAATCCTGTTTTCAAACACTTAACTATTTTATTAATTTAGTTGTATCAAACAACGTGCAACACCATGTAAAAGCAGCATATTGCACAAAACCAAGGGGCACGCGCATACCAGAAAAAATGGCTGAATAAAATCATTAGATTCCCTAAACAAGACAATATTGCTTAGGGATAGTCATGTTTCTCACTAGGACTTGCCTTTGTGTACATGCCTGAGTATCAAGGAAGAGCACTGAAGAACATTTGAACAAGAACACATACACATAAGTCAAAGAGCTGCTACAGTCTTCATACCTGTAGGATTTAAACAGTAGAAGAGGACTACGATACGGTCCAAATGGAAATGGTTTCACTTCACCTTGTTTACTTTGTGATGTAAAAAAATCCATGTCCACTGAAATTTCCTAGGAAACAGATAAACAGATATATTGTAATTACAATACCACCTAATAAAGACAAGCTTCATGTTTAGTTGTAAAACATTTACCTGACCACACAACAGATCTTCCTTAGGCACAATAAAGGCAGTACTTTTAATAAGCAGTTCTTTCAAGCTGTCAGCTTTAGCATAAAGTTTTTTCAGTTCATCGATATTCAACCCAAGGAAGAGCTCAGGCTCCTCTGAAGCCTTTTTAGAAAGTTTGTTTATAGTTTCTTGTTTTGGAGTGTCCATGTGTTTAAGATTTGGTTTAGTAAAAGAATTTGACTCTCTGAAAGATCTCCTTCGTTCTCTGTTTGAATTAGACAAAACTTCATCATCAAAATAATTTTCTTCACTGTCCAAAGTCAATTTGTCCTGTGTAAGATCATGGAGCGATGGCTGAGGTAATGCAAATTCAGATTCCTCTTCTACATGAGGTGTAGTAAGTGATTGTTCCTTGGTTTGAAGTGCACGTGCCTCCTTCAACTTCTGGATCTTTAGAGCATATTCATACTCTAGCTGCTGCAGTCGTTTTTTCTCTAGTGCAATCAATTCCGCTGAAGGCTTTTTTGGACTTGATGCAGGGGAGGAGGTATCCAATTTCAACATTTTGCTTGGCTGAAAAGAGAAAAATTCTCTTTATTTCAATTTTCTCATCTACTGATCTATTGACAGAAGGTAAAAGCATAAGCAAAATATTTAATTCAGAGTTTATAATAATGTATTTTAAACTCCTGCCTGAAGATTTCAACAAACAGCAGAAAAACCACGTAGGAGTTTGCCACAATTCAACTGGCAGATCTGCAAGGTTTGCAATAAAAATTACCCTAACAATGTATTTGGGGCTTCAAAATAAGTTCTGGCCCCACTTAAAAGGTGAGCTATAAAACAAGTACACACAACGATGTTGGGAGTGGGAGAAATAAGTGGGAGAAATAAAATATTTTAGCCTTGCTTTTGTGTATTTTTTCAAAACAGTATCCAATCCCCTCTGCTGCAGCTTTGTTTGATAGTTCTAACAAGGTCATTGATGTCTACACACAGTTAAGTATTTTCTTCCTTCTTACACAGCCATCTGGCTCCTCTTATTACTTATCTATGAATGGCATTCCCCTAGCATAGAAATACAGGTTTTGAAGAGTTTGCTTCCTCAAATCATTAATGCCTTTTTTGTTGAGTTGTCAAAAACACACAAAACCAATAGGAACATTACCTACATTGTTTCTGAAATGTTTTCCTGAAATTCCATTTGAACTTTGTTAATCAAAATATATACTCTTTTCCAAGTAGTTTGGTTTAAAAGCATGCTGACTTACACCAAGATGATCTTGCTCTAGCTTTCGTTTGCCAATTTCCTTACTTGCTACTGCTTTTGCTCGAGCAAGTTCTTCTCCATATTTTAATGCCAGGGCTTTTTTTACTGTAACTCGTTGTTGAACTTTATGTATCTGAAAAAACAAAAATAAAAACTAAATACTATAGCAAAATGCAAATTTACAGATATGACCAGATAATAAAATATAATTACATGGAATTTATGAGATATGATAAAACTAGATGGGAATTAGTAACTAATTCAAAGAAAGCCTAATGCCTCCAAAAATCAGGCATCCCATTTCAAGATTTCCAGCTCTAGCAAACAGAAACATTTCAGAGTGCAAGTTACATGTTCCTGAAGCCTCTTGAGAAACGCCTTGTTAGCATTCAAGATCTTCTCTGTTGCTTGTAGCTGTTCAGCCAGTTTGTTAATTTTATTTTCAGCAATTCGAACATTCTCTCTCTTCTTGGCCTGTTGTTGCAATAAATTTTTCAAGACAGACTCATCCTTCATCAACAGCATTCTGGAAGGAGAAAAGGAATGTAACAATTTTTTCCAAAGATAAGTTGCTTAGATTTACTGCTGCTCCTCCAAAACTCCAGTTTTTTAAGAACACAGCTCTCCTCACTTACAAACAGACTACAGATTAAGCCTCTCCAGATAGTCCTAACATCCATAAGACAGTATGTATGTCAATACATACAGCATGTTTCAGCATCCCTAGTTCAGCATGTAAGTATAATGCAGATGAAAACATTCTAGTTACAAGGACAGGGGAAGGTAAGTAAATTCTCTAATACTGTTTTTACTATAATAACAACCAAAACACACACATTCTTCTTTCAGTTAAGTAACAACTTAGCTCCATCTTAGGGCACATACACACATCACCAGATTACAAGCCATAATATGGCGTGACAATAGAGTAGATAAATACAAAAAGCTATGCATCAAAGGAAGGGAGATAAACACTTAGGTAGATGGGTGTGGATAACGAGAGAAGACTGTCCTTCCTTGATGACTGACCACAAACCAGTTTGTTCACAACACCATACAGTAATAATCAAGTGGCAAGAGAAGCTAAGAAGAGGATGTAAAGCACTTATACTTCCAAACATAACTTAAATTTAGGGTGAGAAACATGGAAGAGGCATGCCACAAGAGAAAAGCCATATTAGGTGGCACAAATCAGATTCTAGTCACTAAACATAAACACAGTTGAAAACAGTTAGCATGACAAACTACACTTAGAAGTTATCAAACACCACATTGGCACTACAACACAGTTCCTTTTGCACAGCAATAGAATTAAAGGCTGAATAGAATAGTTCAAGACAACAGGAAATCAATCATTCGCTGTTCTTTAAATGCTACACATTTAAAAATATTATTTACTCTTTTCATCCTGCTAAGCAAAAGATAGGACTTACGACAGTGAAATGCATACCTGTTCTTCCTCAGCTTTGCTTCCGCTTCTGTGACTTGTTTTGTTACTACTGCTATTCTCCCAATTCCATCCACTTCACCATCAGAATTTGCAGGGGACGAATTGTTCTTCACTGGATCAGACTTAATTAAGCGCTGTTTCTCACGACTGAAACAGAAACGTTAAAAACCAAGATGTTCAGCAGCTTCAACATTCATTTTAATGTGTACTCCCAAGAGTTTTTACATCTTTGAAAAGAGTAGCAGGACAAGATTTCAAGTTAAAATAAAAAGTACTTTCCACAACTGCAATCGGTTACTATGAATCAGGTCAAATTCAAGGATTTTCTTCAGACCTCTATGTTGTCTTACCAAAAAACTGCATGTGGGGGAAAAGCCTGAAGGTGACGACAAGGTTTTCAAATTCAGATTTTCCTTCAAGTTGCAAAAGTAGACTAGTAAAGGGCTACAAATAAAACACATTTTACATTAACAATTAATCTAAGTTGTACCTGGCAATCTCTTCTTTTAGAAGTCTGTATTCTATTTTCTTATCTTC
The DNA here is from genome assembly GCA_013397175.1 of Platysteira castanea. Classification (NCBI taxonomy): domain Eukaryota; kingdom Metazoa; phylum Chordata; class Aves; order Passeriformes; genus Platysteira; species Platysteira castanea. The sequence goes on along the minus strand of VYXC01001152.1, from coordinate 16,772 downwards.
TGGCAGAGCCTCTGGAGTTCTCATTGGATCATTTTCTTTTTCTGATTTTGGAGGGGCTTTGATTTTTGATGCCTATTACAATGAGACTCAAGTCAGTACCAGTCACACTAGTTTAAATTACAGCTATCAAGTAGTATTTATAAGAGGAATTTCAGCACTAACTTAAAGCTGTTCAAGGCTAGCTAGATCTTTTAAGCCAGTACTTTTTTGCCTAATGATGCATTGAATTTTATTGAAAATAATCAAACCAAAATATATTACAAGTTCTATCTTCAACAAAAATTTTTACTAGCTTGTGTAATCCAAATTACCATGTGATTGTCCAGACAGGAGCAATGTACTCACTCTTACCTCCTTCTGATGCAATTCAGTATTTCTCGACCAAATTCTAAAGTTTAGATTCCATACACAAAGAAAAATCATTACAAAATAAACCTGTTAAAATGCTGACAGCATTTACCTCAACATTTCTCCTTGCTTCTTTTATCATAGATTCTAGTCCTCCAAACACACTGCTAGTTGAATTAGAGGGCTCTCCATCAGACTCACTGTCATCTGAGTCATTTAATGTAACCACAACAGACTTGTGTTTTGGAAGCTGCAGCGAGAATGTATAAAGTTTTGTAGTTAGAAGAAAAAGTCAGAGACACAGGTGTAACAGAGAACATACTTACAAGAAGAGAAAAAGAAGATTAACTCCTTTGGTTATCACACACACCAACTCCATATTGTAAGAAAAGAATAAGCATTTGTACATCTCCACAAGACAGTAACGTATACATAGTCTTGACACTGTAGCATGAAAGGTACTCCACATCTTCAACCTACTCCCAAGCCATCTGCAACACATTCACGGCTCCATGGTCGTAGCATGCAAATCTCAAACATCTAACTCCTATACTTGATTAATTATTTTAATTGCAATTAAAATTATCATCTGTCATTTGCAAGACACCTTTTTAAGTAACTGAGGGGTAACAACCAATCAAATCTGCATTAGAAATGGTGTGGCAGACATACCAAAACTCCCTCATCTTTCTGCTACACAGTTGCGATGACTCTTGTCCCACAGTTGTACTCAGCTGATCTTACAGTGAGCTGCTCAGGCAGTTTAATTGGCACAACGCCAACAGAATGTAGTAGATGAAATCATGATTTATCACCTTTTGCCAACACAAATTTTAAAAGCTCACTGAAGATCAGGTGACTGCCAATTTCAGCACAAAGAAAAATGCAGAAACAAGCAGATAATCTAGATTAACCTCAAATGCTCTAGAGCTACATCTTGGAGAAAAAAAAGGAACCTATTTCACATTTCCAGGACTGCTCTTCTGATCTCTCACTGTAGATCTGGACAACTGTAACTATACATTAGCCTTTATCTCAGGACAGAACCTTGTCAAAACTCTAAGTGTATTTTAAAACATTAACCCATCAAAAAAACCCCATTTTTAAAATTAAAAATACTGAATTTCCACAATCAGTTCTTCTTGATACTCTTTCCGGGCAATTCTCAAGATATGGGCTGTATTTACTACTTCTGAATGTACTCCAGCTGCAGCATTTTTCACCGCAACAGGACAGGCAGGTGAAATTCCAGTTTATGTTGGTGCAAGGCACCGCTCCTTTCCTCACAAATACTCTCTTCCAGCCACACCCACAGACACGCTAACTCTGAAGTACACACACTACTCACTGAAAAAATTCAACTCCCCCTAGAAGAAAAAGTACTTTTCCCCCCACAGAAGTTAGTTTTCTAACCAATTTAGCATGTTAAATAAGTTCACCCATGCGACTGGTGCTCCAGACCCCACTTTAAGGGAAGGGAGACACAACTGACCAGGTGCAGGAGGAAGAGCAAGACTACCTCTGTTACAGCAACGGTGTCTGTGCTAGTCTGGATAAGAAAATAACTGAACTATAATTATAGTCTCTTAGTTCACTGCATGCTGGCATATTTTGATGCTCTCTTCAGCTATAAATTCTTGTTTCAGTGTCAAATTCTTTCTAGAAGAACATATGGATTATCAAAGTGACTAATAATTCAAATGCTTAACTGAAGCTTCACTTTCCTGTGCTGTATCACTAGAAAACCTAAGTCTAAGTCTGCTCTTCAGTTGAACTGAGCTCAGTTTCAACTCAGTCTTATTAGTAGGAAGCATCAGTATTTCCTTACTGTGATCACTGCTCGTGGAAGCCTCGGTACTCTAACAAACTTCGTATTTTGCACCCGTGGCTGAGACACAGTATTAATACTGACAGCAGACAGATTGCTTCTTGGCACAGGTTGCAAGTTGTCTGGAACAGGAGGGGAAGGTGGACCACTGTTACTTGATGTTTCCTAAAAATAAAACAGAAATATGGTCTTAAAAATTCACACCATTCATAGCTATTTTAAAAAGCATCAGTATAAATGAGACTGTTTCATACACGTCTTGGAACTTGAAAATGTGATTTAGGCAGATTGTCCAAATGTATTAGACAAATGTTACAATTCTGCAGTAATATCAAAATGGCACACAAGAACAGGCCAGTTATTCACAGGTCAACTGCAACAGACCTTTAAATAAGGTCAAAACCAATATATACTTTCAAATCCACAAGCTTAGCTTCTCACTCCGAAAGAAACCCTCAAAACAACAAAAGACCAAAACAGTTAACCTCTCCCAACTCCTTTTCCTAGAAGGCTGAAATGAAGTTACTTGTTTTACTTTCTAACTGAATGTTGAAAAGCAGTAAACATTTTCTGGCAGAAAATCCCCACTCCCTTGAACTAGCTCCATTTTCAGTACCTTGAAGTTTCATAATTGCTTCAGAAATAACAGGCAAGGTGCAACTTGCAATTCTAGAGTGGCTTTTGTTGATCTTTTTTTCAAGTCTCCAGAAATGCAGCATAAAACGCCTGTAAGCCTCACTTAGCAAGTCATATAGAAAGTTTGGTCAAGATTGCCATCTAGAGGCTTACATTCAAAAAACACTAGAGTACCTCAGCTCTGAAAGCACGTTTGTTGGCTAGAGACTTGAGTAATTCTTCTCTTAAGAGCATCTCCTCCTCCTCTTCCTCATCAGCAAATGGAGGTTTTGGTGGCTGTTCAGGCTCTTCAGGGGGAAGTGGGGGAAGAGGTGGAGGTGGCTCAAGAGAAACACAAGGAATACCCTCCATGTAAAGATGGCTCAAAGATGGTACAGGCTGAGAAAAAAAAGTAAAACAAGGGTTTGAAATGTGAGAATTACTACTACTTTATGATTATTTAAATTATTCCATGGTTTAAAAGTAAGTTAAACTGTGTCAGCTTAACATTCAAACTGCATTTACATCACTGACAAAGACTGTCACTGAACAGTAAGTAATTTCTCACAGCAGTTAATGGAAGCAATGAAGTTAAATCTGGATAGTGGAAGCTGTGGAGACATACAAATTAATGTAAATGAGAATCTGAACCAGAGATAGCCTAGCCAAAGAAATAGAGTTGACCAGCAGTCTTTAAAGTTTATGAAACTGTCTTAGCTAACAAAACTACAATTTTCCTTAGTCAAAAACTCAGAAGCTGTCATGAGAGAGAATGGTACCTTTCTATAGCTTTTCTAAGAAGAGTAATAATCCTTCAGTGAAAAAAACTGGTAGTGAAAAAAAACCCACACTAATTCAATTTCCATGTGGACTCTTAGGCAAGAAGACAGAAAACACAGCCAAAAAGCACAAAGTTTGAATGAGTGATGAGCTATATTTCTTGGCTTTTCCCCCCTGCTAGGTAAAAAGTTCGAGAATAGGTTTATCTACCTACATACATGGCCTAGAGATAAGAGGCAAAGCTGCCTTATGCTAACAGTTCCAATTCATTCTTTTTCCTTATGGGCTCCAGAAAGTTTTTGCTTTCTGTATGAAAAAGTACAGCTCCAACAATGAAGAGAATTTCAATTCAATAGGGAAAACCTCCATTAACCAACAACTGCATCTTTTAGAAAAGCAACTACAAGTCTAACAGATAGTTCAAGGGAATCATTAAACAGAATTGTATCAAAACCAGAATCTAAATTTAATCCTAGCTTTAGCATTAGAAATCAGATACAAAATGCAAATTAGCAAGGTTACTTACTGGAATTGGAGGAGGTAGTGGCAAGGAAATTGGTGGTACTGGAGGTGGAAAATATCCTATTGGACATTCAAAAAAAGGAGGCTGCACTGGGGAAGAAGCTGTAATTAAAATACTGAATGTAAGAAATCTGACAGGTATTTACTAAACAACAACTCATGCTTTATGCTTCAGCTGATTTAATGTAGCAGAAAGAGACAAATGTTTTGACTACGCACTAATTTCAAAGGTAACACCAGACACAGCACAGTGCATTTTTTTACATGTATGTATATTCTAAAAAAGAGTAGCTACATTTCCTTTTTTTGTTTTGCATACAAAATATAAGTACAGCCAATCAGTACTGCTAAGTACAGTAATGCAGCCCTCATATTGGATTTATATTGCAAGAATTTACCTTCTAAAACAAGATATCTCAGTAGCCTGATTATTGGCTACCAAAAATATAATACAACACAAACTAAGACAGAAGCAGACCCAAAGCACAGGCAGTAAATTCTGAAACATTAAACAAGAGATTGAGATGCTTTAGCAAGAGAGATTTGTGTAGCTTACACATACAAAATAGCAGGTGCAGTATTTTAACAAAGTAATGTATACGGAAGGCTGACAAGAAAGGAGAAAGAGAAAGAAAAAAAAAAAAGAGTGGAAGATGAAAAGCAAGACAAAAAAAAGTAGCCAATCAAGTAGTATGCTTAATCAAGTTTTCTCAACTCTTCGCATGTTGAGATGGAACACAGAAACCTGACTGCCTTAAATGTACCTCAAACGCAAGAGTCAATTAATCATTTAGGCTGGAAGATATATGACCCAGCACAAGTGCCCAAAGCAGGGCTGCCCCCAAAGTCAGGTTACCAAGTTCCAGGTATATCTGACGATGGAGATTCCACAACACTGAAACCTGCTCTAGTGTTTGACCATCTTTTATCTACACAGAATTTGTTCTGCTACAACTTAAGTGTTGCTGCTTGTCCTTCTGTTGCCCACTTCACTGAAGAGTTTGGCTCTGTCTCGTCTGTAACTGCCTACGAAGTAGTTGAAGACAAGAGCAAAAGCCTTCCTTAGCCTTCTCAACACAAATGCAGCTTTCTCAGTCTCTTTCTGTAAGCCAAGTGCTCCAGTCTCCCAATGAACTTTATGACAAATAGGCTTGAAAGAGTCTCTCTTAGTCAAAAAGGTCTTTTGCTAGGCTCATTTTAGAATGTCACTCTTTCTTGCTGTGAAACCAGAAAACTGGCAATCAGTGTTTAACAGCCCCCTCAGCCCACTCACCCACGACAGCCACAGTGCTACAACCCAGCCTACGGTTTGCCTGTCACCCAAAGCCACACTGTTGACCCACATGTCACTCAATGTCCACTGAGACCCCCAGGCCCTTTTTTTTGTAAAGCTGCTCTCTGTCCAGTGTCTCTGGGGCCCTCACTTTCTGCACAGCTGATTGGGAATACACAAGCATAAAACCTACAGTACTGCAATGAGAAAAGTATACCCTGAAGACCTTAAAAATGGAAAGCCAGTGTTGTAACAATTGGCTCATCTTAAGATGTTAGTTCTATAATTCAGACAGCTCAAACTAAACTCTTTCTAGAACAGTGGCTTATTTCTGACATTTTACCTATTTTTACCAATCACCATAACAGAAGATTGTAACTAAGTCTTACCTGGTGAGTTAGTTTCACTGTCTGTATCCATAGCAACTTCATCATAATTATCATACTGATATATGCCTCCTGCACTCTCTGTAGACTGCTTATCCAAAGACCATCTCAGGTCTGTATCTGAAGACTAAAGACACAAAAAAAGTATTTTACTTAGCTGGTCTTACATCATTATTTCAGAGTAAACCACTAGGAAATAAATGTTGGGAAAAGGCCCTTACAATTTTTTCTTCTAATTGATTTATAAATACAATTTACTTATCTTGTACAAGAAGAAGAAACTGAGTATTACCTTTTAATCAAATCAACTGCAAGCAGCAACTAGACAAATTGACAGGCAGTTTTAAAACTGTATCTCTTCCAAGGTGATGGGGTGGGGGGGGGTGTTATGACACATAGGAAGAATTTTTAAATACCTACTAGGTCATTATATATCTGATAAATTGGCATGATTATATATTTCTGAAAGACTGCAAGAGAATTAAACGCTTTGTTATTTCTGGTAATCTGCTATGGCAACTATCAAGAATGCTTGAACTACCCTTGCTAGAAACAACTCTCAAGTGAAGAATCTTTTTGTTGTCTCAGAAGGAGCCATATATCATACTGAGACAAACCCAGAGACTGTCAACTCATAAATCACGTTGTTTAAAAAACTCCCAACACTACATGGATGTCAATCAATGTTCTGGACTGAAAACATGCAGAACACTCAGGTATGACTTCTCAGGCTCCTTAACTTTTATCTTTCAGAGGCACATAGAAGACATTTTGGTAGCTTTTAGAATATCTACTGTTTACAGTAAAAATTTTTAGCCTCAATTTTCCACTCAGTATTACTGTAAACATGATTCTTCTGCAACATGAGCTCAAACAGGGAGCTCCAATTCCCTTAGATGCTGTTTCTTCTTACAGCATTAGTAGCACCAAGCACTTGAAGCATCCAGCTGCAGCAGCTGTATTGCTTCCAAGCTGAAACAATTAATGCTGAAGAAACAGTTATTTTTTTCTGTAATGTACCAATGTTTTAGAGACAGAACATTAGTTACTCAAGTGCCTTTTGCTAATCTGAATATGACAGAAAAAGAACAGCCTTCAAGTGTAGCATGATGACCACTGCAGTAACTCTTGTACTTCACCAATTTGACACTATGGGAGGTTGAATTAATTATCTTTTTTCTGGGCGTATCTTATGCCTCAACAAAATAGGTTAAACACTACAAATAAAAAATAATACAAATCAACCAAGCCCTCCAATGACATTTTGAAAGAAGCAAGCCACTAAAGTCGTATACACAGAAAAAAAGTTCGAAAATGTGGAGAAGAAAGCCCAGAAATCTAAGGGAAGAAAGCCAAAGAAGTTACATTGATTGGTTAGTGTTAAATTACAGGCTGCTCTTTGATCACAATGTTCAAAATGTCTTTAGGAGAAAAATGCTTCACCACTGACTTACAGATGTACGACTCATAAAACTGATTTTCCACATCTAAAGGGAATGCTTGTCTAGCAAGGGATTAAAACACAGCAAACAGTGAAGTATTCTGACCTTTTCTTTCATTGCTCTGTTTTGATTACTCTAGGGGTGAAGAAAGCAGGGAGAAGAACAGGGTGATGCAGACAGGATGGTGACACAAAACCAGCTGGGGCAAGACAGAAATCATTCATGAATCCTAAATGTAACACCAGAACACCATGTAAGAAATTAGTTACCCTGCTTCTTGATCTCCTCTTTCCTCCAACTAGCTTCATAAATCGATTATACTGCTCTTCTTGATTTGAGAGGTCCCTAATTTTTCTTATTTCTTCTTCTCTCTTTCTTCTCTCCTCCTCTTCTTCTTGTTTCCTCTGGTCTTCCTCTTTCTGCCGCCTGTCTAGCTCCTTTTGCTGCTGCATCTTCTTTGATATCTTTGTCTGTGGCTTCCTCAAAGCTTGCTTGCCTTTAAATAAAAAGGTATGTGATTAACTCCATTTTACCTAATTGGTTCCACCTAATCCTAGATTCTTCAAGAACTTTGAGTAAATGTGAGAGAATTTAGAATGACTAAAGGCTCACTGCCCAGCTTTTTTTTTGAGACCACACCACTGAGAGCCATTTCAGTAACATTAAATTTATTACCTGTAGTACTAGGTTTTTTTGTTGAATGTGCTTTTGTACTGGCTTTGACTTTCTGTGTTACACTTTTCGTTTTTGTTAATTTTTCCTTGCTTTCCTTCATCACCTGTTGTTCTTTTTGCTGCCATTTTTTACTAGCAGACTGAAGTGCAAGAAGCCTAAGTTGCAATTCAGACATCTCCTCCTCATCATCAAGCAGCTTCTTGAGAAGAAAACAGAAGAAAGGACAAGATGTCAAGAAACATACTTTACCAACTTTTTCTTTACAGAGTCTTTTGAAATCTTTCCCAAATATTTTTACTAAAAGAAAGCTCAAAAATCCTACTTTACTGGTAAGTGTCATTTGTTAAAAATTGACAGTTCCTATTACTAGGCTGTTTCTGGACTGCCATTTGGAAAAAGACATCAGAGATTCATAATGTAATCATGCCTCATCTACGGAGGAATATTTTCTTACCTTTTCAGATGCAACATCTGAACTGCTAAGCTTCCGCACTGATGTTTGTTCTTTGTCTTCTGTACCTTCCAAGAGAAAAAAAACACCGTATTTTTGAACAAGCTGTTTCTCTTGAGACAGAACTACATCAAAATGATACGTGAAATTTAATCTATACAAACATATTTTATCAGTATCACTGATACACAGTATAAAACAATAGCAGTGGCACATGTAAGATTACATGAACAAACATTCACATAAAACTGGTATGTCTGATAAAATCCCCATCATCATGACTCCATAAGCCTGAGCCAAGATTTCTTAGTAACTCTTGTCTTAAGGTTTGCATGTACTTCCTCAAGAAGCAGAGAAAAACAGATGTGGAGACAAGGGGAAAATCTTGTCATGTGTTTTATACTACTGTCTCATAGCAGCTGCTGTCCTGAGCATCTCATATTTCACTGGCAGCTATTTTGAGTAACAGGTCATTCTTCTGCAGAATATAAAGGCCCAAAGCTGCAGTAGGAACACACTTGCACCATTTCACATCAAAGGAAAACAGAAAAAAGCTATAATATGGAAATTCATAGTACAGTACTCTTTTCCCACTAAACATTTAGATGTTAAAATACTAATTTCTTAGACTTCCCAAAATATAGCAAATTCTCATAGTGCGTAGATATATACACACACACATATATTAACATACCATATTTTACATGTAGTATATAATGCTGTATATATTGCAGTATTACCTACTTTATTACAGCAAATAATTAGTAATGTAACCGGTAGCAAAAAAAGTAATTACGGACTTTTTATATAACCATACATATACGTTTATCTGCATTAGACAAAGGTAGGAAACATTTCTTTCAAAGATTCAAAGGCAGGAGTTCTTTTCCTATATTAGTCTTTCTTCAAAGAGAGATTCCTTCCCACAATTCAAATTGGTGGAAAATAAATTCAGATTCTGTACAGCTTTAACTCTTCCTAGGATTTTATGCAAGTTACATTCAGAAAGGCATAGTTTAAAGTACACCAAGATCTTATACATAAATAAATATGAAACTTAAAAAATGGTGAAGGTCTACCTCCTTGCACATGCATGCATTTTTTAACAATGCACATACAAAAGAAAGAAGAGTAATATTTAATACCCATACAAACAGTAGAAGAAAACTCAAAAAAGTTATTGTACTAAGTAAAGTTCCTAACCATCCAGTTCACAGGATGGAAGTAGGAAGACAGACAGTAGCTTTTTTGATGCAGCCATATGAAGGGACACTCTATATGCACCAGAAGGGGACAACAGGCTAATGGACACAACAGGCTAATGCACAACATGGGAAGGAAGGTACGGAATACTGTCAAGCCTGTCAGAGCAGCTGAACCACAGAGAATTAATTCGGGAGAGACTCAAACTTCCCTGAGTTTTAAGACAAGTTCCTAAACTTTTACGTGTTTGTAGAAACATCCAGTACACCATTTAAAAATAAATAAAATTGGAAAACCGAATTTTGCTGATTTCGCAATACATGCAGCATGTATTATGGCAGTAAAGAGATTAATGTAGTATACATTCACTTAATACACATGCATCTGCAGTAACTCCAATCAGCTGAATTTTTCTTTGGAAGCCTGTATTACACTGTCATAAACATTCACTCATACATAATCTGTCTGCTTTTGGATCATTCATATATCATAGTTTTGATTATCATGCAAGAATTAAATACTCTTAATATGCATATTACCGGATCTATTTTTCACTATCATATGAACTGTATTCTCAACTTCAGTGCTTTTAAGTTTGGAAGCTGGATTTTTAAGACTGTTTTGCTTTTTAAATAGCTGCTTTACTCCTGTCCTGCTATGTTCTCTTCCCAAAGACTTAGTTTTTCTTTTATCATGAAAATTTATTAATTTTCTTCATGTCTGTCAATAAAAACTGTATAATCTCTTAAAAAATAGAAAAAAAAATTTATTATTAAAAGGAAACACAGAAGGGGGAGAAATGACCTAGAATGAGGTGGTTTGACTACTAATTATCATTTTTCTCCTCTGTTTTCTTTACAAGATCTGTCTTCTAAATTCTCATTCTGAAGTTATACATAAATCATTTCCACTTTCAGTGCTCTAGTCCCACCCTTCTTCATATTCCTGCCAATTACTCACCTGCAGTCTTATTTAATCCATTAACTACTTTGCCTCTTCCCACTCAACTTGATAGTTTACACACACTGGCAAATTAGTGAACATCAGATGACAAGTGATAGCCTCAAGCACCACCCTCAACCACAGCAATCACTTACTAGAACAACATGAAGCCTTAGAGTAGGAAGCTTAAGTCAGCTGCCTTTATTTTGAGGCAGACTTACTAGTAAGCTCAAGTGCTTTTACCACAGGTCAGCTGGACATGATCACTTGTTTTTTGGTAACTGGCTAATGCACCTCAGCAATTGCCCTCTTCAGTCAGCAGTCCAGAACTATCTTTGACAAGACACTTATTCTACCCTTTGGCTGCATTTCTTCTACAAATCCTTTCTATTTCTGGCCTATGATTTCTTGACTATTCATGAATATCAACAATGATCAAAACAATTCTCATGAAAATCTCTTAGGGTGTTAATAATGCCAAGGTCGTGGGTTTCATCCCTGTAGGGGACATTAACTTAAGAGCTGGACTTGATGATCCTTCTGGGTGCCTTCCAACTCAGGATATCCCATGATCCTAGTCTTACACTTCAGAAAACGCACATAGATGAAATGCAGAAAAAGGAGTCTCTAAATGTTCTCTTTTCAGCTAAAAAACAACCACATTTTGCTTCTGCAGAAAAGAACAAGGCAAATGAGGAAGTAAAACTTTCAGGGAAAAATCAATGATTTCTGCTGAGAACAGCATTTAAAACATTCAAATCTTGTCCTCATGCTTTCTGCCAAACAATTGGTCTAAAAAACCACATTATTTAAAATAGAAACCCAAAGCAAAAACATGCTTTCACTTATGTAATTCAAGGAATTACAAAACACAAGAGTTAAGTACGTTGAACCTTTAACTTGTAACTTTTAACATTTTAATTAAAGTTTTCCCCAACAACTAATAAATCCAATAGATAATAGCAAGTTAACAGAACTTCACAAGCTAAAATAACTTTACAAGTATTTAGTTACCTTGGCCAGATTCTGTTAGTTCAGATTTTTGCGAGGACGGCTTCATTCCTTCTTTGCCTTTTTTCAATCTGCTCCTCTCAGCTGGAGTAGGCAGTTTTTGTCTGAGAGGTTTCAGTTCAAACGCTTGAAAGCCCATAACCGGATTTTTCTCCTCAGGAGGTACTTCTTTTATAGTATCTGTTTTAATACTGTCATTTTCTACAGTTATTTGGTCCTCTGTGTCCACTGTTTTCTCATCATCTTGTTTCTCATTTTCTTCCCTGTTGCTCAAAGCCAGTCTTTCATCTTTATTAATGTGTTCAAGTTCTAATTGTATCTGCTTATACTTCAAGAGCAGATCCTCAAAACTTTCTTCCACAGAGCTTTCATTTTTAGAAGAGTAGTTCTGCTTTCTAGATGGGGACCTTCCAAAAGTTTTGGCTGAATTATTGGTCAAGAAATTTAAGACAAGAACTTGTATAATCTTAAAACAGTGGCAATATTACCACTAAAGACTAAATTAAGACAAATTTAACTTATGATCATTTTCGTATAGTTTACCTTAAGGTTAGCTTGAAAAATATCTTTAATAAATACGAGTAGCATGCAAAACCTGTAACCATTACTACATATTGACAAACATTTTCTCAAACCAACAACTTCAAATACCCTACTTATGACAAGAAGGTCATGAATTTCTGGCAAGTCCTGTCTCTTACTCACACCATCCTCCTAGAAACAACAGCTATAATACAGAGATGGTTCTCTGTCACAGAAAGCCAGACTTCCAGAGTTCATAACTCCAGTACTGATTCCCCATCTGACATTCTGAAAAAGACAAGTTAAATTCCTTCTCATTCATTTTATCCTTTCATAAAACGCCACGTCTAGCCAATACTAAGTCTGGCCATAGCACAATTACACACTGTAATAAATGCAGTTCAGCAAACGAGGTAAGGCACAGAAGAATCAATGAACAACTGAAGGGAATTTTAAAAAGGGACAAAGATTGGTGATCAAAACATTCAGAAATGCTGAAGATTACTGGGAATTACTAATTACTCAGAAAAGGTTGCTTATGGATGTCCAAGGCAAGCAGTGGAAATATTCTTAGGCACCTCCACCCAGAACAAAAGTTGTCACCATTAGAGGTTCAACTCCTCTTACCTTAACCTGACACTTGAAAACTATCCTCTAAAATAATCATGCTCAAGGGGAAATCTTTTAAGATACCAAGTCAGGTTTTACTCACTGGACTCAGAGTATCAACCCCACTGTGATAAGAGCTGACTCACACCCAGTTACACAAAACGCTTTTTCAAAAACGTCATCGCTTAAAACAACAGAGTAAAAGTCTAAGCTAAAATAGGTGTCCTCTGAAGACCAACATACTGAATCCAGAGGAAAACATTTGTCTTCTGCTCACAACAAGCATCAACTACTTGCATGTTTTGCTACGTTAAGTTCCAAAATAAGTATGAAGAATCTTGATATGTATCCTACAAAAGCTACTTCCGTAACACTAGGAAATGTTCTGCTATACAGTGCTTTCCGAAGTGTCAGCACAAAAAGCAGAAACTAGCAAAGATAACCTACACAGAATCCAAAAAAGCAATCAAATAATTTATAAATATGCTGAAAACACTAAAAGCTACGTGCAGCGTAACACCAAATTATGCAATAAGCATATTTGCGAAATTCCCTTCCAACACAATTCTACTTTCAAAGAGCCAGCTACTTTCTTGATTTTGTAAGTCACAGGAAATTCTGAAGCTAATTGACTTACCATCATTTACAAAAGTAAGGCTAACTGCTACTTGCTATTGAAGTACTTCAATAGCTTCTAAAGACACCTGGAGATGGATAACAAGACAGTTTTGAGATGTTTTTTGTGCTGATAATACAATTGCTAGAAGCTCCCATAATGGTGTTAACCAGAAATTCTGTGGTTCACATACATAGAAATACTTTTATGGGGTTCTACACACAGAACGCAAGTCTCCATGAAGTGCTGCAAAAGGCAGACAGGTATGTATATATTAAAACAACAACTGCGCTTCGATCAAGAGAAACGTCATCCAAGAACGAAAATGAAGAAACAGGGAGTCAGAAATGAAGAAAAATGTACACTGTGAAGAGTTCAGAATTCAACAGAAACAGAAAGTCCCATTTTGGTTCTATATTTCAGACTCAAATTCCACAATTCTCTATGCAAGAATTTCTGGAGAATTATTATATAACAGCTTCACATTAAAGTTGCCAAGAATTGAAAGAGAAAAGCCTAATAAAAGCTAACACCCCCCAAAAAGGTAACAAGAATTCTTTAAGTGTTCCACCACGTCCTTTACTCCACTTACATATATATTCCTACAAAATGTGGCACAAAGCACAAGTTCAAATGATAAATCAAGTAAAAAATCTCTGTCTTACCAGATTGTCATGGTTTAACACCAGTCAGCAACTTACTACCACACAGCCACACTCTCACTCCTCCCTCCCCTCCATGGTGGGATGGGGAAAGAACTTGGAAAAAAGTAATGTGGGTTGAGGGAAAGTGGGTTGAAAACAGAACAGTTCAATAATGGAAATCAAGTAAAATAGTAATAATAATGAAAAGGGAGATAATAAAAAGAGACAGTGGAATAACGCCCAAGGAAGGAGGGCGATACACAATACCATTGCTCACCACCTACTAAGAGATGCCCAGCCCATCCCCAAGCAGCAATCGGTGGCTCTCAGTCAACTTCCCACAGTTTATTCACTGGGTTTGACATTCTGTGCTATGCAGCACCACTTAGACCAAGTTTGGGTCTCAGTTTTGCACACTACCAGCTTCTTGTGTACCTCCTCACTGGCAGAGCATGGGATACTGGAAGTCAACTTAATGTAGGCACTACTAAGCAACAGCTAAAACATCCGTGTGCTATCAACATTATTCTAATGCTAAATCCAAAACACAGCACTGCACCAGCTAGTAAGAAGAAAAGTAACTCCATCCCAGCCAAACCAGGACTCAAGACACTTAAAACATCTTACTTTCCGGGGGAACTTCAAATACCATTCTAGGCCATGAGCCTCCTTGTACCAGTTGATACGGAAGTCTCCTCTGAAGTCACAGGCCAATGAACTACATCAGTACTCCATTAATGTTAGCAACATGGAGGTACCTTAATATTTATGAATTCTCTAATATTGACTCCATAAGGTGTCAAGGATGCGAAAAACACAGAAAGTAGCTCATATAGAGGGAAAATCATGGACCTTCCTTAACTATATGATCCATAAACAACTGAACGTTCACTTACTAAAGAGCAAGAGTAATAGAACATTCTCTATCTGCCATGTTTAAACAGAAGAGTGAATCTCAAGTGCCAGGAATAAAAACACTTTTAACATCCTCATTCTCTACTTTTGGTTTGAAAATGGAATTACTGGCTTCTGAATGTTCTTTCAGTTAAAAGGGAGAAGGAGACTGTGCATCAGTATTAAGAAACACTGCAAGGTCTGTTTAGGACAATACATCCATTTGCTCTGCAAATTACTCCTTACACACCAAGTAACCATTTTCGGCTACTCAGAGCAACACTGCAAATTAAGAGACTTGAAAGCTATTTTCAGGACTAGAATTGCTTTACTGTGAAAATGGGCAAATCACATCTTCACTCGCTGCCTTTCAAGACAAAACCCTTGACTGAAAGGTTCCAATGAAGCCTTCAATAATGCCACGTGAGACTTAATAAAAGCATCTCTATTGCTAGTTTGCATATTCCATCCACATTTAAACACATTAAATAGAAAATATTAAAGACATAAATAATATAAAACACAAGGATATGAGAGATCAACCTGCACAGTCTAGCAAACACATCCTTTGACTATTGACACGAAGGACAATAAAACACTGCAAAATTCTGGAGAGATCTTAACCACCTTCTCTCTTGCTCAGTGTTTTTTACAGTCATCTACATTTCCAGGTAGGCAACAATGCAGTTACATCAAGTAACTAGGCTGCTGCAAGATACACTCAGCGTCAGTTCTTTACATTACTTCTTATAGCAAACAAGAAAAATCAGGGGAGCTTTTCCCACCATCTTCACAATTCCTGCTCCTAAAAGGATGAAATATCAGAACTCTGATACAGTCACCTAAACAACTCCTAAGAGCAACCAGTGGAGAATATCCTACAAGGAATGGTGGGTATGGCTTTCATTTGAACGCCCACATAAACCACACTTTGTGTACGCAGACCCACTTCAGCTTAGCTAAAACTGACTAAAGCTAAACCTACGTGTTTAGCCTCTGAAGGGATGAAAGTGAAAATGAAAAAAACAGTAGATCCTTCACTGCACAATACAGGAAATTAACAAGCTTAGGGTTTTAGCTTTACAATTGTGACACTAATTATACATATTAAAACTGCCACACCAAAGACTGACCCCACTTCACAATATTCGCACTTGGGGCTAGAAAAGCAGCCGGCTGGAATCCAACCGACAAAAGCTTCCTTTCAGGCTATGCTTTTTCTTTTTCCCTACACCCGACGGATCGGCCAAGCCGCAAGCCAGGTCACAGCAGTAATCCGACTTCCCAGCAGCCTCTCCTTGAGCAGGGCTGGCCGCCCCAGCCAACCCCCAGGATTAGCTTGAGAGCCTCCCTCTCCGTTACCGCTACGGGAATCCACTGCCAGAGCGGGAGGGAAACGGGACCCTTCCCAGGGCTTTCGGCCATGTAGCGCGGTACCGCCACACCCAGGCCCACCGCAGCAGCACGGACCACCCGCCCCCGCCCACGTCTCAAGGCCCCGCCGCTGCCTCCCCCTCCGGGCGGCCTCCCCGGAGGGTTGCCTGGCCGATCACTGCAGCCTCGGCTCCGGCCCCAGCGCCCACCGCCCCGGTAGGGCCGGCCTCGGAAGCGGAACCGGTCCAGGGCGTTGTGGCTGCGCTCCCAGAAAGAGAGCCGGGGGCCCGTGTCGGAGTGCGAGCTCGGCGGCATCCTCGGCGCCGGCGGGGGGGGGCGGAACGAGTCCTTAGACCGGTACCCGCCGTGGGCGTGCACGGGTCCCGTGTCGGGCGGGGGCTGGGGGCGCGGGCCG
>VYXC01001151.1:22871-56103 GCA_013397175.1 Platysteira castanea | reverse complement strand
ACCTCTTCAGAAAAATATTATATGAAAATCACTGTGGTTATATGTTCACCCTGTGAATGAGAAATCTTCTGGAGTGATAGAGACCTGAATCTTTGGGTAAGACTAGTATCATATCCCTCATCTGGGACAACCATTCAGAGCGGATGCACAGAATCACAGAATCATAGAAACATAGAATCATAGAAAGGTTTGGGTTGGATGGGACCTTAAAGTTCACCTAGGTCCAACCCTCCTGCCATGGGCAGGGAGATCTCTAGGTGCAACTTTTTCTCAATGTTTTCTTAATATATGTACATTTTTCCTCCTAAATTCTATAAGCAGGATTTCTTAGAATATAAGTAACAAAAACAAAAAAAGAAAAGAACCCCAGGATTAATAGTTTCACCACATGTTAGAAAAAGTTTCATTTACTTTAGAACACAGATGAATATAGAGATCATGTCATAACCTTGCAATGCTTTCACATATGGGAAATGAAAATATAGTGCCTTCCTGTGCCTTAGGAGTTTCAAACAGACCAGCAGACAAGAGACTGTCTGAACTGGAAAATGGGGACGAGTATACCACATTTCCCCAGATAAAGTGATAGCATGTTCTGTAGGAAAAAAATTGTGATGGACAGAAAAAGAATAGGAAGAATCTGTCTCTCACAGTAATTGTATAGAGTGCTCATCTGGGAAAAAGGCTAATCATCTGTATTTCAAACTGTTCTAGGAACAGTACACATTATTAAATATTTTTTCTAAGCAAATCTATTTCAAGTTGGAGACAATGTCTATGATTAGTTTTGAGTGTTGGGGGCTGTTTTTAAATGTATTATAAATAATAGAGAGTTTCTTTTCTGATGGAAATTAGTACTCTTCATTCCTCCTAGGTATTACTTCCCCTTTGATATGAAAATTTATAGAACATAGGAATCAGTAAAAAGAAGGGCTTAAGAAGACCTCCTGTTATTTTAGTATAACACATCAACAGTAAGGTTGGTTGACTGGACCTAGATAAAAATCTCAATAACTTTTTGAATTGACATTTGGACACCTTGGTATGTGTCCCTTTGACTGAAGTGTTCCGACAATGCAGCTTTTTCATCTACCACGTGGTAATTAAGCAATTGATTTTTTTCTTCCTTCTGGGCTTGTGGTCAGCAGCAATGTTTTTATGCTCAAAAGTCTATCAAGTTTTCATAGCAATATGATTATCCTATTGTTTTTAGATGTTTACTAACCCATTCCAGTAAATGATAAATTAAATTTGCTTGTAAATTAAATACATTATCAAGGCATTATTTTTATTCAACTTTTTAGACTTTATTTTTGTCTGAGACTTTGGTTTAGAGAAGTGAAATACAGATGTTTGTCTATGGAACAGACAAGTAGGAGATTCAAATATATATAGATAGAGAAAATGATATTAAATCATTATAATAATAATATAATGAAAAAACCATTTCTCTCCTATATTAATGCATAAATGCATTTCAAATATAAATGAGTTGCAAATATTCAGAGAACTTAAAGGCAATAATCCTGTATTGTGTAGGTTTGACATGTTTCATATTTTGAAGACAGGTAGCATTTCCTGCTCATAAATAACATTTTAGCAACATGAAATTTGAACGTGAGCCGGGTATCATCTCATCTGGAATTATCATTAATAAGAGAACAGATGAGTTCTGTATAAGAACCAGAGGTGCTTTGACAGTGGGAGACCTTATGAAAAGAACTACCAATTGCTTCTGGTTGGTTTGTGAACTGAGGAAGACACTGCTGAGATTGAATTGCTGCATTTGAGGCCTGTAAGAAAACTGATACTGCATGATAGTTATCTAGCCTGTGTAAATGGAAATACAGGATTTCAGTTCAGATAGACGTGGCTCCTTTCTGATAAGGAACAATGCTTAAAGAAGAAAAAGTGTTACTGAAGGATAAGTCTTGTGAGTAATTGCAACCAATAACAACCTTATCCCTCAAGCACCTCTATATCAGAATAAAGATGAGTTCACTGTGCACCTATTTTTTGCACTCTTGTTGCATTTTAAAAAATAAGTTTCTTCCTGAAGTTAAGTTTAAAAGCTTTATGGAATGAAAAGAAAAAAGAGAAAATGCATACTCATTTACTTGTGACATGAAAAAGAGAAGAATGCTTCTGTGTTATTCTATTTTATGATTCAAGAGAGTCTATTCTGAGATTTAGGTTGAAAGAATTATGCTGCAGTGGAAGAGTATAGGATCCAATCAAAAGAGGGTCAGGAGGAAATTGAAGTATCATGGGAACATAAGTGAACACGAATTCATGA
Organism: Platysteira castanea; assembly: GCA_013397175.1. Lineage (NCBI taxonomy): Eukaryota > Metazoa > Chordata > Aves > Passeriformes > Platysteira > Platysteira castanea. Next base: position 53,807 of record VYXC01001151.1, on the reverse strand, counting down.
AAGAAATATTTTCATGTTGAAGTGAAGTAACTGTTTAAAAAATTCTATTAATAATTCCAAAGTTAAAACTAGTTGGCAAATATTCTGCAACATCAGATGGGCATCAAAAGAAATTTGCTAAAATACGTTTTCAGTTATACCAAGACAAAGCATTAGACATTCTTTTACATTAAGTTTCAATTGTGTTATACTTTTGAGCAGCAAACCAAATTTTGAGGAAAACAAGAGTTTCAGGATCTGGTGAACTTTAATTCAGATTTTGAAAAAAAAATACATTTGATGAAATTTATTTATTATTCAATGCTGATTTTTAAATATTGACCAGTCTATTTTGTACAACAGCTGTACATTAATGAAGAATGGACATTTTAATCAAACATATCTATTTGTCTGTCCATCTGTCTTTCTCTTCCTCTCCATCTACACTCTCATTACTAAGTCTATTCTTCTCAAGTATTTCACTGGATGAATATTTTGTACTTTAAACTCCTAATTCCACTGAAACTCTGAGTGCGATGTAACAACTAGTTTAGTGCACACTTTATGACCCCCTCTTTCCATTCATTTGTCATTCAGTTGCACCTATTAGATTTAGCAGAATGTTAAAAGAAATAGTATTACTGCAAAAAATAATTACCCGCTGGGCTCAAATTGTGCGGGCGTGCTTCAGAAGCCCTGTCGAGTGAAATTTTTTTTTTTTTTTTTTTAGATTTAGGTTTTTCTGCAAGTTAAGTGCACATATATTATCAAAAGAAATATGGAGATGAGAAAAAAAATTGGGTTACACTGTACAAAATACATGTAACTTCAAACATTCCTAATCCTTGATGTAACAGCTATATTTTCTAGTTAATAAATGCACTTGGTTTTCTTATATATGTGTAAATTTGCACTTCAGTGTAGCTAGGTCCATCCAGGAAAAGCTCCTATTTCATGGTTTGACACTGACCTGTTGCAGTCTGCCCAGGACCTGCCTGGACATGGCCGGGTGCCNCAAAGCAGAGCCTGACTGGCTGGTCACCACGGGTCCATCCCCTTTCCCCTCCCCTAAATAAAGGCAGAGCTCGCTGGTCACCCGCCCCTTTTCCTCCAGCCTTCCCTTCTGTTAACAGTGCCCCTTGTCTCCTCTGGGGACAGGGGGAATAAAGAAAACAGGAATACAGGTACGGAGTCAGGCTATATTTCTACCTCTTTGCTTCTACTCCTGATGCTAGCCTAACAGCTCTTGCTGCATTTTCTGAGTAGCCTTGCTTGCTGGATCGCTCATGCCACCTCTCCTCGTGGCTCGGGGCATCCCAAAGCATAAAAAGGCAGAGCTGCCGACCTGAGCAAGCAGTGAGATTCCACAACTGGCCTAACACCAGGCATCCATGAGAGTCGCTCGCTCACCCTTCCCTGCCACAGCTGGGCAGATGAGAGAAGGAAAAAAAAAAAATTTAACAACAGCTTCATGAGTTAAGGACTGGGAGAAAACACTTCAGGGGCAAAACCAGGCTAAACTTAAAGTTACAATTGTGAATTTATTGCTAACATAATCAGAATGTAATGAGAAATAAAATAAGCCCTTAAAACACCTTTTCCTCTCAACCCACTCCCTCCTTCCCACCAACAGAGCAGGGAAACAGGGCATAGGGGTTTTGATCAGTTCATCACCAGGATTTTCTTCTGCTGCTCAGGGAGAAGAGTCCTTCCCCTGTGAGACCATGGGGTCCCTCCCATGGGAGACAGTTCTCCAGGAACTTCATGTTGTGGGTCCACTCTCACGAGCAGCAGCCAAACCGCACCTGCTGCAGCGTGAGTCCCTCCCATGGGCACACAGTCCTCCCAAAACTGCTGTGCCGTGGGTCTCTCTTTCCACAGGGTGCAGTGCTCCAAGGACAGGCTGCTCCAGCCTGGAAGCAGGGCCCTCCCTCTCCACCGGGTCTCCCACTGGATCACAGCCTCCTCCAGGCACCCACCCGCTCCCGCCTGGGCACCTCCCCCACGGGCTGCGGGGGGATCTCTGCATTCCCCGTGGGCCCATGGGCTGCAGGGGCACAGCTGCTTCACCATGGTCTTTACCTCAGCCTTCAGAGACATCTCCGCTCCAGAGCCTGGAGCACCTCCTTCCCCTCCTTCTTCCGTGACCTTGGTGTCACCGTGTTTTTTTCCCCCACATATTCTCACCTCCTCCTCTTCTCTGACAAGAAGCACTGTTACTTTGTTTTGATTTTCTTCTTAAGTATGTTATCACAGAGGCATTACCAGCCTCTCTTATTGGCCCAGTTTTGGCCAGCAACCTGTCCATCTTTCAGAGCCATCAGAAACTGGCTCTGCTGGACATAGTGAAAACTTCCAGGAGATTCTCACAGGACTCACCTCTATGGCTCCCCTGCTACCAAAAACCAAGCCAAGCAATACCAATACAGCCACTGATACTTCAAGAATCATGTACTGGTACTAAAAGAGTCACATACTTTATATATATATGCTTACAGACAAGTCTTATCCACAGGTTGAACCCTTCACTGCAAAATTTTCAAATGAAGTCTACAAAATATTTCACAATGCTATGAGAATTCTAATGAAGTATGAAGGTGTTTAACTTATCATAAATCACAGTTCAGTTCTGTCATATAACTTTCCCTAAAGCTCTGAATGCAGTATTGCGTGTACTGTGAACAGATTAAACTAGCATTCTCTTCCTATGGGCAAAGTTAAAGCAGTTCTTCTGATTTGTGGCATACAAATCCATTCAGTATTTCTGACAGCTGTAAGAGAAATAAAGGTCAATTTGTGCCCTGTGGTACCTGTATTCATTCAATTTTGCCACCTGAAAAATACATTTAATCAAACTTTTCAAAGTTATGGCTTTATAAATGGCCATTAATTTCTGGCCTTTGATTTGCAATTTGCATTGCTTTTTTTACCCGCTTTATCATGTGCATGATTATCCATCCACCTCAAAAATTATGAACAGTTTTTGAAGAAGTTCTGGTCTTAAACAGACTTGGGGCCTTGTTGGTTTTTCTTCTATGCTCTTTCCAATACTTTAGTGAAAAAAACAAGGTTTATCTCCACTTTTCCTTTAAATTCTTCCTGGAGAATTACTTACCATGTAACAAACACATGTACACAATAAAATCCCTCAATATTGTCTTCTGACCTCAGAGTGCTTAGCTATCTGAGAAAAACATGCATGGGTAGTGAATTTAAAGCTGACCTTTGAACACTGAAGCCACTTTTAGGTTGAGATTTTTATCTGCTAATTATAGTTTATACACCTCAGTAAAACACAGATGGTAGACAGAAATATAGCAATAAACAGAAGCAAGGAGAGTTTACTTGAAATATAATGACTGTTAAGAACAATTAATGAGGAGTGTTGCTCACAGACCCAATTAGAGTGCGGAATGTTATTTAAAAAAGTAAAAAACTTATAAAAGCATACAGGAAATACAAGCTAAAAGTTAGATGAATCCTCATAGCCAGATGATCTTATCTTAAGGTTAAACTATCAAACACTTCCAGAATGGTTTAGAAATTTCTGAAGTTTGATAAAGCAGAATAAAAATAAATAACATATTGTTTTTAAAAAATTACAGGGAAAGATATTATCAACTTGGTATTTTTCTTTTTTCTCATAATTTTTTTTTAATAATTATTTAGATGGAGGAAAAAACATCCACTTGGCTGGATAAATAAAACAGGTTGTGGGAATCATAGACCACACATTGTAGACTACATGTGAATCTTGAAATCAGAATGAGAATCTTGGAACTGTTTAGCTCTTTCCCAGTTAGATAAAAAATAATGAAATATTCTGGCCCTTTGCAGAATATGCTTTGTAAACCCTTACCTTTATTTATGTTGTTACTTTTGGGATACATCTCTCTCATTTATGGTGTACCCAGATTATGTTCCATGTTTGAAAACAAACCAGTGGGAGATTGCAAGTCAGAATTATAATTTATTAGGAAAATTAAAATAAATGCAATAGTACAAGAACACTGACAGAATCAAGATAAAACCTGACACCCTGTTAGTCAGGGTGATGGTAGCAGTCCAGATGAAGTGGTGCTGTTGAAGTGGCAGTCCTGTACAAAGATCTGGTCTTCACCTGAAGGTCCAGTGGTAGCCCTTCTCCTCTGGGAATCACATAGGTAGAGCTCTTTTTACTGTTCCAAACCCCAGGGTATATCCAGGTGGGAATGCTTGTCTCCTCCCCCCTGGGCAGAGCATCTCACAATGGGCTGATGTAATTCTATGAGTCATGCAGTGGGTCCTTGATTGCCCATTAACAGAGATAGCTGCCGGAGGGAGTTATCAAGGATGAGTCATGGTAGGAGATAATGAGCACTGCCCCACCTGCTTTAACAGCTTGTGAAGATGATAATAGAATACATACTATTGGTTGCATCTTACACTGTAACCTAGGACACTCTGTTAATGATATCTCTTACATTTTTTAGGAATCTTTTTAAACTTTACATGGTGTGAGGATGACCATCCTGAGATAATTTCTCTTCATCCAAGATATAGGAAATCAAATACCCTAATAACTGAAGAAAAACTCCAGCCTTCAAAGCTGTAAACTTGGGACTTCCATGTGGATGAGAACTAAGATACTCTTGGACAAGGTTTTGTTGAGACTTTAGCCTTATGATAGTGAGGATGAATAAATGAACTTACACATAACCCTGGGTAAGCAACTATTCAGGTCCTACTGGTAAAGTTTGTCAAAATTTCTGAATCTGCCAGTATCTTAGAAGGCCAATGCTTCTGACCGCAGGTCATCAGCATAGAGATATGATGTTCGCTCCAGCAGCATGAACAAGCAACTCCATCTATTGCTGTAACAAGCCTGTACTTCACCACATTCAACAGAACAAAAAAGTGTTGAGTGGAGAACACCATCCTAGCAGTATAACAAGAGAGCATAAAGTCAGTACAGTTACCCAGACCAGTGTCAAATGAACCTCACCTGCTTACACTACCTGGACAGCCATGCCTGCTGCCAGGACAAACAAAAAAAGCTGTCATGAGGCAATCTCATCAGTACCTCAAAAACTAGAAGAGAAAGAGTAAGTACAAGAGAGCTAGACAGTGATTCAGTGGGTAGAATGTCAGCACTGGAATCAGTCTTGCGGCACTTAGAAATGATAGACCATTCAGACTGTATTTTGGAGCTCTCGCTAACAGGAAAGAGCACAGAAACTTTATCAGGAGAGACGGCACCTACTGATACCATTTGTTATATTGCCAGGATGAAGAAAATGTTAAAGGAAAATGAGAAAATGGCCATGAGCTACTGTGTGTATGGCTGCTAGGATCATGATTTGTTTGTTTTTTATTGTTTAGCTTTAGTACATATTCAAGGTTGTACTTGTCATTGAAAACAGTTTGAAAGCAGTACTTGCAATTGGAAGAGTTTTGTTCAGCCATAATTTTCTAGGCAGTCCTCTGAATTCTTATTTATATATACCAGGTTTGGTTTTTGCTGTTTAGAAAATGGGTGTGCTAAAACCAAGAAAAAAAATCCTTGTTTTATAATAACTGTAGGCCTCAAACCTTGCTGTGCTTGAATATTATGACTGCTTTCTGCCTATACTTATGTATGTACCTGTGGTGATGGAATATAATTTTAAGTTATGGAATTCTTATATTATATATTCTTATATTATGGAATTCTTATGGTCTTATATTTCTATGAAATCACCGCAAAATAGTCTCTTTCTTTCATGTCCAAAAATCTGTTCTATTTGCACCTTCTTTCCAAGCACAAAGAAAGACTTGATAAAGAGCTGAGAGTTCTAATTTTATTATGAATAATTTTATTAATGAATCTTCTAATCTTATTTTTAATGTTTATTGGTTTGCTGTGATTGTAGCAAAATATAGTTGGGTCTGTGTGCATGTAGTGTCGTGTCTTGTACCCCCTAGTCCTGCCCCCTCCATCATTATATTCTGCCTGTTGTCATCACCCCCACCCCAACCCCTTGCCTGCCTTTCCACCATCTCTGATCAAGGCTTTGAAGAGGTTTGTACTGTAATCCATGCATAGTACCACCTACTGTCACAAAATGCATGGATGTGACCTTTCACATCCTGAGAAAGGGACAATTTCTTCCTATTGCTGCACTTCATCAGCACTGACTTTAGACCAGGTTACTCAGGATTTGTCTACCCAGTTCTCAGAAGCCTCTAATGACAGAGTTTACACAATTGCCTTGGTAACTTGTTCTAATATTTACTGATTTTCATAGTGAATTTTTGCCCCTGTGTTCAGTCTGAACACCCCTGTCACCCTGTTAGGGTTTTGGACGCTGATACACCTATCACGTGTGTGGATAAATGGCCTGGCTCTAGCATCTTGATGTTCTCTCTGTAAGTATTGGAAAGTTGCAATTAGGTCCTGATCACCTCAGGTGGCTGAATTCCAGTTTATAAATATTTCTCTTTATATTCAGGTTGCAAAACTGGACATAGTATTCCAGACAGAGTCAAACACAGTCAAGCATTATCTATCTCAATGAATTTATGCTGGCTATTTCCAATCACCTTTCATCTGTCAGTAAAAAAGTGAAAGGGAGAAAGATGAGATAGACACAAAATTACCTTTTTTAAAATAGAAAGAAGCATAAAAAGAACCATTTTCAAACTCAGTTTCCATATCTGGTGGAAATAGGACCAGTTTTAAGAAATCAGGTTTGACAATTTCTCTTTACATAAAGAATAAAAGAAACTTCAAAAGGGAGATACTGAGAAGTATTTCCATACCAATAAAGTCAGGAAACAAGTATTCACAATCCCTGGGTGATCAAATAGTTGTTCTTTTTTGCAACTAGAAGAAGGTGAATCTGACTCAGTGACAGAGCAGCAACATCCCAAATTCCTCTGTTCATCTGAAAGAGAAGTCTGGCTCATGGACGCTAAAACTTCTCTGCCATATCTGGGTTGTCCTAAGATCTAATTTCATATATATATATACTTTGAGGGATGATGTTATAGTGTGCACAGGTAGGCGAAGGTATTATATACCATAAAGCCTTCTTCATTTGTAAGTATTCCTCTTTTTCAGAAACTTATGTGCAATGATTAGCTTACAGAAAAATGGATTCTTCCCTTACAGAGGAATTTCATGTGTCAGAAACTATGATAATAATTATTTACTTAAATCTTTATCCAATTCCATCGTGCAGTCATGCAGCAAGTAGATATCATTATAGACCTACTTTTTTGCATGCTTGGTGTAGTAATTCTTTTCCCCTGAAATTAGAATGAAATATTAGGATGAAAAAGAAATCTTTTGGTGAAGTGTGAAGAAAACTGATTAAATACATTGAATGATAGATATTTTTTTTTAACAATATTGCTTGAAATAGTCATTTATCTCTAATATAATCTTAGAAGTATTTTGCTTATATTTTGCTTATAATTGAAACAATGAACAAAATTCTCAGCCAGTAATCTGTAGACCCAATACAATTCTTCATAGATAAATGTTATAATTTTTAGTGTTAAACATAGGGCATCAGAGTATTGCTATATCTTTTTGTGTTTTTAATGCATTATTTAGTTATCTTAAAACCATAGGCACAAAATAAAGTAAGAATTTTCAGATCACACTCTTCGAGTATACCCTGCTAATTTGGACCTCTTCTTGCTTTATTACAGAATGAACCATACATGATCAAAGTGGTGGATCATTCTCAGGTCCTTTCTGGACCAAACAAATTGTTTCAATTAACAGCTGTGAGACTGGCAAAACCTGACAGTAATCTAGTCATTAGATGTGGTCAAAATCTCTGCAATAAGCATTATGCACAGGACCACACTGAACCATCTTCCTTCCTCAAGCCTCAGTGCCTTGAGAGGACACTTTTGGGATTTTGCTTCAAAGACAGGAACAGAGTACCGGCAAAGTTGCTTAATTGGTTCAGAGAAATTTATTTGCTTGCCTTTCATATTTTCACTGAAAGAGAAAGAAATTCTTCTTTAAAACTTGATCTGGACTAAAATCTTAATGCTGTTATTCCTTCATTGGCTGAACATGAATTTGATAGTTTCAGCTGTGTTTTAAACTCATAAATATTTAATCTCTCAACAGTGCAGCAAAGTGATAACTTTGTCCTTGTAGAGAGCTAGTCTAACAACATCTTTACAAAGTTGTGTTCAATTATGTCTCTTTTTAAAAGACATTATTTTGATGCATCACTTTTATGGATAAGAATCAAAATTCTGTTTAAAAATATTTCAAAAACTCTATTTTCACATAAACACTTTCAGCCTAAGAGATGTCTTTTATGTGAGCACCAGAGACAGAACCCAAATGTTTTTCAAGATTTACTTTCTTTAAAATTTTATTTCTATTTTCTGTTATAAAAAAATGTTTCACGATTTCCAGGTCCATTACCAATCCTCCTATTAGATTAAATATTTTGCACTAAGGTTGATTATTTTAGCAATAAGAATCAATTTTTTTATATTGGTAAATACGCACTTACTAGCCATGTGGCAAAGTTATAGGATATTTATACTTAGAGGGATCATTTCAGAGAAGTAATTTCCTTGGATTACTCTCTGAACACTTAAATAATTAAGAAGGGAAAACAATTTCTGATTTTTAAAGTTTATTAAAATTTTGGACTTTTTAAAGGGAGGAGAAAAATCAAAGCTAATATGGTGCATTAACTGCAGCCTTTCCTTTTCATGTAGGGAGAGACTGAAGAAAAGTAGTATAAATCCTCTTTCCTGTCTTTCTGATCTGGTGCTTGTAGAAGAAGAAGAAAACAGAGAATTTTCAGGCAATTTCCCTGTAAATCATTTACTTGTCACTGCAAAATAATGATTTCATTGGTTTTTTTCCTAGCTACCATGAGTTTAGAAATAATACTTTTTTCCCAAAAACATACATACAATTTCTAGAATGTTACTGCTAAGGTCCCAGCAGTGTTATTATGACCTCCAAGTAATACTGAGGTTTATTTTTAAAAAACCCCAAAATCCTGTAATCTGTAGTAACTTATGAATGCTTATTTAATTCTACTTTTCAGATAGATAAACTTCATTTGCAAAGATGCTCTATCAGTGTTTTAAAAATTTGATTCTTCATCTCATGAAATTTTATGGAAAATGTTTCTGGAAAATATCCTTAGTATTATTATTTTAGTATCAGCTGATAGATTTAAGACTGTTTTTCACTAAACTTTATCAAAATTCTGCATGTCCTTATCACTAGATCAGGCATCTGTTCCTGATGACACACAAGTCATTACCCAGTAACGTATATTTCAATACATTTTGCTCAGGTATCTTTTGTTTAGTATTTTTGCTCTGAGTAGCTACCTTAAACAGACCTCCAAGCTATCACACAAAATCTCACATATCTCACTTCATCTGAGTTTTCTTCTCTTAAAATAATGTTTGCTAGTAATTACAATTATTTTATCAGGAAGTGTTTATATCTTCCTCATGCAATTCAGGATTAGAGACTAATGAAAATAATTTGTAGATAAAAGCATAAAAATTTAAATACGATTTGTGCAAGATGAAATTTATTTTTTCTCCTTAAAATAGGCAGAATTTTAAATAAAATTAAGACCTTTTAAACCTTTTAAATATGGTTATTTTCTAGATGACTTTTAAAAAGATAAAACAATTCAAGCCCTTCAGAATCTTTAGTTTACAATAAAAATTTAATCTTGTTTTTTCTTTTAACAATTTTAAGCAACTTCCAACTTCTTTTCGTTTTTGTTAATTACCTATTTTACCTGACTTTAAAATGATATTAAACCTAGATTATATTGTTTAATGAATAATTTAATTATGAAGTAATTTCATATAAATCAGGTTGAAGACCTGAGCTTCCATTTCAAATTAGGAAATCATATTTATATTCACTTTACTTTTAACTAAAAAAGGACTGTGTATTTATTTGCAAGAGAAAGAAAAAACTGTTCAGACAGAATGAGATATAGCGATGGGCAAAATTTTGTTATTTTTTTTTTCAGTAAAACTTTCAATGCCTAATTAAACTGCTGTTTTCTGGCCCTTCAGAAGCTACCATATTTTTCATGCAAGTTTTAAAGGCTGTTACTTAGTAAATGTTCTTGTCTGATTTATACATCTCAAAAGACAGAGAAATTGGGAAACAGTTGTCATAATTGACATTTGTTTCATTTTTTCATCTAGAATTAGGTTGTCTGCTTCAAACAGAAAGCCTATCTACTGCTTATATCCTCCCTAAGCCCTTGAGATAATGTTTAATGGATAGCTAGAATTTGTGTTGACTTTTTGCATGAAGTTAATTTTTTGTGGGTTATGGACTAGCATCTGGTGAGGAGTGTATACACTGCTAATAGGAATTGAAGGAAGTGTAATATTTCAAATTTTACTTTATATCATTTTCAAATGAAAACAAAAAAAACCAGGAAAAGTACAAATCAACTTATTTTTCTGTCAGGTGGTCCTATTAGATTACTTATGCTCACACACTTAAAAAAAAAAGTTGTATATACAAAGCTCCTCCTTTATTTCTCTGTGCTGTGTGGCCAGTTATGCAGTATGCACCATTAAGGACAAATTCCATGTTTGTCACATATTACCTACTCGTTGAGAGTTTCTGTTCATAGTTTATTGCACATGTGCTACATATTGCATAGGACAAGATGGGAAAGAGAGGAAAAGGGATTTCATTGTCAGGGCCGCTGCATGCTTTGGCAGGTAGGATGAACAGGAAAGGGAAAAATTCTACTTCTTTGAATTAATGGATGCATGCACAGTGGGGAGAATCTCCAGGATCATCAGTTAGGCAAGTTTACAAGAGCCAAGAGGGCACAAAATGACATATGCTGAATGTGGTGAGGAAAGCAGGGGCTGATGCAGAGAGCAGAGCCAAATCTCATCTTAAAAAGGGTCAGTGACTACTACTGTAGACAAGGAAGCTGGTATGCTCACAGTAAGAATGTTTGAAGTCCTGAAAGTTGCCAAATCTGTCAGCAAGATGGAAGCAGAGAATGAAAGTTGGAAATCTTTATTTTTTTAAACCTTGTGTTTAATCAATTTGGTGCAGCAAGTCTGATTTTTACTATGTTCAGGTTTCTGGTTTGCGTTCTAATGAAACTGTTATATTTTGACAAACTTGCATGCACCATTCAGGGCTAGCTCCTATTATTATGCAATGTATTGCTATGCTTGTGCAAACATATTTTTATAAACACCAGTTTTAGGTGCTTCTAACTAAAGAAAACATGAAACTTTATAAATAAAATAACAATGAATAAATATCAATATACAAAGCACCAAAAAATGCTAATGCTTTTTCATCTATTGCTCCAAAGTTCTGTCCTTGTCAAAATTCCTGTGAGGGTTTTAGACCATAAAACCTTTTATTACACCAGTGAAAGCAAGCTCCTTCATGCCAAGACAGGAGGCAATGTAAACATCTCATCCTTAGAAAATACTATGTTTCATTTTTTAAGCTGTAGTTATACTGTTTCCTTCTCTAAATTAATCTACATAATGTTTAAAAGGAGGAATAAGAAGGGAGGAGGAAATGGAAGAAAAGTTCACCACAGTCATTCAAAATCTTTCTGGGCTGAAGTTAGATTAGCTGTTGGTGTCACTCAAGTTTTTTTTTGCCCATATTCCTCCCGAGATCTTTAATCTCTCTGATATTTATGTGGCATTGTGGTCTGGATTTCTCTACCTTCTTTCAGAGACTGGGAACTTTGTTGTTTTATGTTCCTTTTACATACAGTGTAGAGGGGCAGATTTATTTGTGAGAATTTAGCCTTTTCTTAACAGCCTAAAGGGTAGTTTGTAAATGCTCTGTATAGTTTTTAAGGCATTTTACATAGACTTAGCCTATTGCCTTATGTACAGTGAAGCAAACCTTATTTTTCCCTTTTTATAGAGGTAAACTGTAAAAATTTTCATTAAAAAATTCTATCTCATGTTATAGAAGATCATGATTATGAGATCTTATTTGTCCTAAGACATCAACCAAGAAAAAGTGAGCATTCCAAAGCTTCAAAGAATCCAGGAAATAAAAAAGCTGAGCAAGAACTTGGTTGGGAATTTCTCTTTCCGCACAGAGGGGAAAAATTTTCCCCAGACAGGCTTTAGAAAAGGTGATATGTTCAGAGTATTTTCCCTTTATGTAGATTTACAGCTATATTTTCAGCTTGAATTTCAACGTTTTCCAAATGAGGCTAGAAACTGCCAAGATATTAATCATGCTTCAAATATTTATAGTATAACAGCCAACCCAACTTCAACTATAGCATTGCTACTACTATCTCTAAAGTAAGTCAATTATACTTATTTTGTATTACATAATGTAATACATCAGTCTAAGAGCATGATGACATATTAAATAAAAGCTGAGAGAAAAAGGAAACCTGAAATAATTAATTGAAATAGGCCTTGCAAGAGATGAAGAGACACTGAAGGAATTAACTAAAATAGTATTTTCAAGAGATGGAGAGACTTACAGAAAATTTTTGGGCTTTAATCCAAAAATATCTTCCATGTATCCCTATCACAGTAGAGGCAGTCATTAACTTCTTGCAGTCTCAAGATCTATCAATGTAAAATGAATGTACCACAAAGGTTGTGCTATACAACTGCTCACCATCCAAGACTGATGCACGGCTCATCCCCAAATAATGATTAGCTCCTTCCATCTATCTTTGTCCAGTTTATACACTGAGCATGATGTTCTGTGGTGTGGAATATCCCTCTGGCCACTTGAGGCCAGCTGTTCTAGCTGTGCTTCCTCCCACCTACTTGCTCACCTGCTCACTGGCAGACTGTGAGACACTAGAAAGTCCTTGGTTTAGGATTAAACCATCAGTGTTTTATCTACATCCTCCTCATATTAAATCCAACACACAGCACTGTACCAGCTACTAAGAAGACAACTAACTCTATCCCAGCTGAAACAAGGACAGTCAGTTAAAAAAGGAATTTGAAATTGTGAGTAGAGTAAGCTGTAGGTGGAAAGAGAGAAGAAACAATTATGTTGCACTAAGATGAATATTACCAGTCAGACAATCAAGTAGGTGAAGTACTCACTACAGCACCAGAAAACTAGGCCAATAATAGCTATAAAGACAGCAAATATTCCTTTATAAGTGTTTTCAAGAAGACATATATTTTAGCTTATCTTCCAAGAAGCCCCTTATACTGCTAAATAGATTTTGTCTTCAATCTCTTTTCACTGGAACTATTTATTAAGTGGGTTCTTTTCTCCATAGGTGTTACATATACTCTGTGTACAGTAGGAGAAAAATGTAAGCATTTGTTTAACATTTGTGAACCAACAATTCTAAACACAGTCCATATGTTTATATTTATTAACATTCAAATATCGATAAATAGATCTGATATTTTCCAGTTCCTTCAGGCCAAAATCCTGCCAACGCCTCTCAGCATGAATCCAATGTGTTTCCAATGTGACCAATTAATTTTACAAATGAAAAGCATCTGTGCATGGTGCACATCTCAGACTTTAATTCATTTCACACTGCATATATAGTACACTGTATCTCTGGAAATATTTCTGTTTAGAAAATACCAGACAGAAGTATGAGAAGTAGGAAGTTAAAGAAAAGTATCGTTTTCCGGGGAAAAAAACCCAAAACCAACTGTAAACTTAAACTTAATTTTAGCACTTTATGTCTAACATTTCTTTCTTTTAGACTGTTTTCTAAGAGTTTAAGAATCAGTGCAACTAAACATAGAGCAACTATTTCCTTCCCTGGGAGCAAGGAGACAACTCTTAAAATGAACTGAAATAACAGAATGTACTTGGACGGAACTTAACTTTTCAAAGTCCAAGACAGTGATGGAGGGGAAGAGAGGAGGCAAGAAAAAAAACAAAACAAAACCAAAAAACCCCAAACCCAACCACATACACAGAAACCCCCAAACCAAAAGCAAACAACATAACCCCAAAACCCACAAAGAAACAAACATATTTAGCTGTCAGCAACTAGTAGGTAAATAAGAAATGGGAAGGGATGTTTCCCAGTTCTCAAGGTTTGACCTAGGTCAGTGTAGCCAAGAAGAAGTAGTAAGTAAGATTTCATCATTGAAAGGTAGTTGTGTTTTGAGGAAGGAATTGATCAGGACTTTGGACTTACCTTCAAAAGAAGCCTTCTGGTAATTAATGTTATGAGGAATAAAATGGCTCTGTATAACTGGAAGAAAGTTGTGAATTAAAGAAAGACAAGTTTAGACTCTTGCACCCCTCCACACTGGTACACCATATAAATCTCTTTAAGACCTTGTAAGACTGAGCCTAAGGAATTCCTGTTGACCGGCATTCAGCCTGTATTTTTCTGTTAGGCATTTACAGAGAACATCTTCCCCAATCACTGCATTCATTACAGTGTCTATTAATACTGTATTGTAGTGTCTCTGCTCTTTGGTTGTACAAGAAAAAGAGACACTTTCTATCAAGGACTCATCTAGTCCAACACATTTGTCCTGCCTTTAGCCAGGACCAGATAGAGAAATTGTCTACTTTGGAGTGAGATTTTATGAGATAAACTACAAAAAGTGGTGTTTTTTCATCTACAGAAAACTTCTTTTTTTAGAAGATGTAAAGAAGTTCTGTAGTTTTTCTTATATTTTGCTTTTAATATGCTTTCTGTGGTTGTTGGTGTAAACATTGTTCAAGAAAGATTAGACTTTTTCCTCGTCTTTTTTCTTTTTCTCTTTCAGGCAGCTATCATCAATTACATCTCATTGCAATACATCCCATAGGTTGAATAAGCATTGTATAAATGAGTGTTTCTATTTATCATTTTTTAAATTTGCTGCATAGCTATGCATGTTGTTAGTCAAGTAGTGAATATTTAGGTGTTTGTGACCTTTCTTGTTAAATGAATTTCTCAAGCAATCTAATCATGTTAGTTGCTCTTCTCTGATCTCCATTCAGCTGTTCCTTTTCCCTTCCCAATCAGGTACCAAGATGCTGAGAAATATATAAAGTATTCCAGACACAGTCTTAACAGACCTGATAGACAGTGACTAATACTTTCATGATTGATTACTTAATGTTTTGGCATATGATACAAAAACCTCCATTGACCTTGGATTATTTTTTCCCCTGAAATATCACATTCAGAACTGGAAGAGAAATGTCAATACTGCCAAAAATTTTTCAAAAATTAAATGTTCTGGGTTTTTTTTAAGAACTGAGGTAAGTAGTTAAAAAAAAAAAATTAGGAACCAATAATTCCCTATATTAAAGTCAGTTAAAATATTTCATTTTGACATTTTCCAAATGTTGCAATTTTATCTTTGTAAATGACAAGTCACCTATAATTAACTAACATTTTTACACAAAAAGCTAATAATTTTTTTATGCATGTTGAAGGTCAAAATAGGATGTTTTAATAATTCTGAATGATTTAGTATGCAATGAGATGTAGAAAAGCACTTTTTCTATGGATGTTCATAGCATAAATAAATTGACACAGCTAAAAAATTAAGTTCATTGAAAATGTTCTGACCATTTTTAATCATATTGACTATTTATTTTCAATTATTTCTATTTTAACATTATCATCCATGTATTATCTTCCTACATAATACTTATTTTAGGGTTTTTTTCCAATTAAACTGTTTTTCAAGATTTTTTCTTCAAATATTTCTGTACTTTGTGGTTGCATTTGTATTCTTTCTCACCAATGCTCACAGCACTTTCAATTGCAAGTTTCATTAATATGCTCTTTACTCTCACTTTCAGGTTGTTAATGAAGATGGCTAATAGAACAAGAGATGATTCTGACCCCTGGGGCAGTATATGACAATTCATTTCATCATGAAATGTTGTTCCTGATTATTCTCTGCATTGCTTCAGTCAATCTTCATCCAAAGGACTTCATACCTATTTTGATCTGAACAGAATGTCTAAAATATCTTTGGACATTACATCAAATATTAAAATAAAAAAAAAGAAGATACCTCCCCAGCCCATATCCCACATGTCTATGGGATGTTACTAGTTTGCTCTCTCTAATTCTTTCCACAGTTCTGTAAAGGACAAAATGGGTTTATCATAGAATAGAGTGAGCTTCCGCCATATATGCTGCTTGTTGGCCATGATTCCACTACTATTAATGCCCTGCATATGTAGGCAGTGCAATTCCATGAACTTTGCATGATCCAGGGAACTAAGAGAAAGACACTTTCTTGAAAAGTTATTGCCTAAATTTGATATGGTCAGAGGAAAGCAAAAGTGCTGCAGTGACAGATCTTCTTCCTCAACAGTTCCTCAGCCACCCTAAATGCGTGTCCATCTCTTTGCTGGACATTGTCTGCAGCCCCTCTTCTGGCATAGGAACAGACCCAGAACATCTGGTCTGAATGTTCTGTGCGTGTTTTTGTTAGACCTTGACTAGAACTAAAGAAAGGCTAAGAATTAGACAGATAGCAGGGAAACCTGGCTTCTCTGAAAGGAGCAGCTTGGCAGCTGCTCTTAGCACTATCCTAGCACACACAGACTAGGACAAGCTCCCTTGAGAAGAAAGAGTTGCTAGCTTTTTTATGACATTTCATTTTTAAATTGAAGGATGCAATCAGGAGGTTGCAGAGATCTTGTGTTCTAAAAGAATTAATGGACATGTTTAGGAGTAAGGAAATCTGAATTAACTGGTGTCTTTGTCTAGACTTCTAAGTTCTAAAGGTGACCTTCTCAAGGAATATGCAGCAAAGCGTGCTTTAGCAGAAGGATGACTTAGTCACAAGAAATCACTTGTCCAGAGCACTCTTGTGTCATCTGAGGCCGCTGACCAGCAGCTGTATTCCTTCGTTCTTTCCTTCATAGCGGATTAAGATTTACACTAGTCTAACAATTCACAGGGAATCTTTATCAGAAGTGGTAGCTTGCTATCTGTCAGATAAGAGTTTAATTGACTCAGTCTTGAGAAATGTTTGGAATTACCTTCAGAAAGGGACCAATGACTATGAATCCCAAGCAGATGAAGGTACACAAAACAAATAAATTTGAATTGCATAATTTACCACAGATTTAACCTTAAGGTTCCTTCGTGTTTTGTTGTGTTTTGTTTTGTTTTGTTTTCTTTTCTTTTCAGAGCTGGTGAAACACCTGACTTTACACAGTTCTTCAGAACCTATCTGTCAGATTCTCATCTGTTGCAAGTCAGCCATGGATAATTTGGTTCCACTTTGAATCTGTAAGCAAACTTATTTAGACCAACAAAACATCTCAAGAGCTCATACTTCTGTTTTGATTGATGTTTCTGAACCTTTGATAGTGATTCAGAAAATTGTGAGTCAGAAAGCAAGGCTGACTCACATTAAAACAGTTCAGTGCTCTTTTCAGCAAGTAGGGAACAAAGTATTTTCTTCTTACAAATGTGATTCAAGGTTTCCTTTATTTTTTCCCAGTTTCTACTGGCTTGGTTTGTAGGAGGTGTTTTTGTGTTTTGTTTTGGTTTTGTGGCTTTGTTTTGTTTTTCGTGGTTATGTTTTGTTTTAGATTTAATGTATTTGGTTTACACAGCAGGGTTTTGGTAGCAGAGGCAGGGCTTGTGAAGACACCAAGAGCTGCCCTAGTGTTGGATATAGACAATTCCAGCTATCTCCAAGGTCCTGTCACTGGTTGAAGGTGAGCCATCAGTGATGCTGGTGACATCTCATTGGTTAGAAGGGGAAAAAATGCTGGAGCTCTGAGACAGAGGAGTGAGAATATGTGAGAACAAAACATATGCTGACTCCAAGGTCAGTGAAAGAGGGGAATAAGCTGTTCGAAGTGCCAGAGCAAAGATTCCCCTGAAGCAGTAATTAATACTTACTTGCATATTAGAACAACAAAAATTTCTACAGATTAATATTTTCCAACTTAAGATTTTCGCATGCTACCTATATCAGTTTTATCAGCTTTTTAAAGAAAATTTTGTGCAAAAGGTAGGATAATGTGTTGATTTCCTTGGTGTAGTCAGCCTTTTTAAACATGGAAAATACATTATAAGACATTTGAAAGAATAGTGAACATCAAAGGCTCTTTTCTAGAAAAAAATTATGTGCTTGAGATTTACAGATAAAGAAATAAATCAAGGAAAAAAACAAATTCTGAACATATATCAAGGGTCATTTCTTCATGCAGAGAATTGTAACTATGTTAGTGTTACATAATGGTTTTCAACTCAATTGGGCTGGAAAAATAGAAAGGAAAGGCAGTGAATAATCATTAGAGTGTTCCCTGTGGAGGAATAGAATTTGAAGAGGGAAAGAACCAACACTTCTGAACCTTCTTGGTGGGAGGCTTTAAAGTAATGTCTAATTCACATTCTTGCCCAGTAGTTCTCTGGTCAAAGTCACTACCTTCAGTGAGAAAACTAGTAATAAAATTTAGCAATCCCTGTGAAGAACTCTATACTAATGAAAACCAAAGATGCTTAAATACATCAAGGTCATGGCAAAATTTTAGTGCATGTGTGGAACCTAAAAACAATTCTCAGCAAGAAGGATTGTGCACACTGGCTATAGTACACCAGGGACAAACTGCACACTGTAGGAGCTGAACACTGAGGGTGCTTGGTGTACTGCTCTAAGGGAGGCATGAAACAAAGAATTGAGAGGCACAAAGGTGCTTACAGTGGTGCTCTGATGAAATCAATGCAGATATGAAAAAAAGGTGGAGGAACACAGCAGTGTTGGGGTTATGCTCCATCAAGAACCATACAACCAAGAGGAACTAGATCAAAAGAATTATCAGATGATAATAGAAAGCTGAACTTTTCTTCATTAACTTGAAAATACATATTCCTTTTTATGCCCCTACATATGCTAATGACTAAAGCCACTTCAACTCCACACAAACATGAAATGGCATCGACTGTAACTTTATCATTTCTCCTTTTTCAAAGAAAATAACATAAATGTAGTTTAAATGGGCCAAAGAAGACTTCATTGTAACTTCTGGGATTGGTCAATGAGCTAAACCTGTCTTTTCTTCCACAGGGATGCCTACTGGGTAAGAACCATACTTTATGTGTGCTAAATGATGACCTCAATCTAGATTTAATTGGTGATTAGAGCTTGTCTATATAACGCTTCAGATTCATCTTTGCAGTCAATTACTATCAACAACAATCTCTGAACCTTAACTTGTCGCTAATGTTTTCTAACATCTGTGTGTTTGTTAATAAAGTGTGTTATCCAATAAACTGCTAGTGTGAGTCCTTCAAGGACACCGGCAGCAGCCAGCAGAAGAAAATATACCAAAAATGTGGATGCTGTCACCATGTGGCCCTGAATGAGTTAGTCAGACCACCCTCTGACACAGTGGGCTGTTCAGCGTGATGCCGAAAGATTTTTGCTTTTTATGTATTTTTCATATATTCATAGATCTGTATATTAATTATGTAGCTCCTGGTATTTTTCCTACCTTGTCTCTTAGATTTTAGAGTAATAAGATAACCTTCTAAAACATTCCTGAAAGACTGTTTAGTCTTATTTCCAAGTAGAGGACCTACAAAAAGACATAACAAGAAGTGAGGCAAAGAAGCCCTTGGACCAACTCCAAGGGGCTGACCCAGGGGTGGGTTACTGGGGCAGCTGAATCTCCTATTGAACGTACCTGTTAGATATCCTAATTAATTAACCTTGTAAAATTGTAGAAATTGGATGACCATGTGCCCATCACCACTGGGACACCTGGAAGCTTCCAAATAAAGGTCTGCATTTTACTTTACTATTTTAACACTGTTGCAAGGGTTTTTACTCTTTTGACTTTAGGCAACAAGTGGAGTCGCTTTAACAGGGCTCTGACAAGAGCCCAAGGGGCTTGTCTATCCTGGGGCACTGATAGATTGATCAAATATAAAGGGTTCAAGGAAATCTGTCCCTGTCATACGACAACGTACCATGTCTATAACTACCTTATGAATATCATCTTGGTGGTAAGAGGTCCAGTAAATCTCTAACAGACAAGAATTGTTTAAATACACTATCTTGATTGAGAGTGCGGCTAAATTATTGATTTTCACCTCCTCCAGGAACAAACTCCTGAAGAAAAAACACTTTTTGCTTGGTTAGGAAGCTGTTATTGTTTGGTGTGGTTTTGTTTGGCTGCTTGGTTAGTTTGTTTTCCCTGTGATGCCTATTACTTTGCTGTATCTTTCCAGCATAAAATCTTCAGGACACAGGCTCTTCATATATGCAGTGTTGTGTAAACGGCTGTGTTACAAACCAGATGCACAAAGGAAGTAAATCAGCACTGTGTCATTGAAGTTCAGCTTTGGATTGTCACTAAAGGTAATTAATATGTCTAAATAACAGTCTGAAACTTCTTTTTGGATGAGAAATATTAATACATTTTTTTACTGTTGAACCACATTGTTTATTTGAATTCAGTTGTTCTTTGAGTTAGGAATTCATGGACACCATGAAGAAATGCATCCTTTGTGCCCAACCCTGCCTAACAATTTGAAAGAAGCTTTTTCTTTTTGTTTTCCACAGCCTGGATCCACAGTCTTTGTCATGCTCATGACAGCCAAATTGTAGACAAATGGAGACAAGGATTCTAGTGGATTTTTAAAATTATAATACCAGGAATGTATGCATAGACAAACAATACTATGAAATCAAATGAGCCACTATCAATACAAAATCTGGTGTGAATGTACTAATATATAGTAAAAGTACGTAATATTATCTCCCCATGAGACCGAGCTATATCATTATTACCACAATGAGAAGGTTATGTTGTTTTAATTGTAATGTTACAGATCAGAGGGTAATTTTTTTTCTGTCAAGTCAGAGTTTCACAGCAGCATTGAAAATGTAAGTTACAAAGCAACCCTATGTAAACTATTTCTGATTCTCTGTTAAGATTCAGAACTAGTAAGTCCAGGACAAGTTAAGTGCTCAGAGTCAGTATACATATAGTACCAAAACTGCAACACCAAAATCTGTGTTATACTCAGAAATGTCTGCCATGAACCTTTACAGAGCCTGTGATTTCATGCTTACAAAAAAGGAGTCATTAAGCTGCTACCTTGAATGTCTGAATGATTCAAAGAAAAGGACTGGGATTTAAGGCACTACCATATTTTCTGCACGTTCATTTTACCATCCTGTTTTCAAGATAGGACTAATAGTGAGATGATGCCTATCTTACCTTTTATTCCTGATTCCTGTCATGGGTTCCTATATAAGTACATAATGTATAAACCATCCAACCATGACAACTGGATGTACCCAAATTAATATCAAAACATGAAGAGTATATAGTCTGAATTAGTAAGATTGATCTATTTAAACCTATTTAAGAGATTTAGCCAAATAGCTCTAATGTAAATTGTTGTTAAATATTCTCACTACATTGAGAAACTCCTGTTGTTGCTGTTCTCTTAAACATAATCTCTGATGATCAACAGATGCTAATGTATGTACTATAAATTATCTTTTCAGAAGGTATTTCTACATAGTCTTCTGAAAATAGGGCTCTAGGATTCTCTAAGGACTTAAAGAGCACAGTTGCCTGTCTCAAACACCGTTAAGCATACAGAAGGACTTTGCCATGAGATAAGCACAGAATGGAGAGACAGGATGGCACTAACTCCAGGCCTGGCTGAAAAAAGATCTAGTTAGCACATAGGAGGTAATGCATCCAGACAAAAATTCCCACTGTGGCAAACTCTGTAAAGAAGCAACTGCTCATACACCTATCACCAGCCAAACAAAGATCACCCCAAGTTATGTGACAGATGGCACCTGTGAGCACCAACAACCGCTGAAGCTCCCTTGAAGATGCCTCCACAGATAACCTGGAACAGTGGTTAATCCACCAGAGCAGGAGCTTGAAGTAAGATAAAGGCAGTACTATCATCTTATCTCAGACCTTGTGTGAGGTTAATGAAGCTGAGGGAGAGGAATTTATCACTGATAATGTGTTGAGGCCGACAGCTGGCCTGAAGGCTTCACAGATCTTAATTTGGACACGGTTAGGTTCTATTTGTGAGAAAAGCCCGTGAGAAGAAAATAATCAGCTTTACCTGTGAAAATATGGTATCAACAGAAGTAAGGCATTTAAACAACAGAAGCAGAAAACAGCAACACATCCGTACCTGTTATTTTTCTGAGTGTTTGAATGCTTATGCTATAGGTAACCAATAGTATTATATTGTAGTTAAATGATAGCCAATGAATCCATTGTTGTAATTTAGTAGCCAGTGAATTTGTAACATGAATGATAACGTACTGAAGTCTATAAATATGCTGCTTTTCTGAAATATAATGCCTCATGCTCTTGTCCAGTGTGCTGTCCGTGTGTGTCGTGGCTGCCCCAACAGCAACAATAATGGATACAAAGAATGTAGAATTTAAGGGCCACAAAGAAAGCCAACTCAGTAACTGTCCTGAAATCAGCTCTGACTGGGTAAAAGATAATTCTGGAGAGAGAAGGTCACGACCACCAACTCAGGTCCCACCAACCCAAGGATCCCATCAACTGCAAAGGAGAGAAAAACTAAGCATATGAGCAAATTAGTGTTAGAAGCAAGGGAATCATTTAAGCAATAGAATAAGAGAACTGTGTAGCCAATGAGCATTACTTACCTTGTTTGTTAAAAAGTACAAACAGTGAAAAGTTTTAAATGACCTCAGAACCTCCAGCAACGAGAAGCTCACAGTGAAGAAAGACCAAAGGGATGCTGCTAAATCCATGACTGGTGACTATCTTCTGCTTGATATGTTGATCTCTCTCTCCCTACCCCTTCCTATTTCTTTCTATCTCTCTACCTCACATTTTATGGTTAAATAAAATCCCTATTATTGACTTCAGTGCATGGTCTCTTTTGCACGTTAATACAGGTAATAATCGTATATTAACAGGTTCAAATATTTGTTGATGCAACGGGAAGAAATGTCTTACACGTGCTTGACTGCAGTTGGGAATTTGATTTTCTGTTACAGATAGAGCAAATATTCCTTTCATGCCTCTCAGTGCTTTGGGGTAAGTGTAAGACTGCCATGCAATATGTCATATTCATGTGAAAGCACTTCAGATGTTTCCTTAAAATTTCCACTCTCCTCATGCTCACTACTATTTTTCTGATCATTCACAGCTGCACAGCACTATAGTCCAAAAATTATGTGCTCTAAATTCTGATACAACAGTTGCAGACTATAATTACTCCTTTATTGTTTTGCCCTTCAGTAACTGATTAGACACATCAGAACACTATTTCCAATATACACCAATGTATTCATCTGTTAGGTGAAATTGATTTGACAGTTGTTTGTTTTTGTCTTTGAACAATTAAATACTTTACCACACGTTAATAAAATTAAAAATACTGTTAGAGAAAATTATAGATTCCTTTCATCAAATAAAACTAGGATAATGTTTGGCTTTATTGGTTGTGATCATATAAAAAACATAGTAGACATAATCTCATGTTTGAGAATTGGTATTAGTGTTAAGATATTTTATTAATATCAAATTGTTCTTTAACAAACATGGGAGTTCTAAATACAAGTAAGTCGTCATCAGTTAATCACTCTCTTCTAGCTCAAGCATAAATGGAAAAGAAATCCACTTAGTCTCCCAAATTAATTTTATTATTCATATATGAATATAAGGACCTAAACCATCAAAGCAAAACAAGCTTGACATTCAGTAAAGTCTGTGTGTTCTTCAGGTCTAACAAGAAAACCACTCTGCTTCATGTTGGAGACATCCTTTGAATTTCTGGTGATCTTTCAACAGCTTTTTATCAGGACCTACATATCAATTTCTGCTACAGCAAGGTGAGTTGCTTCTCTATGTTCTTTGTGTTCTTAAGTGCACCCTTTTTTGGTCTTCTATTTAATTTGGGGCAGAATGGGTCAATAAATACTGAAGCATAAAGGATTTAATTCAAAGAAAATATTTCTGTAGGAGGCAGTCTTAGTTATATTCACCCCCAGCTTAGAGGATAAATCTCAGCACTTCAGTGTGCAAGGTAATTTTTTTTTAAATTTCTTTAGGCTGAATTTTTTTACACTTTCATATGATGATATGATATTTTGGATGGATTTATTGGGGTTTTGTTTGGTTTTGCTTTTGTTTTTTGCCTTTTTTTTAAGTGAATGCATCTATATTATTTATGACTTCATTGATCTATTTTCTAATGTAACTATTTGAATTTAGAATCTCTGCCTGCTTTGAAGAATTAAATATTTATTTCAAGAGAGCATTTGAAAGAATACTTGGACTAAATTTATGTGTCATTTATCTTTATCTATACAAGCCACTAAATTTCTGAAGGTTCTACACTTTGTTTTCATTTTCCAGTATTTGTGCTAGCATAAAAATTGGAACCTAATAACAGAGATGCATGTGTGTTGTGAAAGGATAAAAAAATCAGAACAAAGGAAAGCATTTCCATTTGCTATATCCTTATTCACCATTCACACTATTTGCTTCCTAGTAAGACCCCATATTCTCTCAGTTCTCTGCATTACTGATGATACGCTTTCCATGTTTAAACACCAAGGGACCTTTATCACTCAGCCTTCAGCAGATGTGTTCCAATTTTTATCATATGAGAGGTGTTTTCTCAAAACTGTGAAGTAAAAAAGAAAGAATGGAATGCATTGGTCTGGAATAAATCACATCTATCATTCATGGTTGCCCTAAAAAGTGCTGTTCAATATAAGAAAGGTAATTCTTGATTGTTCCATTAACTCTGTCAATTGACAAGTCATGGTAGACAGGCACAAAACAAACCATGAGGTAAATGTAACAGTGAATTTCAAACAGTGATTCAATTTTGTAACTAGGTTCTGTGACATTTAAGACTACACTTTCAGTTTCAAATATCTGATATTTGAAAAAGAGGCTTATGGAACTAAACATTGCAATATGCTTAACTGAATGTAAAACACACAAAATTAGATATTATATTCCTAGAAATAGGCAAACTAAAAGTCTGTGATCTTACAGAGCTATAGATTTTGTTGAAATAAAATCTAGGTTGAATTTAAAGTGTTGGTTTTACTTTAAATTATTTTTTGCAGCTTCTGTACAGACCTAGCTTACACATGCAATGAAGAAGTTTTCTTACCATGAAAATCTACCTCCTTTGTTTAAGTTATGAGAAAGCATGTGTTAGCCCAGACATACTCTTTATTTTTCAATCTTAGCAGCAAAATTCACTAAATCCTTTTAGGGTACTACATCACTTATTCCACCCACAGAAGTTTTCCTCCCAGTTATCATTGTGAATTACTTTCCTACTTACCAATATTGAATACTGACAACTGTTGTATAAAATGAGAATCTGAGGTAGGTATGTGGTCTGTCAGATTTCCTTCCCTCTGTGCATTAGACAAAAGGAAGAAATTCTACAGGGTCATAATACACAACCATAATACAAGGTCTTAGACTAAGACTGTTAATAAGAACGAGCATTAAGATGAGGAGCTAAGTTATGGTTATGAGTCCACACTGACTCTTGACCTAGCAGAGATTACAAGAGAGAGAAAAATAGGCATTTGTAGCACTTGAGTTATCTTTTTAAAGATGAGATGAGCTAAACCTTAAAAGTCTCTCCACTGACTATGAAAGGAGTCAAGGGTATCTAAATCAACTATTGTTTTCTGCAGTGTAGGCATCTGTATTTAATGAGTTGACCCCAAGCCCTAGACCCCACTTTTGCAGCAATGCACACCTTGCATTGTATCTGAAATAAATGAGATTTATATTTTGAATAAATGCAATTCACAAAATTTGACATTCCTCTAAGGAAACAGATCTCTCAAATCTCAAAATGTTCATAAGCTTCAGCCATTCATATCTCTTTGCCTCAGCTCCCCACCTTTTAAACAGGAATAATACCCTCTCACTTCACAGGCACCCTGTGAAAGCAAATTAATTACTATTTGTGAAGCATTAGATGCTATAATGATCATTGCCATCAAATAAAACATGAGGAGATTAATAATTCTGTCTCCCTAGTAGCACTTGAATAGTGGCCTAAGGCTGCACAGTGAATTATAACAAGAAAACAAAATATTGAATAGCTACCTATTTACTGAACACTATTAATCATGTGTGCTGAATGATGCAAGGGTCTCATGGACAGAAGAGTACACTAGGATCTACTTAAAAACTGTCTTATACTGCTCATGCACAGGAACACAAGATTCCACAGTTACTTCATTCTAACCTATTCTAACTTTGGAGTGTTTTGCTTTGCAAATATAATATGCAAGTATCATTAAAGTTGAAAATGAAAGGCACTTTCATAATTTATTAAAGTTTTTGATACTGTGTTCATAGGCCTGGAAAGGAAGTTATATCCATCTATTCAGAAATATATTTGAAGCACAGTAAAAACTAATGTTAAGCACTATGTATGGTTGAATTACCTTATAATTTTAAAAGTAAATAAGCTTAGGAACAATTTGCATGGATTAACTAGCAAATTCAGGGACACAGTCCACACAGAAAAAACCCTGAAAAGTCATGGCATGTTTATCCATTTGATAAATATTATAAACAATAGGTGAAGCATGTGGTCTTATATGTCTAATTTGAGGAAAAATAAAAAGAAAGGCAAACCAGAGTTTACTAAGCTGCTGGTTTAGTAGATCTTGAGATACAAAATCTATCTACCAGAAAATAGTTCTGAAAAACAAACTACTTTCACTCCTGACTGACTACCAAATTGATTCTCTTTCTTAAATTATACAAGGTCTCTGTGCTCTAGTACACTGTGCACCCCTTTTTGGTATATCTGAGGTATATCTTTTCTTCAAACCAACAGTTCTCACATCTGAATAATAATTTAATCATTATTGGTACTTACTTTTATCAGAAATTATTTAATTTTCAATATTACTCTCCCTCATTTTATCTTTTGCATTTGCTTTGCCTTGTATAAATACAAACAGTGCAATAATAAAATAGGGTTTTATTTCCTTTTACATTTCAAGAAAACACTTTACCTCTGAGTAGATTGATCCATACTCAGAATACATTGTTTTATTTTCATAAAGGAAAGCTGTTTAATCACTTAGAAAAAACTTTCCATATTTTTTCTGTTATCCATGTAGCTGTTGCCAAGTGTTGATAAAGGCATCATTGGAATTAAATTACACTAGACGTTTTGCTTTATATCTATTATTCCATTTAATTTAAGAAATGTAAATGTATGTCAGGTGTGTGTCACACTGTGGTCTTTTACATTTGATGAATATTCATATCAGAAAAAAGTTACAATATTTGAAAATGTTTCAAAACATTACCGATACCAAAATTCAAATGCCTCTTTCAGTGTACTTACTAAACTTGCCTTTAACCTTTCTCTTATTTTGATTTTAAAACAAATTCAAATTAAAACTCAATAGCAAAACATGAGTCAATGTCAGTCTATGAAAGCAGTAAGGTTGCTAACGTCTTTGACAATCTTCATCACCACCAAAACCTGAGCAAAGGAAGTTGAAGCAGAATGAGCAGAAAGCACCAATTTCTTGAAGGGCTTCCTAATTCTGTATGTTATATAATCTAATGGCATTCATCACAATATTTCATCTATAATTTCATCTGTACAGACCATGCTTTGCTCTTTGTCACCTTTATGATATGTATTTTTCTTCCCAAACTATAGCTCAAATTTAGTACGGAAAGTATTGCACTAAAGACAAGAAAATTTTTTACTGTTTTTAGCAATTTGAATTAATCTATCAGTTTTGAAAGAGCTGCAAAAAGAAAAAAGAAAACAAAAAAGTGTAATAATCAGTGACTAACAAAATTTGAATTGTACTTTTAAAAGTGATTTGTTATGAATAAATTATTGGCAAAAAAACCCCCAAACACTACACGTAATAATAAATAGTACCCAGTGTAAGTTCAAAGTGTCTATGAGAAGTATAAGTTATTTCATATCTAACAAGAAAATTAAAAAAACTCAGGCAGCAAAATTCACACTTCATTGGCAGCTGAATGCACTGCCCAGTATTTTGAGCTGTGGTTCTTGTTTTAGTTCCTATGAATCTTGCATTTACACAATGACTCAGCTTAGACAGTAAAAAGATATGATGATTTTCCTTTAAAAGAAGAAATGTTCATTTAGATCCCTAAATTTTAAGAATTAGTGAAGCTGAGGTTTCCACTTTTTCTTGGGAATTCATTTGCCATATTTCTCTTATACAGAAATAGATTCTGCAACTTTTCCTTTTAATGCCTAATTAGAAGCTAAAGATCCAGTGCAGGGCCAGGAGTTGAACTCAAATGATCCTTGTGAGTCCCCTCCAACTCAGCATATCTTGTGATTCTCTGACATTCAGGTGGAAGCCAGGTTCGTGAGACCACTTTCCATTCTACTTAGTATTTTGCCTAAAGTGAGTCCCATGCTTAGGCACCTCTCTCTTTTCAAATGAGAACAAAGATTACAAATTATATCCTTGCAGAGGAAAGCATAACTAAGTGCTGAGCATCACAATGCTCATGTATATTTTTGGACATTTACCATCACACTTTGCATCAAAGGACAGTCAGAGGTAGCAAATAATGTACTTCCTAAACCAGTAAACATACAGATTTATTCCAGGAAAAACTTTCTTTTTTCTAGGAAGCTAATTCCTATAACCATTTTTCCATTATTGCACAGAAGTTACTTTCACCTCCTATGGGATTCAGCTGAAGCTTTCCAATTACTTTAGTGGCAGTGAACAAGGCTGTATGTATCAGATAGCATTAAAAAAAAAAAAAAAAAAAAGAGCATTTCATTTCTCATGGCTGTAAGAATACCAGATTGTTTTTATTTTTTTAGGGACGATATGTTCATACTTTGGTTTAAGGTTTTCCCTTAACATTTAGGGTGCCATTTTCAAAACTGAACACTTTTTGTATTCTCAAAACTGTCTCTGGGATGTGAACAGACACAATAAATTCAGTATTTACAGACACTTTCAGACCTCAGCTGAGGTTTTCCTTCTAGGACTTAAATGTTGAAACATTGGCATTGAAGGTTAAAGTCTGCCCCTGTTGTATCTGAGAATACTATTTAACTAAGTACAGGTCAGATGAGATTGGCATTTTTAAGGTGGATTTGAAGTGGAATAATTCCTCTCTGTCTTTTCTCCCACAGGATAAATATGGAGCCTCTCAGAGCTGTCACATGACCTGGATGAAAATTGTAAAAAAGGTGCAAAACTGTATCACTGGTACAACTGTTGCAAACATATCAATTACAGAAGAGGAAAAACTGGCAGTGGAATGAGCACTGTGTCACTTCACATTGCTGGCAGAGAGATGACTTTTAGCACTCTAGGTAAGTTGTGTCATTGCACATGTCATCAAGAGTCATAACAATGTCATATATTTAACTGACAAACCTCCAACTCCTTACTGAGCATTTAAGGAGGGTGAACGCAACTATATCAGCTGGGAAAGCAGATGTCATCTGACAAACTGACTTTCCCACCTGAAAAAGACATATGAAATGTATCAAAATGACTGTTTCTTGTGGATAGCTTCTAGTTCTCTGAGACAGGTATAAAATGTGACCATATTATGCTGCAGTCTTCTTTCTTTTTATGTCTCCAACCCACAGAGCAGGGGTCACCTGTCTTTCCCAGATGGTACACCAACCTGTATTTTTCTTGCCTCAATTAGAATTTAAATGCACCAGCAAGAGGTCAATATGACCTTGCAGAGCCTGACTCTGAATCAATTATACTCAAGTATTTTTTCTGTGTGATGCAAGATCTCCTGGATAACAATAATGATATAGGTATTCAGGCAAATATTGTGTCTCAGAGATGTCTATCTCGTCTGCCACCCCTGTCCCTGCTGGCTGTTGCTTACTCAACTTCAGCAAATGTCTGTAATGGCTTTGAGACTATGCTATCTGTGTATTTTAATTGTAAAATAAGAAAATAAGAAAGATTTTCAAAGCAAGAGCCTCATGGCACGGATGTCTAAACTTGAAGTAACTGATCATTATTGAAAATTTTTCTATAATATGTGAAATGTGTTCTAATATAGGCTAACCACTTTTACCTTAAGATATACAGAGGGAGACAGAAAAGTTCTCATAAAGAGTCCTTAGACGGAGTCTCTAGACAAAAAGTCTTTTTTTTCTGCATACCACAGTACTATGAAAAATAGTTTTCTAAAAAACAAGCATTATGTATATATTTCTACTTATATCTTATAGATGTATTTCTATGCATATCTTTGTATTTAATTTTCTAAAAGTGAATCCAAAGAATGGACTCTGCAATAAAATATGCTTTACCCCATTTATGCCTACATTTCAGTCAACTTGAAATATAATTCTAATGTTTCAATAAAAAAAGAGTAATATTATTCTATAAAGCACAATAACCAGCATGTATTCTAGTTATGTATTAATTCTTACCACTGAAACTTTCAAAGAATAATATTTTTAATTCATATGTAAGCAAAATGAAATTTAAGCCCACAACAGTGAAACTATAAACTATTCTGCACACTAACTTGCTTTAGTTATTTGTGGTATGTGCATAGGACAGCAGGACAGACTAAACAAGTAATGTGCTGCAAGACCACTCTGGTAAAAACTGGTAAGATTCATGGTAATATTCAGATTACTTAGGAAGCCTGTTTTTAAATTATACACTGAGCAAAGCATCATGATATAATAACTCCCGACTACCTGAGCCACCGGTAATAAAAAGACTGTACAGAAATTTGACTGTTAGGTAAACATGGAAAATTACATTTGCATAACAAACCAGTGGCAAAGCATGTTGCTTGACATTGTTTGTCATTGTTTCTAAAAGAACCTGTATTAAGACTGTAGAAAGAATTAAATTTTCTTCTAGTGGTAAAAAGAAAGGCAAAACCTGTCTGAATTTTGGACGATAAATTCAGATACTCAAAATGAGGAAGCAAGCTACTATGGATCCAAGAAAGTTTACAGTTCTTCAAACCCACCC
>VYXC01001151.1:0-22860 GCA_013397175.1 Platysteira castanea | reverse complement strand
AAAAAAAAAAAAAGAATTGCAAGAGTTTTATAGTATCAACTGAAACAGGTGGGTTACATATAGGTCTGAAAGCTGTTTTCAATTTTAGGGCATAATTTTAGGTTCAGTGTAAGATTAGCCTGCAAACAAATGACTGAAGCAGGAGCCTACACTTGTACTTTACATAGTGGAAGCTTGTAAGGCCCCAGAACTCATTTGCCAAAGTCCCTTAAAGGGGCTTACGGTTTGGTTATTTTTTATGTACCCTGAACAAGAGAGAAACACTGGCAAGATACTCTCAAAAGGTCAAAAAACCAAAACTTTACTGTCAAACTTCAGAAAATCAGGGAACTTTATCAAA
This sequence comes from Platysteira castanea, assembly GCA_013397175.1. Lineage (NCBI taxonomy): Eukaryota > Metazoa > Chordata > Aves > Passeriformes > Platysteira > Platysteira castanea. The sequence continues at coordinate 22,520 of VYXC01001151.1, read as the reverse complement.
AGTTTAAGGCAACATTCAATCAATATAAAGCATTTCACAAAGCATTAACTTGGCAAATTCTAAGCCTGTTCAACTTTGCAAACTCCAACCCAAACAATTCAAGAAGAAGAAGTTAGAAGAAGAACAAGAGCTAAGAGATATAGAACAAAGATATCTTCCCTTCCTGTTTCCAATGGTGTTTTAGCTGATTTAAATTCAAGGGAAGGTAGGGTAAAGACATGTGCTCACATGATGCTTTGGCTTAAGTACACTTTGGCTTTCCTAGGCCCTTCCCCCAGGTGAGACTTCTGGTCGTTTGGTCTCTCAGGATCTGGGTTAGGGGTTCCAGGGTCAGGGTGTGGAGCATTGCCTCCCATATGCCAGGGTTTGGCCCCACTGCGGGGCTGGGATCTGGGCCCCGGGGGTGAGGGGGGTGTGGAGCAGGGCATCACCTTGCCAGGGCAGGACCCGACCTGCTCCTTTCCCCACAGATGCACCTGAAATGTTTCAAGCCAGCAGCCCTTCCAGGCTCTCACAAAGCCTGAGACCATTACAATACACGTTGTAAAGCACCGGTCTTTGCATGTACACCTCTACACACCATAATTTATACTTCTTAGGATTATGACTGATAGCTTTCATGAATAAATAATCATTGATTAGCTCTAGGTGGCCACATCAGATTTTAGAATGAAAAGTAAAATGAAGAATTTTTCATGTATCTCTCTCATGCTCCATGGGGAAAAAAAAACAGTTTCCACAGCTCATGACCCTACATTTTTTCCACTGAACCATGTGTAATTAAAACCTGAAAGTTTAAGTTTCTGTATTTTCTCCATCTGATTACACTTTCTGATTTAACTTCTCTTTTTTGCCACTTAGGAGAGAAGCAGAACACTTTCACATCAACTTAAGTAGTGCTTAGGAGAGAAAATATTTTTAGTTCTGGAAACAAAATATACTCTTCTAATGGAAGAAGCATATATCTTTAAATTCATAAACTGTCACTCACAGATGGAAGAAATACTGGTTTCACATAATCAAAATCACTCACATAGATGTGAAAAGTGAGCCTTCTAGGAGACTGGCAGATTGCCTTTAAACAGAAAAGAATTAAAGAGAGATGTATTCTTTGCATGTTTTGTTTAGCTTGTTTCTTGAAAAACTTCATAAGTGACTATAAAAAGTCTGCAATATACATTTGAACTCATATATTTCATTTCAAATTGACATTCTTTTTATTTTTTTTTTTTTTTTGCATAATAAGGAATTTGTGTTTGTCGTGTTCATACCACTTCCCTGCATTTCTGTAATCCTTTTGTAGAATGTACAGTGAAAACAGAACTGGACTGGATACCTTCATACCTGAATACACTGAGTGTGCACCATTTCAAGATAGACGTATGTAGTTATACCACTGTAATATATTCTAGTGCAAATATTGTGTGATGGGTACAAAACTGTATTTGAGACCATATAATGAAATGAAAGTAAAATAATGCATTTTTGTGGATTTTCTTCCCATCTTCAAATGTATAAAACACTTAATTTGGCTGATAGATTCTTGTCCAAAAAGTTACCTGGGTTTAAAGACTCTCAATAATCTTTTATGTTGTTGGAACCATATTAGAGAACATGATATTCACCACCTGCAATATATATATATATATTGTTATATTTTGTTATTGTTGTATACTCACTCCTCTCCCATACAACGCATACTGTACAACTATTGATCTTTATATATCTTTTTATGCTTTGTCGCTGTTGGGGTGGCCACAACACACACGGACACTAATATACACTGCATTAATGGAATAAAGCGTTATATTTCAGAGAAACGGCATCTTTATAGACTTCTGTATGTTATCATTTGTGTTACAAGTTCACTGGCTACTAAATTACAACAATGGATTCATTGCCTATCATTTAACTACAATATAATACTATTGGTTACCTATAGCATAAGCATTCAGACATTCAGGAAAATAACAGGTGTGGATATGTTTGCTGTTTTCTCTTTCTGTTGTTTTAGATTCTGTACTTCTGTTGATACTACACTTCCCTAGGCAAAGCTGATTATTTTCTTCTCATGGGCTTTTCTCATGAATAGAAACTAACCATGTCCAAATTAAGATCTGTGAAGCCTTCAGACTAGCTGCCGGCCTCAACAATTCTTGACAATTTTCTTGTAAGAGGTTTCATTATTGATCCTTCTAGGTGAAAAAAGAAGCATAATACAGTTCATACTTGAAAACTGTGCATGGTGAAATGCAGTTGGCCTTTTTTTATTTTGATTATCCCTCACTGCTGAAAGATTGGAGAAGAAAAATCTATTGTATGTTCTCTTTTAGTGTGATGCACAAGAATTTGTCACTGATTCTGAACCTGATCCAACTGTTTAAACTGGGTATATAGACAACCACTGATTTCAAAAGAAGTTGGATTGATGCAGTATTTGCAGTGTAAAAATGTGGATATAATAATTCCAAACTTCCAAATAGGGAATATTTACTGTTTAAATCTGTGAAGCACAATCACTGCTGTCAAAAGTTTTGTATTAATTTAACTGGAAATGTATTAGATGATATAGTTACTAAACATACATAGGGAGGGGGAAAGTAAAATAAAATAGTTTAGTGAAACTAGCTAGGAGTAGGGATGACGATTTTAAGCAGACTCTACAGTTTCACTCAGCATGAAGTCAGTATCTGTCAGAAAATGTCAGGCAAGCTACATAAAAATAGCTCATCTAAAAAATTTGCACCTTAGAAATATCAGAGATCCTTCTAATATCAAGATTATTGGAATAAACCCTACATATATGATGCGTTAGAATTTTGAGCTACTTTTTTTTCCTTTTCCATAAGTTCTGATCTTTATTTTTGGATGGACTGTCTTCCAACCTTGTGTAGTTGATGCCTTTTCCTGGGCTTAGAATTAAAAGCCAAACACGTTTAGGGGGAAAAGGGATTTTACCTCGGTGTTTATTAAGGATCCTTAGATCCAGGCAGGAACATCCAGCAGGAATGCCCCCCGGAATGATGCACGGAATGCACGTTGGAGAATGCACACCGGAGAATGCACCCACACAATAATTTGCATATACAATTATAGACCTTGCATATTAGCATATCTATCACAGATTCCCCAGTGGGAGGCTCAAGAGAAGCCCCCTATTGAGGAATATTCCCCCTGCATGGGTCTACCTTAGTTTACAGAATATGTTCTGGAGAGGACCTTGGGTCTGGGGCTCTCTGACGCCCTAACTGTGAAGTTTCAAAAATGTTTGGTCTCTTGGCTTAACAGAACTTTAGGTCTAAGCTAGGTATCAAACTTAGGGAATTACAAGTATGTGGGCTAAAAGCACTTGAGATACATAAAAGCTGCATAAAAGTGTATATGAAGGGGGATACGAGAGCAGTATATGAAAAAGCAAAAATCATTATGGGCATCATAGTTAATGGAGTTTTATTCATTAGAAATAATTTAGTCCCAAAATCCTCAGCCTGATTTGTAAAGAAACACTTCAGAAAGTACTAATCTGACATGGTTTCCTGATCTTTTTTCCTCAAATTTCTTTCTCCCAGTTTTGTACGGGTCACTAATGAAATACTGACTCTAACCATGGAAATTAATCTGAAGAAAATAACACAGCAAATACAGCCCATTTATATTTTGCTATTAAACTTTGTGAGTTATAAAAGAGTTACTAGATAATTTATTGTGGAGTGATGGAAACTAGAAGACGCAATAAGCAGAAAGAATTATTCATTTGTAAGTTTATGATAAAGAAGTTACAATTCAACTGCTCTTCTGTTTCGAGTTGATACTGACTTACTGACAATGTGCTATTAGTACTGAATGCTGATATATGGAGATCAGTCATCAGAAAAATAATGTATTTATTGTTATCAATGGCAATGTCATTAATTATAGCAAAGAGGATACATTATGCTTAGTAGTGGTCCATTCAAGATGGTAAATGTTTTGGAACTCAGCTGTATCTCACCATTAGAAGGTAGATAAGTTTAGAAGAAAATAGGTTAATCATTCCATTTTAATTCTCCCATAACTAAAGTAGTTTAAAGTGACCAAAATCTATATCATACTTCCTAGATAAATTGTAACAAATACTAGAACATTTAATTTTTTCAGGGAATGTATGCCTATATTCAAGCACGTGTAAATAAATTTTAAAAGTATATACATACACATGAACATTGACAGTAGTACATGGTAATACCTATTTTTGAGTCAACAATTTTTTTCTCAGAGTCTGCTATTTCTTAAAACAATTAAACATGGTATGATTGAGAAGCTGAGAAGAAGCAACCCTCCTCAAATAGCTTAATAGCCACGAGTCCAGTAACACAAAGGATGGCTGACCACATGCTCTTCCCTCCTGTGCCCTTGCACATTCCATGAACGTTATGAAGTTGTTCATTCAGTCTATCCAAACTAAAACATAATCAACATTTGGTAAAGCTATGATTGTCTGTCTTGGGAATTTATAGAATAGTGTTTTCTGCCAGTACTAAATAGTGTAGTGCTCACTTCCTCAAACCCAAATCCACAGAGCTTCTGAAATTAATTAGCCTGAAAGCCAAATGAATCCCTTGGTTTGATTCTTTCCATGCTGAAGATCCTTGATTTGATTCATGTAGGATTATCATTTAATGGTTTGAAGGAATAAAAGAGGGAGATGTGCCAGACAATGGTTATCATTAATTTCTCTGACAAATTTAATTCCTGGAATAAATGAATAACCTTTACATTGAACCTTGAAGAACTGTATTTTGACTTTGTATTGCCCTCCTGACGTTTAACAATGAAATCTTTCTGTCTTTCTTAGAAGGCTCATATTTTAAAATAAAAATAGAATGACCAATATTACACTGTACCCCTTGTTTATTTTTTCTTTTCTTCTTTTGGTATCTTCTCTTAGTCCCATAAGGGCTGCTCTGGAAGTGTTTTATTTTGCATTTGTTAATCAAGCACTGGAATGCAGCACAAGTATCATAAACAAAAAATTAATTACTGAGTACATTTTATCTCTTTCGGAAGTGCTTTTGTTATGTAAAACACTCAATTACATTTGCACTTTTTACAGAATGCTCAGCTGTTATGTAGCAAATTCTTTGGTTGTTTAGTGATATAATTTCCTAACAGCTAATAAAGGAACATTCAACAACTGAACCACGCACTCAATTTAGATAGGAGCATCCCAATTATTTTCACTTTTTTGGCAGGTAGGCAGCTGTGTAGGCTGGTTGTTGCCTTCTGGCTTTCACAATATTTGTTTAAAACCTTTGTTAGTCTTTCCCTTTCCTGGTAGTTCATTGTCTTTTTCTCTCCACTCATCCATGATGAGCACCCCTGATGAACACAAACCCTGTTAAAATCCAGGCTCAAAAGAAAAAAAAATATCCTCCTGTTAGTTAGCCTTGCATGCCTGTTTGTTATCCTTTACTGATTTTTATTCAAACACTATAGATTTTCTAAATGTCATATCCAAATTGGTGAAACAGGCTACTCTTGCAGCTCTTGTCTTTGCAATTTCTCTCTTTTCTTGCTAATAAGGCGCCCAGCACTCCTGATTCCATGTCTGTGATAAATGTTACTGATTTTCTTTTCTAAGTTCATCTTTGTAATTCTATATTTAAACCAGGGACATCAAGTGTTTTATTATCTTGTCTTTTCATCAGTTTCAGCAGCAAGATACATTCCTCTTCAGTTTGATGATGAAGGGAGAAATATGGTCAACTTGGATCTGTTCACTTCAGTTTTCCATTTTATCACACACATTGTTGCTCAATATTAGTTTTCTTATTATTCTAGAAGCATTATAAACACTAAATAAGATGGGCAAGATTGTATTACTTAAAAGAGCTGTCTGCCAAATATAGCACCTACAAGGAAAAAGATACAGATCCATCACAGAACAAAGAAATCTGCAAAAAAAACCTTGTTTCCACAAAGAGCCCACCTTAATATATAGTAAAAGGCAGCATAGTCCTTACAGTATATGTTTCATCCAAAAATTCAAGAAAGATCTATTTCCATTCTGCCTGTATTAGACACCTTAGTGAGATTCTGAAATTCACATATAGCCTTCCTCATGTAGTGGAGAGAAAGAAACATTTCTAGAAAGCTTTCTACAGCTAAATTTTTTTGGTTTTGTTTTTCAAATTACATCTTCACATTTAGGAATTAAATATTGACTATGTTGGTACACTACAAGATACAGATTCAAGAGTTTTATATGTATTTTATTCTCTTTTTCAAGTTCCTGCTTAGTATTTTAACATGATGTCCAAACCCCTAAAGATAATGCAAGCATTTAATATATTTTTTTTTATTTAACATAATTATCGTGAGATAAGAAAACAATTTACACTATAAATAAGAATTAATGTCTTACACGTGACAAAGCAATCATAACATGGTTGTTAAGTAATGCATTCAAAAGAGACCTGGAAGGAAACACTCATTTCTGCTTTCTGAATATTCTCAACTCTTTTCTTAGGAAGAAAGAATAAATGAATAAAAGAGAATCCAATGCTAAAATAATACAGTGTTGGAATGTAAGATATATGGGAGAGATACTTAGCTTAACTCTTGCTAGGACTTGACTCAGCTGCAACAAATGCCATACAACAGGCAAATACCTGCTATAAACTGAGGTTGGGTGAATTTACTTTGGATTTGTTTAGCTGAGAAAATCCAACACAGTATAACAAGATTTGTCTTCTACACAAAATAAATGCCACAAGTATTTTGAATGTTTATCTTAAATATTTTCATATAATAATACATTTTTAAGAGATCAACTTCATAAATACATATTATTTTAATATTTTATATTGAAGCATATATTGGAAGTAATCTTCAGATGAGAAAGAAAATGAAGGTCTTAATTGACCTCTGACTGACTTTTGTACAAACATTTCAGTCTTGCAAAGGGTACATGAATGTTACTATTTTTGGTAACAGCAGTGCAGCCTTATTTTGTCTGAATGCACAGTCTTTTCATCAGTATGTACAATTACCCAAAATAGTATAGTGTGCTAGGCTTAGGCTGGTAGAGTTAAGTTTTTCCCCTGTGGCTGGCATGGAGCTGTGTTTTGGATTTGTGCTGAACACAAAACTGATAATATAGAGATGTTTTTGTTATTGCTGGGCAGGGCTTACACAGAGCCAAGGCCTTCTCTGCTCTTTTGTACTGCCACGCTGGTGAGGAAGTTGCGATTGCATAGGAGGTTGGGAGGGGGCACAGCCAGGGCAGGTGACCCAAACTGACCAAAGGGATATTCCAGATGATGTGTCATCATGCTCAGTATATAAAGGGGGGAGGGGAGGGATTAAGGAGAAAGGGTGGATATTTGGATTGATGGCGTTTGTCTTTCCAAGTCACTGTTATGTGTGATGGGGCCCTGCTCTCCTGGGGATGGCTGAACACCTGCCTGCCCATGGGAAGCACTGAATTAATTCCTGGTTTTGCTTTGCTTGTGTGCACAGCTTTTGCTTTCCCCAGTAAACTATCTTTGTCTCAACCCACGAGTTTTCCAGCTTTTACCCTTCCGACTCTCTCCCCAGTCCTGCTGGTGTGGGAGTGAATGGCTGTGTGGAGCTTGGCTGATGGCTGGAGTTAAACCATGACATATGCAATCAGTAACAAGAAAACATAAAAAACTGTATCAAGTATTGTCACCTTCAAATATTGCTGTATATATTTCAGTGATATGGATAATGTTCTCTGAATCTGGATTATGGATATACTTCAGCAACATGTGTAAAGACTTGTGCAATATGAACTTTTTTAGAAATTAATTTAACAACGTTCTTTATATTATTAGAAATGGGAGCTGCATATTACTCTCAATCAAAAAGGGTGAATTTGTTACCCCCAAGCCAAAACCTCTGACTGTATTTAAAATAATGTGTTTTGTTGTTAAAATGAATTTTAAATGTTATTTCATACTACCTTGTAGAGCTTCCATTTTCTAACATTTTTATGGGATTTAACTGATAGACATTATTCTTAGAGACTATCGAAGAAGTACATGTATGATTGGGTGTAACTTCTCTTAGTAACAGAAACGTAGGAAATGGTTTTAAACAGATCTAGCTCCCCAGAAAAATAATGCAAAAATTATGTAAGAACTCAAATTCAAGCAGTGTTTAAAAATTAGTTTCTCCTGTAAATTTTTTCATTACTTTTCTCAGTGTTATTCTGTGGCTCCTTTTCCAAATAGAGAAAAAATAAACAAACAAAAGCTAAACCCCCAACAGTATAGCAAATTTGAAGCTTATGGAAGCAGTGATTGAAAAGTGGTGTCTGTATTCTCTCTGTGCTTTGGACAGTGAGCTTTCATTTCATACATCATTTATAAGTAGCTTCAGTGACTTCACCAAGTCAGTAAAAACCTTTAAAACAAAAAAAGTCAGATGTACATATTTGTTCTGAATGTTAAAAACTCCACTTTATTTCTAATTGAAGAATTCTCATTAAAATCCCTGGTTTTCAGATAAAAACCTTAAATAGGTTAAGACTGCCTTGGTTGCCTCAGGATTAGTCATTGCCTTAAAATGGAGGTGTATATTTAGGTTTTCAGGAAGCTGGGAAAAATCCACTTTCCCTTTTCTTTTTTAGTTTAGTGCCAGATAGTGACAGAATGTTCAGAATTTTCAGAATGTTCTCCATTCTGAAAAAAAAAAAAAAAAAGAGGTATGGAGGAATGATTTAAAACATTTTTTTTTAATGTAGATCCACATAAAAACAAGCTACTCTGCAAATTTAAGAACCACTAGCCTAGACTGCCACCTACATAGCAATCTAAGAAATATTTTTCTCTCAAAAATACTTGAAAATTTCCCCCAATTAATCTTTGACTTACATTTACTTTAAGTTTCCGTTCTGGGTTTTCAAGTTCTATCCTGACTTGAACCTTACATAACATACTAGATTACAACGTCTCTCCCTGTTCCAGTTCAGCAACATTAATTACAGGTTTGTCAGTCCTCCATACCTTCTCTCTTGTTTCTACACATTTGTTAAATATTTTCCCAGCTATTATTTAGCAAATCCTTTTGCTTTTTTTTCTTTTAAATTCTGCTGTAAGACTGGTTTATCACACAGCTATAACCTGATCATCCCATGCTTAAATCTGCAAACTATAAAAGGAAGCAGATTGGACCCTCTCTGTCTCTTTTTCCTCTCTTTCACTTTCTTTGTTTTACTACTCCAGATCTGTGGTTATGACCTCTCCATGTTCAACAAGTGTTAAGACAATGTTCTTATATACATAGCTGAACTTTTATGTTGCCCTATGTGCGGTCAGCAATTAGACTTGAAGATCCCTAATGAGTTTCCTCCAACCCAGGATATTCTGTTTTAATTCTACTTAAACTGAACATTTTTTTTTTCTAATATATATCTAAAAATCTTTAGCTATCCTATTTCCATAGACTGCCTAAGTGACTCACTTGGGTGCTTAGCTCTCTCCCCATCAGGAAGCCTTTATTTATGCTCAGGCTTCAACTTTGCTGCAAAATAGGCCTGTTATTTCTTGTCTTGTTCATAGCGTAGAGTGTAATTCTTTATTTGTTTCTTTGCCATGATCTTTCATAGAATGCTATTATTGTATGCTTCTGAAATCTTTTCTACTTACTGTCAAATAATACTAGCTCTTTCAAGATTTTGTTTAGGACACATTTTCTAGAACACAATTTTCTGCTCTAACTAATCCAACATATCTTTTGAAGTGTGATGCCCAGATGTGGGCAGGGTAAAAAGGCAGAACTGCAATATAAATAGTCAAATAAGAACCAGAGCTTATTCCATGAGCCTGAAGTAAACAAGCAATATTCTAAATATCCACACTACCTAGTTCCTTAAGGTTTCATAGCAAGGATGTTATATCCAGATTGCCTATTGGGAACAGTACCTGGCCCATGACAGCTATAAAATAGTGGCTGGAAATTTCCTGGAAACAAGTTGAACCACCTCCATCTGGGGATGGTGGTATTAATTTAACATTAAAGGTTAGTGAGTTACAGTTATCACATCTATGACCTGATCAGTTGACAGACCAATTTGGGTTTTCTGGCTACGCCCAGAATTATACAACACTATATGTAACATGTTTGCCTCCAATCAGGTACATATTGTACCTTTCTGCAGTAAAGATATGTACCATTTACCTTGCAAAGCCATGGACAGGATTCCAACATGGGAGCTTGCAGATGGGTGTTGGAAAAGCCTCTATAGGACTACACTGCAGAACCAGCCTTGGATGTACCAATAGTCAAGTTGTAGCATAACCTAGCTAATGCTGATTTTGTTAGCCCCTAGCTTCTTCATGGAAACCAGTGATCTCAAGATCAAGATTGCTTTGGTAATGATTATCTGAAGCAGCTCAAACTGTTAGGCAGCATCATACAACATCTTTAGTAGCCCAGAAAAACCAAAAAACCTTATTTGCTATCTTGCAGAAAAGACTTTCAAGTCTAAAGTATAGAAATTTGGAAGGATATAAACACCCTTGCTTTCTAGCTGGACCTCAGAGATCAGAGAGGCTGGGTGTGTTGTCACTAAAAACAGGGTTGGTCACCCAGTGTGCAATAAGCCAATCTCACACACAGAATAGAGGTCTTTATTTCATATTGTGTGAAGATTGGTGCTAGGTAGTAAATCCACAAAGCCAGCACACTGATTCTCAAAAATTTACAGTATTTATGCATTTTAGTAAACAAAAGAATTATGGTTCATTTGCTACAAGATACCTAGTTCTCTTCTTAATTGGTAGTCTACCTTCTATTGGTTAAACTATTCTCTTTAGTATGTATGCTTCTCATACTAACTAGTCTACATACTCAGTCCTTCTCCTCTTTTGAGCTGGGTGATTTCCTGAGTTGACGGGTTGTCTCCTTACTGCTGGAATTACCTTTTACCTAGTTGAGACTGATTTCAATACATTTGCTGAGCTGGCTTTGTTTATTTGTCATCTCTGCCATATGTCTTTGAGGTTTGTCCACTACCGGTAGCAAATCCTTCTTTTCAGGTTTGCTGTAAAACTGTAGGCCTAAACAAACTGAGCAAAATGGTACATCGTTCTCCATCTTTGAGACTGTGAGGCTTTTTTTTCAATTCACTGGTAAGGCAAGACCCTGTTTCAGAACCCATTTCACTTTCCTTGTAACTCCCTGGCCTTATTACTAACTGTCTCTGACTCTTGAGATATCAGGTGTAGCTGAGCTTAATTTCTGATTGTAGCCAGTTTGGCATTGTAAGACTGCACACGTTCAATAAGAACTTTTACAATCACAGATTCACGGTTTGTTGAAACTACAGAGATACAAATTCAGAATTGCCATTCATAAACATGGTAATTCAGTCAGGCTAATTTTACCATCAATCAAGCTTAATTTCACCTGGGTATCATTCAGTGCAGCTAGAGGTGCAAATCCTACCAAAGAGTTGTCCCTGTATTCTTCCATGAAGTATTTCAAAAGACAAAATTATACTCTTGGGAGAAGTGGAGGTAAGACTGTAGTCAAATAACCTGTTGAAGGTCTCATAAAGAGGAGGAGGGAAAGAGGGAAAGGCAGCCACTTTATATGTAAATGAGGGTTTTTGAGTCAATATCTCTCTCTGTAACTAAAGAGCGAGATCACAAAAACTGTGAGTCATGCATCTGGCACCTCAGTATCACTCCCCCTACCACAGGGCTCATTGTAGCAATAAGGGTCATCCTCTGCTTGATAACCTATTATCCCTATCAGCAGCCTATAACACCCTTTAGCAGTCTATCACAGTAATCCCTTCACCACATATCTCATAGCTATCGGCCTCATACACAGAGGAAAGGTATGTTTTGTCTATATGTTCATAACAGGTTGCAAAACAAAAAAAGAAAAACATGTTCTCTATGCACACAATAGAAAAGGAAAAATGAGATTATATTGCGGTAAAAAAAATGTTCAAACAGCAGATAAACTGTCACAAAAAGCAGGAGAACAAAGCATAAGAGTACATTCCCTGGAGACCTTAGGCAGCCTTTATTACTCAAAGTCCTTGAGAACAAACTAGACAAACACTGGTCAAGGATGACACAGAATATTCTTTGTAATGAATCAGAGATAGAACAGACAGACACCTGAGGCTGTTCACACCTTTTTCTTTGGGATAACATCTTTTGTGATCCACTGCAATTCTTCAGTCACATTCTGCAGTGAAATTCAATTTAGCCCACTATGTACCATTTCTAATATATACACTGATTAGTATTCCTACCCAGATGAAGTATTTTGTACTTCGCTCTTTTGTAGTTTATTTCAAAGTATTCCTCTAACTTGTCAACAGCATTGGGTATTTGTAATCCTGTATTCCAAACTTCTTACTCATTTGCCTAGCTTACAGATAGAAGAAATTCTTTATTTCATCTTTCAGGTCATATTTTTGCATGGTATTAAAGCCAAGCATGTGATTCTTACAGTATTCAACACATATCAACTTCATACATCCTCTCAGCAGGCACAGAAGTTGAAAATTGCCCAGACTGAACTGGGCATCACCGTTTTAAACCTTGCACCAGGGCCAGTTACTTCTGCTTCCCCTGCTCCAGCTTTAGCTCTAAAGTTAACAGAGAGGTGACACTCCTCTTCACTGTAGTCACTGTCTGAAAAACCATAGCTCTTTGTGTGCCTGGAGTTCCTTTGGGATGATAGGGGCCACTGCCAGGCTGCAGCTGGCAGTGCAGGAGAAATAAGTGGAATGTGACAGGGAAACCTATAAATATAGCACCAGCCAGAGGCCAAGCCTGAGGAGAAAGAAAACATCAATGTCACACTTCTCTTGGCAGACACCTGCACATGCTGACAAGTAACTGCAACCCTCTGTCTCTCACACTTCTTGAAAAGGGCTGAAGCATCAACCTTAGGACACAGAGGGACATTGCCAAGATAATCATAACATCAGAGAAAATGCATAGATACTAGGAAGACTTTAAAGAACAACCCCCACAATTTAACTGCATTATTAATGAGACTATGGCCTATAACATGACTTTGAGTGTAAGAACGTGCCTTCGAATAATTTCATCTACTACATATCTTCCCCAGATCATAAATATTTAAATTAAATCAAGCAGGAATAACATTTCAAAACCAAAGATCTTTTTCTGGATCACTTGCAGTAGTATCACTAAAAAAACGGTGTTATTTTTTTTACATGCAGTTCTTTATGTTGTTGTTAGGTACGTAACAAACAAAAAACCTGAAACATTCCTGGTTACTGTGAGCAGTGCTCCCTGCCTTATGCATTAGGGAGTCCTGAACTCCAGAAATCTGTGGCCACCACTGATGCTTTAATAGGCAAAACATCTACTGTAAATTGATTATTTTCCTTTCTTCTAAAAGTGTAAAGATAGAAGGAGGTCAGATGCTTGAATACAGTCTGGATTGAATAGAATACTGAACACAGATCATAAGATAAAATAAAAATATTTTCCAACTTATGATATGATTGCACTATTTATTCCAGTTTTAGTTTCATGTTGCTTCAGTGTACATATTGTCCATAAAATAGATCACTTAATTGTGTATGCATCCTCATGCACACATAGACCTCCAATTCCATTTTAAAGAAGCTAGAAGAGCCTATGTAAGATACCAGTGAATAAATGTCTCAGCAAAGACTATTTTCTTTACCAAACCTTGATAGCCCTGTCTAGATATTGCAGACTCAAGTTTAGAAGTTGGAAGTAACCTTGTGCAATGTCTTGTATAAAGCAAGATTAAATTTGAAGTAATGCCGTTTTGTTCAAGGCCAGTTTGGTTTCAAACATCTCTAGAGACAGAAATTTCACTGCTTCTCTCTGAAAACTGTTCCCATGCTTGCTCACATGCCTGCTAAAAATGTTTTTCTTCAACTCTAATTAGATTTTTTCTTGCTGAAATTCCTCTCCACTGTCTTTACTTCTCACACTGTTCACCTTTAAAAAAGCCTAAGTCTGTTTTCTCCACACCCAGCCATGCTCTGATTAGGCACCACTTTGAGTACTGCATCCAGCTCTGGGCATCCCAACACAAGAAGGACATGGACCTGTTGTAGGGAGTCCAGAGGAAGGCTACAAAGATGATTAGAGGGATGGAGCATCTCTTCTATGAGGAAAGCCTGGAAGAATTGAGATTTTTCAGCCTGAAGAGAAGGTTTTGGGGTCACCCAACTGCAGCCTTCCAGTACCTGAAGGGGGCCTACGAGGACGATGGAGAAGGACTTTTTACAAGAGCATGTAGTGACAGGACTAGGGAGAATGGATTCAAACAGAAAGAGGGCAGGTTTAGTTTAGAGATAAGGAAAAAATTCTTTACTATGGGGGTAGTGAGGCACTGGACCAGGCTGCCCAGAGAAGTTGTGGATGCTCCATCCCTGGAAGTGTTTACGGTTACACTGAATGGAGTTCTGAGCAACCTGGTCTAATGAAAGATGTGCCTTCTACAGCAGGGGGATTGGAACTAGACAGTCCTTAAGGTTCCTCCCAACCTAGACCATTCAATGATTCCATGGTAATTGAACGTGGAAATTTCTTCCTTCCTGATCATCAATTTCTTCAGGCTGAACAAACTCCATTCTGTAGCCTGACCATCTCACCTCATTCCTCTGAGCTCCAGCCTTCCGAAATCTTTCTGGCACTTCAAAGCCCCAAACTAGACACAGAACTGTAGATTTGGTCTGATACACGCTGGACAGATTTGAGTAACCCCATCATTCTATCTGTTAGCTTAGTTTTTATTTATGCAGACCACACATATTTTATCTTCACCCCTGCATGGGTGCACTGTGACTCATGATCCACGTGATGCCCACCAAGAAACTGACTCCTTTGCTGCAAAGCTTCTTCCTGCTCTTTTCAGTTTCCATCTTCTCCTTCAGCTGCCTTATTCTATCTCAAGTACAAGACTTATCATTTCCTTTTCCTGAACTTCATGGTTTTTCTTTCTATCCATTTCTCTAATTTTTGAGCACTCTTTGAATAGCTTTCCCAGAATTGTTTGCTTTTCTTTGACTAAAGTACTTTGCTGCCTTCATAGGAAATAACTGATATGTACAATTAGAGGTCATACACAGTGAGTACAAACCTTTAGTTAATTTTAGATTCTAATTCTAAATTACATTAAAATTGTTAGTACACCACAGAAAAAGGGAAAGAAATAAGTATGTCGGCATAAAGCAAAATTTTATTCAAACCTTGCTGCAATTTTTGAGTCACAAAATCATCTTTAACAAATCATCTCAAATGTTTTAAATTTTGTGAGGGTGTTTTTCAGTTAAGGTCTGTTATAATGAAGAAGAATCTTCATTGTTCTGAAAGTTTTCTGCAGATATATTATGTATATTCTGCACTTGCTTGGAGATAGTAAATTATCTCTGGGATAATCTACCAACACAGCCAAGTTCATTTCAAGTTTCTATGAATTTGTTGCATATTTCATATTTCACTGAAGTTTTACTCTCCTAAGAATATGGCTGGCCATCAATAGCAATCATCTGTCTCACTATGTCAAACATAATGAAAAAAACAAAGTAACACATAAAAAAGCTAATGCTAGAAATTCCTGTGTGCTCCACTTGTATACAAACCATGAGTTCTTAGTGAAAGAAGTAAATCTAAATTTGACAAGAGTTGCGGTTTTTTACTGCATTGTGGAATATTATCTGTCAAAACATGGCCCATGAAAAAGAATACTACCAATACAGGCTGCTAGCCTGACAAAGTCATTTCAGCTATAACACTGAATGCCACGAAAAACCTCCTGTTCATCACTTTTTTAATCTTCTACTACCAAATAAAATGCACTTGAAAACCTAAGGTTTTTTGTTGGGGAAAAAATTGAAACTGCATTAACGGTTTTCATTCCCTTGCATGCACTGTCTAGAAAAAAAAATCACAAAATACAAGCAGTGCGGTGATGGTGAATATATAATGATCTCAATAAAGTCCTTAGAAAAAACAAGAATTATAAATATCTCCAGAGAAAAGATAGCATACTGTGGACAAAATCCTATTTTTGGCAACTTTAAATTGTAATAGAGAAGTTGAACTATCTTTTTCTGCACTGAAGTCACAAAAACTAGACATTATGTTGAACTGAATTCATCAATGATAATTTAAAATCTCTAAATATCAAGCATTGTAGTAAGAGTGTTTTAATTGTTCTCAGTTCTGCTGACAACCAATTTCTATGGAAGTAGTTGGATTCTTGTGTGCACTACCTGTTACAAGAAGTCTAAGAGGAAAATGAGATAAGTATCTGTTGAACTTTCAGGGCATTAAGTAACAGGTGATTGTAGCCATGAACGATGTCTGATTTTATACATCTTTGACAGCTCCTCTTTTAACAGCTATCTAGTAGTTGCTACAGATCATTGAATAATCAAAATGCATTTAATACTAATGAAGCTTCTTTGTTATATAAATACCTTTTAAAAATCTTTCATTGAATGACTTTATATTCTTGCTGAAAGTGAAGCTTTTGGTTTGTAGAAAAAATCTTTACTGATAGTAACTACTGATTTAATTTACAAACTGTCCAGTGTTGTAAACTAACAAACTCTGATATATAACTTGAAATAAGAAAAAAAAAAAGGCTCCTACAGGTATTTAAGATAAAGTTACACATAAGATAATTTGAAAATTTTAGTAGTTTTCTTTGTCTTTTTGTTGGTCTCCTTTTTTTTTCTTGTGTCTCCTATATGTATAGACAAAATTTGTGGGTAGTGAATTTTCGAAAACTTAAAACATGAATATGTATCTTTAACAGATTATAAAGCTGCATTCAAAACATTTTTACTTTTTGCTTTTTCTTCTTTTAACCTTGTTACTAATTTTCCTAAGCCTTATAATCTGCTCCATTAATGAGTGATTAGAACTACAATACTGAATTCCTAGATTCAAAACTGGACACATTTCAACATATTGAAAAATGTGTTTCAACAGGAAATGAAAATACTTTGCACTAATGAATGAACAGATTGTAGCTTTTAACACTTCTTCTCACCTCCTTTTTGTTCTCCCACAAGAATGAATAAACACTGTAGAGATTATATAGAAGTGTGTTTTGAAAGAAATGTTGGGGGTGGGTTTTGTGTATAATATATCATCAAGAAGCCTGATTAAGAAGTGCACCGCTCTTTGCACACACATTGTAGCTTCTGTGATTTGCACACAAACAGATAAGTCTAAAGACACCCAACTCTGATTTATTTTACTACTGTGCAGTCTATTTACTAATGATGTGCAACTAGAGATCATGCTGTTTTTACAATTACAGCATCTGACCCAGGCTTAAATAATTAGCTGCATAATAAGTAGGATTTTCAGTAACTCATAGCCTTTCTTTCAAGAGCAGTGAGGCTAATGAAAGGCCAGTGGCATAGTAAAAGTCACTGGATACTTGTCTACACCCTTAGATAGCTAACTACCTTCTGAAATCAAGTTCATTTTTGACTGTATTTCCCATCAGTGTTTCATGACATTGTATTTTTCTTTCAACCCTTATCAGGCTGACTGTTCAAAAATTTCACCTTCACACATACAATTCAGGACAAAGATGGAGCTATTGCAATCACAGCCACCTTGTATGCAATGCCCAGCAATACTGTGTAAGTACTTGCTTAACACGTGAAAGTATCACAGTCAATTCTCCTCACTGCTTGATTCACACAAGTAGCAGCACATCAGCCAAAATATGCTAAGACTTCATTATTTCTGTCATGATGCTATAGTTGGAATTTTTTCAGTCCTCTGTCTGAAGTTATAACACATAAAGGGGAGAGGATGATGGCCCTTTAATGTCTGTAGCAAGCACTATCATCTTGCTAAACTATGAAGTCAGTTGGTCCATTGGTCTGATTAAAATTTCATAACACAATTAAAGGTAGGAGACTCTAAAAGATGAGACAAAAAACAGAAGGAGTAACTCTTGCCAGCCTTCACATTATGGAAGAAGCCATTGTTGAAGTCCTTGCCAAAATTTACATTCAATATTACATTTAAAAGGAGAGTGCAGGAATAACTACTACCTAGGATAATATACTAGAAATAAATATTGTTTTTTATTTAAATGAAATAGAGTTTTTTTCAAAATTACTTTTTTTTCCTAGAGAAAAAATAAATTCCTTGCCGAAAGTTGTTGGCTTTTTTGAGTGGAAATATGTACAGTTATGTAAGAAAGACTTCTGAGATAATACCAAGAACATTTTTGTAAAGTCAGATATGCTAAGCCATTTCTCAAGGTGAGTTGAGATGGCTGCCTGACTATCAAGTAGTCACTCTCTCACTCCCCCTTCTCAGCAGAACTGGGGGCAATAAAAAAAAGATGGAAAATCTTTATGAGTCAAGATAATGACAAGAGATCACTCACCAATTACCATGATGAGCAAAACAGACTTGACTATGGAAGATTGTTGTAATCTGTTGCCATCTAAAAGTACAGTGGGATGGTGAGAAACATCCCAGCCTCAAATTCACTCCATTCTTGCCTCCTCTACTTCCCCTGCCCTGAGTTGTGCAGGGAGATGGAAGGGGGAGTTGCGATCAGTCCATAACAGCTGCTCTCTGCCACTGCTCTTCTCATACCTGTCCCCTGCCCCAACGTGGGCTCCTTTCCATGGTCTTCAACTTCCTTCAGGGCACATCCACCTGCTCCAACGAGAGGTCCTCCATAGCTGCAGGTGAATATCTGCTCCACATAGACCTCTATGGGCTACAGGAGAATAAACTGTTCCACCATGGTCTTCTCCAGAGGTTGCAGGGCAATCTCTGCTCCAGCTCCTGAAGCACCTCCTCCCCCTCCTTCTTCAATGACCTTGGTGTCTATAAAGTGGTTGCTGTTGCAGATTCTCACTCCTCACTCTCACAACTCCAGATTTTTAGTGGCCTTTTCTTTTCCCTCAAATACATTTTCCCCTGAGGTGTCCCCACCTCAGCTGTGCCTGGTGATGGGTGGATTGAAGCCAGCTGGAACCATCTGTGTCCTGCATGGGGCAGCTCCAGCCTCTCCTCAGAGACTCCCCGCAGGCTCTGCTGAGGTCAGCACCAGGGCACCTTCACCCTGTACACCTCTCTACTTTCATTTTCCCTAAATAGACAGTAACTGGAATCAGGGAAACCTTGGATCAGGAAATCATGCCTGTTCCTGTCCTCCTCTGCTCTCTAATTTTAGCTCAGGTCTGGAAGATACTGTTGACTATAAAAAGAAGTTGAAGTATTTCAAAGTCAGGTATAACTTGAGGATACACTGATCTGAAAATTTCAAAAAGAGGATTTATTGGTGCTCCATTAATGCTGGCAATGTGAGAACAGATCTAATAACTTTTTATTCTTTTCTCTTTAGTGAAATGCTGAAATACTACTGAAAACCTACTGAAATACTTTCTAATATAGGGATCTATATCAAGATCTTTATGTGATAAACAGCTGTGTCCAGCACTTTCAGTTAGTTTTATTGAGCTTCAAAATTATTATTTGTGGTGTTTTCTTTTTCCAACTTACATATGTAAATCATTAATCCTAAAATCTCATTCATGTTTTGCTTCCATAAAAATGAGTAAATAAGGGTTTTTTTGAAAAATATCAGTGATACCTTACAGAGCAGCAGCTGGTGGCTGTGCATGATTAAAAATGTTAAGCACTACCCTCTGACCTTAAAAGGTGAAGTGTTGAGACTCAACTAAATCTCAAGTATTGGTTTCTCACTTCTTAAAGTATACCAGAATTTGTCCTAGAAATTGAAAGGTTAAATTTTAAGCCATTCTCAACATTAAGCAGGATGAGAACTTTTCTTTCACACACAGATCAAAGGAGTGATTTTCATGAATATATATTTTTTCCTTTCCTATTGAAATTCTAAAGCGTGAAAGCAGAGACTTGTGAAGAACAGGTGGAGGATAGGCTATTTCTAATCTCAAAGGTTATTTTCACCTACTTTTTTCCCCTCTTTTTCTCTTTTTTTTTTCCCCTGGTTATGTTTTAGTGGAAAGTCAGGAATAAGGCTTCTTATGATGTTTCATTATTTCTTCATCTGGGCTAAAAAATCCAACAAGGCCATTGTCTGAGCAAAAGTGGCTCATTGATTAAAAGGTTAGTCTTTGTCAGTGTTCTTTGAGCTGCATAACTTTTCTCTCCCAAGCTCAGGTGTCAGTAAACCAACAGGCTCTCTAACATTTTGGATCTAAAATTAAGGATGTTTTCAGTTAATTCAATTCAGCCCCATGTCTGAATTAACTTCAGCATATAAAACTAATTACAGTACAGCCATTTTCTCTAGGACCAGAAGTAACTTGTATACATCTGTAGAGAAGTATCTTGGGTCATAAGCATGAGAAGGTATTGCCTGATCTGGAGGAGAGTGGCTGCTCTGAGTTACTACACTGGTTATGTTAATAAAGAAACTCCAACCACGCTCTCCTCTTTCCCCTGTGGCTATTAGGGAGAGGAGATTTTCTTTGAGGCAGCTGATGGGGGACAGAGAAAAGGGAAGACAGAAGAAATTCAGTAGAGAAGATAAAGACCTATCAGATCTTAGATCTTTCACATGGCCATTTACTCATGAAGGGCGTTGCCCTCTGTTAGAGATTTCTTGCACTTCCTTACTTATTCATCATGCAACACAATGAGAGAAGTTTAATCATATTTGTTGTGGTCTTCAAATACGAAACTCATACACTGGAATGGATGAGCACAAGAGATGTGAGAGCAGACATAGGAGTGCAGACAATCTCAGAAGCTTTCCTGAATTTGCAAATAAATATTTTATTTATTTATTAATTTATTTAGTCTGTGTCATTACTGAGCAATTCTAATATTTCAGATTATATTTGCAACCTAACGTATAAGTGCAGCAATGTTACAAGAAAATTTTTCCTTCTAGATGTGTAACCCAAAATTCAACACTTGATTTTTTAACAAGTCATGTCAGATCAGGTTGAACACTGGCAAACCTATTCATCAAATATCACATTTAAAAAAATAAAGCTTATCACATTATTCTGGTAGTATTCAATACACTTTGTTTGAGCTGGGTAATGAGTAAATGTCTGACTCACAGAGGCTTGAACAAATTCATTTAGATTTATGCACAATGTGTATTTTTCTAGAAATATGGGAATAACATAAACGAGGTCAGAACAGGTGTGAAAATTCTGCACTGAAGCTTCTGCAAAGAAATGAATAAATAGCATGAGTGGACTGTTAGATGGATAAGAAAGTGGCCGGACAGTTGTATCCAGAGGGTAGTGCTCAATGGGTCAGAATCTCAATGGACAACAGCGACATATGATGTCCCTTGAGGTCCATAATGGGACCAGTGTTATTTAATATCTGCATTACTAACATCAATGAAGGCACTGAGTGCACCCTCAGCACATTTACAGATGACTCCAAGCTAAGTGGTGCAGTGGACACACCTGAAGGACAGGATGCCAGCCAGAGGGACCTGGACAAGCCTGAGAAGTGGGCCTGTGGGAATCTCATGTGCCTTAACAAGACCAAGTGCAAGGTGCTGCACCTGGATCAGAGCAATATCAGGTATCAATACAGGCTGGGGGATGAACAGATCAAGAGCAGGATCCTGCCAAAAAGGGTTTGGGGGTGCTGGTGGATCAGAGGCTGGACGTGACTCAGCAGTGTGCCCTCCTGGGCTGCATCAAAAGCAGTGTGGCCAGGAGGATGAAGGAGGGGATTCTGCCTCTCTACTTTGCTCTGGTGAGACCTCATCTGGAGAGCTGCATCTAGCTATGGAGTTCCCAGCAGGGGAAGAATACTGACCTGTTGGAGCAAGACCAGAGGAGGGCCACCACGTGGATTAGATTAGTTCAGTTGGTTAGAGCATGGTGGTAATTATGCCAAGGTTGCTTGCCCTGTATGGGCCATTCACTTAAGAGTTGGACTTGAGGATCCTTCTGGGTCCCTTGCAACTCAGACTATTCTGTGATTCTTTAGACAGATGGAGCATTTCTCCTACGAGGAAAGGATGGAAGAATGGGGATTTTTCAGCCTGAAGAAAAAAAGGCTTTGGAATCACCCAACTGCAACCTTCCAGTACCTGAAGGGGGCTTACAAGGAAGGTGGAGAGGGACTTTTTACAAGAGCATGTAGTGACAGGACTAGGGGGAATGGATTCAAACTGAAAGAGGATAGGTTTATATTAGATACTAGGAAAATATCTAATATTTTAATCTCCTCTTTAGTGGAGGAACAGGTTGTCCAGAAAAGTTGTGCATGCTCCATCCCTGGAAGTGCTTAAGACCAGGTTGGATGGAGCAATCTGGTCTAATGAAAAGTATTCCTGTCCACAGGAGGGGTGGTTAGAACTAGATGATCTTTAAAGTCCCTTCCAATTCAGACCATTCTACGAATTCTTTGATTTAATACATGGTATAAGGAAAATTCTGAATATTAGTAACCTATAAAATAAAAGCATTCTAAATTAACCTGATGAAAATAAATTTCATGACTGTTATAAATGCATATTGT
>VYXC01001150.1:345238-367285 GCA_013397175.1 Platysteira castanea | reverse complement strand
CAAAAGGATTAAAAAAGAAAAGGAAAAGAAGCTGACCATTTTATTGCTGAAAGCGATATTGTACTAGATACATTAAGGAAAAGATAAGTGATATAAGCCTCAGATGAGGGATATCTAGCCCGGTCCCAGAGAAGTTTAATTATGAGTACGTACTAAATTGGTCCAGGATAAATTTGTGCTCATTACTCTAAGTATTACATCATGACAAAGTTTTTAGAATTATTTCATACTTGCTGTACAAAAAATACAGACTACAAGTCAGAGAAAGGATCACCATCACAGGCAAAGTTGCAGAGAGAATACAAAGATAATGAAGGATTTTTGAAACTACTATATGAAGTAGGAACAAGGAAGACTATGTGTGATACCTTCAAGAGACAGGGAAGATAGGTCTTTCACTGCAGACTATTCCTGAGATTATGAGCTCAGGAAAACTGATGTAAAAGGAAATTCAGTATGCATGTTTCTTTATAACCAAAACTGTAGCATGCTAACATTTGAAATTATAATAACAACAACGGTAGAAATATAACAAGAATAAGAATAATGGCTGATTATTGCAGTGAAAAGACTCTTACTACTGAGTCACAGGAAGACCATTTTATGTGTTAGAATCCCTCAATTAAGGCAATAGAGGATTTAGAATGAAACGTTGGTAAGCACCCTCAAAACACTGAGGTGGAAAAATTCCAGCATTACTAAAACTTCCATCTAAGGTAGGTTTGCCTTGGTGATTGCATCCTTTTTGCCTCTTTCTCTCTTTTAAAATGTTTAGAAATCATCAAAGTGAAAGTGCAATAATTGTAATTTTAATAGTAATATTAATTACAAGAATCGTGGTTGTTATTGTTATTATCAGCAAGCAAGGAACAGAATTTTAGTAAGTGTTGGATGCTGACCAATCAAGCATAGAATTTCTGAAACACCAACAGGAGCTGCATCAACCTGCACAGTATTTCTTTCAAAATCTGTGCTAACACATAACAATATTTTTGAAGCAGTTGACATAACTGATCAGCTTATCAGCTTTCTGTCAAAAAAGTGTCTTATAGCTTCTATTATTGCCTGCCTTGTAATGAATCACCTCTAGTCTTTGAATAATTAAATTGACTAATTCTAGGCTGAAATAAGAACAGGAGCTGTCAGTCAGTAACAGACCTTCTCATGAATTATCTTGCTCACTGGCCTTTTTTGTAAGCAGAACTTATATGTAAAAATAGCATCAGCAATAAACCCTTGGTAGTTAAATGCCTTCTATTCCCCATGAGTGCCTTCATAACTACAGTTTTCTTGGCAGTGAAGTTGTAATGACAGCTGTCATCGATGGACTTTCCTGAAATATACCCTGACCTTTGGATGCTATATGTTACAATTACTGTTGTAAAGCCTTTGGGGCCTTGAATTGGGATTTCACACTTCAACATAGCTGCATATTGTTAACACTTCTTAAAGCCATCCGAGAAAATATAAGAGCTTTCCTTGTCAAGTTTTTTTTTTCTTTTTTTTTTTTTTAAATATGGGAACTCACACACAAAGATGATAATTTGCTGTTGAAATGCAAATATTGGCTGAGAGACAACTATTTAATGAACAGGTTCTGAAAAGAAGACGTTTCGCCATAGAGGTCACACACTTAAAAATAAAAGTTAATCTCTGCTTGAGTATAAGAAAAAAAAAAGAATGCAACTGACAGTTCTTAAAAGCGGCTCCTTGGAAATCTCAGCGACATAACTGCTTTTTCTATGCTAGTGAAATGCACGAGTTTTGAGAACAATTAAAAATAGCAAGAACTGTAGTAAGATAAAAAGGATGACAATTGAAAACTCATTAAAAGCTGAATCCCTGATGAATTATTCTACTGAAAGAATCAAAGCTGACATAAAAAACTGCCTTCTAAAAATGATGGTCAAGAATTTGTTTTTCTGTGATGGTCATGACATTTGCTTAAATGAATAAATAAAATTAATATTAAACATTTTAGACATGCTCTTGCCCCTCATGTCAACACAAAAGCACCATATGTTCTTGTGTTTGAGGAGTGCTGCAAGTTGTGAATGCAGAATTTTGGAACTTGGTAAAATCTATGTTGATTGAGAACAAAGATGTGTCCTGTTGCATCATATCTAAAAGAGAAAAAAAGCAGAGAGGATTATATGTAGATAAACAGGAAATCTACTTTTGATATTTAATAACATTTTACAGTGTTTTGCCAAGTGTTTCTTCAGCCAAAAAAAGAGGAAACATAACCTTCTGTAATTATTAACTTCCAGTGGTAAGGATAGCTCTCAATGAACAGTTTAGCGTAGATTTCAGTATTTCCTTAGCATAAAATTTTCCCATTTTGTCTTAGTAGAATATATCTACAAACAACAACATGGGCTGATTTTTTTGGCTAAAAGTATCAATTTTAAAGCTATTTATTTTATCGTAAATGTCTTTGATGAATGTGTACACCAAAAACTTTCCCCATGTAACTTTCCATACAAGAGTGGCCTGTTGAAGCCAAAATCTATGAAGATCTATGGGAATGAAATTTTATTTCAAATTTATCAGATAATCTTGAACTTGCTTCAGAAATACTTCCACTAGCTGTAACCCTACTCCTCATTATACTCCTATCTTATGGGATTAGTATAAAGCTGGTAAGTAAATGTTTAATCATGTTTTCAGAAAAAAAGAGCTCTCAAATGACAGTAAAATCTTTCAGAAAAATAAACAAATATTTTAAGTTTGACTGTTTATACTAGTAAAATCAAGGAGTGTATGGCATCCACAATAGTTCACAGATTTTCAAGCTTCTAATAACTTTTTTAAGGGGTGTAGCATATGTTTTGCCATGCAAGAGATAGACAATATTTTTCAACATTCTCTGGGGATGTTTTTAGGTTAATATCTATAAAAAGNTACTAGCAGATTAAAGAAAAGCAATGGGATAGGTTAGTGCTCTTTGCAACAACACTCTTGATGAATACAGCAGTAAAGAGGTCCAAGTTAAAAATGATTCAGGGTTGTGGGTCCAGAATAGAGTTTAAAAAAAAAAGAAAAGAAAAAGAGAGAGAGAGAGAAAAGGAAAAAAAGAAAAGAGAAGAAAACTATATAAAAATTCCCAGCCTCTAGATTTGGAGGATTATTCTGAGGACAAAGAATTTAATCTCTCTCTTCTTTGTTTTCTTTTGTATTACTATGGAAGGAATATTGAAGGAATACTATTTAGTAGATGTTATAGAGAAATATATATTTCTGTTTCATAGTTATTTTATGCTGTGTGCTAGTGATACTGAGAATCAGCTTTTAAAAACCTAGCTTTTTGAAAACTAATGAGTGCTGTTGATTCTAAGCAATTCACTTATTATATGCCAAATTCACAGGAAGTATAGACAGCATGGAGACAGTTATTACAAAGCAGGTAGAGGAGGATACACTTCAGGCTGACCTCAGATAGGAACATTTTCTGTGATGAAACAAAATTTGCCCTCCTTGGCAAGGCATAAGACCCCTCTGTTAACAAAAGCTGCACAACATTGGGCTTATTTTGACTTGAGGTGAGATTTAGGCATCCCAATAGCAAAAGCATAGTTTAAGTCACCTTCGATATCAATAATTTCTAATTCACACACACATGACAGTATATGTTATGCTTATAGTACCAAACTAAAGTGAGACCTTGTCCCCAATGCCATAAAGTAATGACTGCCTTTTGTTCGTACTGGTTTGGATTGTTTTCCTCTGTAAAAGCTTTGTGCTGGACAGAGATGTCTGTAATCATGGATAATAGTGATAGCTTTTACTAAGCTAATATAATAGTGATAGCTTTTAGCAGTTCTTATTGGTTCAAAACTCAACAATTTTTTTGTTGTTTTTGTAAACTTCTTTGGGTGAAACACATTTGCATGGCATTGTACAAAAGAGGAACAATAGAAGCTAAAGTGGCAGTTAGGGAGACTATAGTGAGAAGTGAATTGAGTTCTTGATGTTAAAAAATTCAAGCACAGTTTCCTATGTGTCATCTATGCCTTAAAGTCCCTTAACCTCTAGAACATTACCTACTTAGAGTGTGAAAACACTACTGAAATATTTTCAATGTTGGGAAGCAGAATTATAGCTTTTAAGACTTTTTTTGAATTGAAATGCCACTCAGGTATTAAACAAACTCTCAATATACTTGAAGAATGGCATATGGTTGAAGGTACAAAAATGCAGGTGAAAATCAGAAAAAACCTAGACATTGCTCTTCCTTTTTTCCTTAAATTACCATGACAGTGAAATAAGATGGGAATTTTGTGTCTTCTCAAAAGTGGGTTACAAATATAGAAGCTTCTTTTAAGGCAGGAAATGCTCAGGTCTGATCTGAGGGTTCCTCTCAGCACTAGGATGAATACAACACAGTGTTTCTGGGTCCTGCATGTAAGTTTCAAGCACAACCCTATTAAAAAGCCAAAGATCTTCTCCAGACTTCATGAAGAAATGCCTTAAAATATTCCAGACTGACCATATAAAAAGGGATTCAATATAAGCACTGGTCATTTTTTAAAATTTACTTAATATGGATAATTATGAAGTAAATCTTTGTTATGATGACATAATATGTGTGTCTTGTAGTTTGGCATTAATCATCAAGTATAGCTGCTCTGTCTCACAACAAGACTTGTCCAGTAAAAAAGGGAACTGCCAGGTTTCCATTCAAGATAATTAATGGTCATCTGAATTTTTTATTCAGACTGATAAGTCTGGAGAGACTCATTCCAGAAACGATGCAGCTGTTAGGTTCAAGAGAGTATCATAAATTGAAGTCATTTGGATGTGCCTGATTTGAAAACATTTATGTAATATTCAAAAGTAGTCCCTACAGAATTTTGCATACCAAATGTTACACAGCTATAATTTTCCATTCATTCCCCACGAACACATTTACTCTGTGGTAATTAATTATCTACCTGTGAAAAATTAGATCTAAATATTTACTTCGAAGTTGGGAAACTAAAATACCCATGATTTTCTTTGTAAAAGGAATACATGAAAAGTTTTCTCTTTCTTTACACTACAGTTTGCTATACAGAATGCTCTCAAAGATGAAACAAAGACATAAAGAATAATTTTTTTAGAGAAAGAATATCTTTAAAACTTGTCTGACTAGACATATTTGACAACTTTGCCATAACAACAGGGCTTAACACATCAACATGTTTTCCATAGAGAAATCCTGGAGATTCAAGGTCATGTTGTTCATCTTTATAATCAGCAGAGCACAAGCAATTATATAAAATGCTTCAGAATTTTTCAGAATATAGTATCAATTCACACAGCTTCCAATAAAAGTTTTAACACACATAAAAAATTAACAAGCTTGTACACTTATGTACAATATTTGCTTAGTCAAAATATTATAATAGAGAACATAACAGAGAAAATGTTCCGAGTAGTTCTATTACATTTATCTTGGCAAATTCGATTGTCTGAGTTTGGTCCTTATTTTCATTTTTCTAGTATTGGAAAAAGAGGTTGAGGAAAAAATCCAAGGCTCCTTGATAAGACTACACTTTACATATACTGTAGTTAGTTGATTCAGATATGCATCATGGTCAGCAGTTTTGCTAAAATTTCACTTCAACCATTTAAGAGTTTCTAATTCAAAATTGCAATACTTGAAGGAAAAAATGGCATTTGCTTTCCTGCTTTCATCCATTTCTCCTCTTTTCCAGTTTCAGAGAGAGCCGCACTTAGCCGGTCATGTTTTGTCCTTTGTTTTCATTGATCTTTCTGTGGTTAGAAATTGTGTAAATTTGATATATTTGACATATAATTAGCAATCAAGGATTTCTTCAAAAAGATTCAGTGATTTTTTTTTTTTTTGGTAGCAATCAATACTGATCAAAACAAGAGTATTACATGAATTTACTATTGTTTTTGGCAGTAATAACAATATGAAGCAGGCAGAAAAGGGTGATGGACAGGAAAAGGAAATTACTGTCTCTTCCATACCATATCTATAAAATAATTAAACATAAGGTGAAAAAACAACAACAAAAAAAACCTGCTTATCCTGCTTCCTGTAGAAAGCAAGCTTTGCCTTAAACAGATGCTTGAGGAGAGAGAATTAAGCTGGTCATTTCACAAATCACTGTGATATTCAGACAATGCTGCCAAATCTTCAGCCACGAGGGGCCTCCAGGCTATACAAACCCTACCTAGCATGTGTGAATCTTGTTATTTCCACTACATTGCTTTATTATTTCAGAGTATGAGAAACTCTGTATCCCCTGGGAAAAAGAGTGTCTCATCTTTGTTATGCTATCAGTAAGTATATAATAATTTTCCCATTTTGTTTCATTTTTTAACAGTGTGTACCAGTTTCAGCATATAGGATTTCTTTTCTCAATTTTGGACATGATATATAATAAGTCTAATTCAAATGTGCAAAGGAAGTGAAAAATATAATATGGCATCTGCTTATTAAATCCACACCTGTATGCATGTTTTCCCACCAGAGCAGCTAATACTTGCAGAAGACAAACCACTAGCAGGAAGCTACACACAGAGCAACTGAGGTTTCCAAACAGTGTTTCTTGCATTCCAAATTCAGCCACGATTATTTTCACAGAAGAACTATATTATGATTCAATATCTCCCAGGAATGAGAGGAAGTAAAAGTATTTTTGCAAGAGAAAAATATTTTTCTAATCCTCTCAAGAAGAGATATGCAGACATTTTGGTGAATTATACATGTGCAAAGGCTTCAGTGAGCAACTGATCATGTGCATATATTTAAATATTTCCCCTTTTATTTATGACAAGAAAAATATTTACCTCATTTTTCAAATCAATATATTCCTCTTTGAAGGTTTAAGTCCATCTGAAAAGAAAGTTTTCAACTGCCTACAAGATGTTCCTTCGAGAATGAAGAAATAGCTTTATAATTTCAATGGCAGGAATTTATGTTATATATAGCTAATTTGGAAATACTATAAAAAGCCACCAATATCTCCATTTTAGTATTTTCTTTTTTTTAAGATAATTCTAAATAGTTGCAAGTTAACAGTGAATGTTTCCCTGTTGCAGCAAAATGAAGAAAACTGGCTTCATATATGCCAAGGAATTTCCAAAATTGCTGTGATTGCAGTTAATAGCAAAGCAAATGTTTTTAATACCAGTGTTTGTACATTTGTATTCCACAAATTATTTTCAGTGAATGCAATAAAGTAGATTTTATTTTTTTAATTATCAAATTATGTTTATAAACATTGCTATAAAGATATTTACCATACATTCCCACTGAAAAAAATAAAACGTATTGCTGAAAGAAAGAGGGTAATAAAGATCTTTAATACTAATTCTCTTTTCTTTCAAGTACAGCATTTCAGATCAAATTACTACCCCAGCAAACTCAGTCTCTGCTCCTTCTCAGATAAACCTTTTTCTGTTCTTGAATATTTTAAAAATTTTACATATATTTTATGTAAATACAAGGTGTATTTTTGTGCTAGTTCATACTTTGAGATCACCCTTAGAAAAAGTGACACCCCCACCCTCATCACCTGAGGATAAGAGCACAACAAAAATAAAACACATATAATATTGCATGCAGCTTATTCCCTGCAGGCAACTAGCCACTCCTAATCCTATATCACTCTCTAGACTTGCTACAAAAGCAATTTTATTGTAGTTTTGTATCACAGTCTACAAAATGAGCCAAAATTACATGCCTAATTTAATTTAGTCTTAGGACTGCCTTTACTTGTAGGCACTCCAAAAGATTATTTATCCCATCACAAAGTTCTGGATTATATCATTTCAGTTATTTTAGGACAGAATGAGTTCCCATTTGGAAATGGTTCTTCTCTTTTGTAGAAAGAGTCTGCAGGATTAGACATTAGCATTTAGCTATCCTGCATTATGGCACATTTCAATTGAATAGAGTTCATTTCAATGACTTAAGCCTTTACAGTCATTTTAGGTACTACAGAATTTCTAAGAAGCCTTTAGATGCTGTTTAGTGTGGGTGAAGTTTTTCCTTTACTCCTTCAAGTGCGGACACGAAAAGGCAGCAAGGACCCAGGTACAGGCAAGCAAATAACTCCTCTCTGGTCTAACTTAGATTATAGCCTTTGATGTGGGATCTCCTCAAAGGACATGGGTTGCTTTATAGAGGTGATATTTAGCCATTTTCCAAGGAAACACAAATGTCCAGTTAAGATTAGACGACTCATATTTTAAAATTGAAGTTAAGATGTAATTAAAATCACACTCCAGTTTTTTATATTTTAGGCACAGAAAGTTATGTGAGGTAAATCTGAATCCTACAAAAAAATAAGCAACATTAAATTCTGGTATCATTTTTTTTACAAATGGGACTGAGATGGTTGTCCCAGATTTTTAGATTTGCCATGGTTTATTGTTTTACTGTGAAGAAAGCAAACAGGAGATACTAACACTGAAACATTTGTCTTATAGAACATTTTCTCAGCAATGTCACAATAGATCTTTCCTTCTTCTACCTTAATCTCTCCAGTTTCTAACATATTTATCATATCTGAACTGCCAGCCCTGAATTCTCAAATGTAAAATTTATCACTGGAATCTCAAAATCATAACAACACTTAATAAAAATATTTTGGTACTTGTAATTACACTACAGTTGGAGATTTTTTGTTTTAAACTGTAGTTATTTCTTTTGATTTCTGATTTGCTTTAAGCTTTCCAAGCACATGGATACATTGCAATTTTTTACCAGTTCATTTATATTTTTTCTTGTTTTATGTCCAACATTTGGGGTTTTTGCATTTTTCTTTATTCTAGGTCAACCTTCCAACTGAAAAAAAAAAAAAACTCTACTGTACGAGTAGTTAGGNATTTTTTTTTTTAAACTGTAGCTATTTCTTTTACTTTCTGATTTGCTTTAAGCTTTCCAAGCACATGGATACATTGCAATTTTTTACCAGTTCATTTATATTTTTTCTTGTTTTATGTCCAACATTTGGGGTTTTTGCATTTTTCTTTATTCTAGGTCAACCTTCCAATTGAAAAAAAAAAAAAAATCCCTACTGTATGAGTAGTTAGGATCAAATTTGCAGCAGAGCTTGAACAGCTATAATGCACATCTCTTGTCTACGATCTTTCACTTGTTTCAAAAAAAGGCAGTTTCAAAATAAAAAAACTTTATCTGAAATGGTATTTAGGGAATGCCTTTGGCTCAGAAGTAAGGTTTTTCCTCTATTTAATATTTTGTAATATTATGACTGTTAAAAATGTTCTCAAAAATACTTGGTATTTTATTAATATTTTTTTCCAGGAAAAAATGTTTCAAAGCTGTAACACTCCAGAAAAAAAAAATCCAACGAAACACAATAAAACCCCAAATTCTAGTAAAATATAAAGACTATATGCTTATACAAATAAATTGTATTCCAGATGGGTAAATAGGTAATACTGACTGAAGGGTTAGAAATTTGTTTCTATCCTGTCACTTTAAGACTCCGGCTAAAATGACACAAAATATTGTCTAAACAACAAAACAGCAAAATGGAACTATAAAGTTTATGGCACTTGTGAGTGCCTTGCTTTAGTCTGCTCTGAAGGATGATGTCCTTGCAAAGTGTTTATGTTTCTAGTCACTTTGGAAGAGCACAAGTGAGAACAGCCTAGTACGATTGAGGACTGTCAAACAGTGGAACAAAGGGATTTGCTCCAGGTAAACCTATTGCAACCCAAGTAAACATCAATTTAGCTAGCAGAGGAATTGGAGCTTGAGAGGAAGGATAAGAGAAGAATAACCTTTTTTTTATGGCTTGTTTGCTGTAAGTGTAGTTTGATCTCTAGTGGCTTGCCAAGTAGGTCAACGAAAGTATTTGCAGTAATTGTCAGTGAGTTTCTGGAATTCACTGTCAGAAAATATAGCGTAACTTCTGAAGAGAACTTGTTCCTAAGGGAAAATAACTTCATGGAATGGATTAGAATAATTTTGCACTGCTTGGTGAGCCAGTTGGTTAAATTGGTGTTTTGTTTTACTATGGCTGTGTTCCTTACTCTGTACTTCCATACATTTCACTGAGAAGCCAGAGAAAAAAAATTACATTTGCATATTATAATAAGATGCTACAAAGGACACAAAATGGGCACATTTTTTATACTGCATGTGGAAAACACAAACTGTTACCGTGTTATGTATGTTTGCTCTTGATAGAGGGGAATTATCAGTATCCTTTACAAAGTTATAGCCAGAGCTGTGTGAGAACAGGGCTCATCCTGGGCAATCTTCCTCTATGTAGCTGTAAAAGCTGTAAAACCTTTCTGAGCCCTGTAGGGTTCTAGTGTGACTGTTGTCATATAAACTAGGTCAAGGAAAAACAGAAGGGAGAAAGCTAAGGAGACAAGGGAAATCTTTATGTCCACTGCCATCCCCAGCTGTGCCCTTCACTCTTCTGTATTTGAATCAGGATTGATTCTACTGCAATTCCAGGAGAAAGAGAGGAAACTGAGACATTATTGCGTAAAATTTAGTGTCTTACTTAATTCCTGGGGTTTGGTCCCCTGGTCTTCCACGTCAAATAAATATTAGCTCATTAACAAAACAAAAAAAAACCTTGTAGGATGACTTCTGGGGAAATTTTAGTCCAGCGAGTGTTCTCAAAGGGTGGGACAAGAGTGCCTCTCAACTTTGTCAGTCGTTAGGATTCTTCCAAAACCATTCTAGTAGGTGCTGTGTTCTTAAAGTTCCCACATATCCTTCCTCATAGCTGCAGGACTTCCAATACTTGTCATCAGATTTCTCTTGTGAGGAGAGTGGTCTGTGGCCTGCAGACCAGTGTATTCTCCTCTGTGTGATAACATTCATATCTGTTATCCTCCATAGGTTTCCTGTGCATATTGTCGTCTTGACTGCCATATACTGAACAATTATCAGCCCAGGTCTTGAGTTTGGGCTACTCTGCTTGTTATCAGTAACCAACTGTGTATCAAACTATGGAGTATTACCCCTTGGAGCTGCCAGTCCAGACAATTTTCATTCCATCTGACAGTACACTGATGCAACTTACAAATTGTTTGTTTTCAAGAGAGAATGCTGTGGCAAAGATTGTGAAAATATTTCAGGATTTAAGATATGTCACATCCACTGTTCTACCGTCATCTATATGGCCTTGATAGATCACTGTAAAAGGCAATCAGGCATGATGTCTTCTCAGCAATATGAACTGATTGCTCCTGAGTTCTTCTTATCTTTCACATGTCTGGAGAGGAATCCAGTAGTTTGCACTCTCTGTCCCAAGGGCCTTAGTCCTAGTTTTTCTGTCTGGACTCTCAGCAGTGACTTCAGCTACCAGCAGCAATTGCTGGACTGTAGGGCAGTGACAGAAACTTTGCAAACACTACACTGAGATGAGTTTCACCATCAATGTGATATAGATTTCTATTGCAAATCCATTCACAGAGATTTCAGAAAACCTTATCATTTGACCAGTTTAAGAGACTTTTTTGGCAGTTTATAGAACATGGGATTTACCATAGCAGTAACATAGAATCAGTGTCATCATCTATTCCTATCTATGGCTGTAAAGCAATAAAGTGTGACACTGTTCCAGGGGAAAAACTAGACAGTTTAAATAAAATAACGGTCAAAGTGATTTACTAATTTATTAGCAACATGATATTGACTAATACATATGCTGTCAAGCAATCATCCCAGAGGACATTTAACCCCCCTGAGGTGCAGTTTCCCCATGCTGCAACTTTCAGTGTCACCCCACTCTCTGCGGTGTGGCAGCTCACAGCTCCTGGCAGGGATCTGCTCCATCTTACACGGGCAGGGAGACCTCTGGCAGCCCGAGAACAGCTCTGGCACTTTGGGTTTTTAATCAGTCCTGGACCATAATATTTTGATTTAAGTCATTGCCTGTATTATTTCATGAACCTCAGGCATTAATTGATTTTGGATTCATGTCCATTTCTGGTCATTTTATTTATTTTCTTCTAGTTAACCAGACAAGTTTGTAATCAGAGCCTCCTGCAGACTCAGAAACTGGATGAAGCTGCACATATTTGCACTGAAAGTTGACTAATTACAAAGAATATGTCATCATTTTGTTCTAAATGGAAGTTGGCATATTGTAAAATTGGTCTTGAGTCTGCACTGTCAAGTAACATATAGGAGAATTTGCTTTTTATTAAAAGTCCTGTGGCTCTGAAAACCATTAGACAGTACTTATTTGATATTCTCTTTGCATAACCTCCACAAATTGAAATTGTTTGGAATAAAAGGATATCATGAGACACTAGTAGAAGATAATACATGTACTGCCAGTATTTCAGTTTTTTGTCACTAATACTTAAGAAATTAATTATTTCCAGAATGCCAAAACATTCAAGTTTTTGTTGTTAAAACCTACATTTTCAATTGCAGAACTTGAATTTCTTAGCCTCTGCCATCTGTCTTCTCTTGTGATGTGCATCTGTAGCCTATTTTAAATTGTTGATTATATAGACAACCAAATAGATGCCCTGTCTACATCTAGGAAAGGTGGAAATATTTCAAATTGACAGTGGGAAAAATTGGATGGAAGGAATGGAAATGGTTGCTTCTGCTCACGAACTGATAGCAAGCAGTCTAATTGGAGAATGAAACAAACTACAAGGTTCAAGGTAGTTATGAATATGAATTCTTACTTTCTTATTGCTCTTTAATGTTTGTGTGTGTGTATGCCTAGATGTAAAACATGATTTAGTGTGGGGTTTTTTTTGTGTGCGTATCTCTAGGAATGCATGTGTCTTTCTGTGAAAGAAAAGCAGAAAGAGTATGCTCCTGAAGACATTTCCCTCCATCTTCCTTAAGTCAAAAACAAGTTTATATTGCATTCAGTGGAATTCGGATTTTCTCCCACATATATTACCAAAATGAAACATTGCTTGAGTAAAGGTGTTATAACATATATTGACCTGCACTTTGCACAGTTATGTACATATCACTTAACCAGCTTTAGTTGCTATTTCCCAAATAACAAAATTATACCAAATAACTGCATGTAAAATTCAATCCACCTAAATTTTCTACATTGGGCTTTCGCTACATATTGTAGTGGCACATTTAAACTCATTAAATTCTTTCCCTGTATCCTGAAAATTCTGGCCAGCGGTATTGCAGAAATGTACAAATACCTCCAAATACTTCATAGAGACAAGTGTCTGAGGTTTAGATTTTCTTCCCGAACCTTCTGCCCAAGTTCTGGCTGGTGTTTCAGAGGGTTCCCTAGGTCCTGTATCAGATCTGACAGTCACATGCAGATGGCCCATGTACCTTACAGCATCTAAGGGAGGATTTTACTACTTGTAACATCAAATGGAGTAAGAGATTGAAATATGCAAATTAAGCGGTTATATATATTGCAATTTACAACACAAAACCCCACAAACATCAAATGATTTACTCTGAGTGCTTCAGGTGTACTCCAGCTATGAATAGATATGCAGTTTTCTTTGTGATAGTAACCATACAAAACTGTGGATTTTGTAGCAATATTGATAGAATTTGTGTTATATGTAGAAGAAAAAAACAAACAAATAACAAAACAGCAAGAACTCTTTTGCTTAATTAGTGTAAAAACAGTTAAATCCACTGTGAAAAATACCAGGTATTTTTCTCTATTTCAAATCATATAGAAAATATTACAGCGAGCTTTCTGCATCCTGGAAATACGATGTTTTAATAGGAGCTTCATGCTCTAAAAAGAAAAGGGAAGTTAGATATCTAAAAGTATCACCTACAGGGTACAGGTAGCTTTCTACAGGGACCAAGATTAGCAATTTTTTTTTTCCACCTTACCATAAAAGTAAAAGTTAATTTTCAATATATGAGCAGAGAAATGGAAGAACATGAATTATTGTGTTTTGCTATTTTGAAAAGGCACATTTGAGCTTCAGATACTGAGGCAAAGTCTGAAGGACAAAGCCACAATGTCTATTCTCATCATCCTGTCCATCAAGGGGAGGAATGACAATTTGCACCAGCTGCTGAATTGCCCTCTGAGTCCAGCTGGGGCACAAAAGAAAAAAAAAGATGCTGTAAAAACAGAGTGCTGCCACAGCACTGCAATGCAGAAAGTTTTAGAGAAAATCAATCATAAGCCAACTTGATAGATGGTTCAGATTTGAAAGAGAGGCATAGCTACACTGCCTGCCCTGCTTTTGCTGACTTAGTCACAATATATTTGTGGTGAACATTCACATGATTTTATTAATTTTTAAGAGCCAGGCAGAATTGTTAAAATGTCCATAGAAAGGAATGCTTTGTAAGTCTCAACAGCCTGAGTAGTCACAGGAATCTATATGGCTCAGAGACCAAAACTTTAAATTTCACATACAAGTAAGCCCTATAGACAGTAAATTTAGTTTTCTCTTTAGATGAAATGACTGAAGTACATAGAACAGATCATGTAGCAGGAAAAATACTAAGGCTAGCAAACATTATTTCACTGATCATTTTATGAGCTAAAAATTAGTTGTTTTCTTCTTACAAATAAGAAAGAAAAAGAAAAACACAACAAAAGAAACCCTGCATCTTAATATATAAAAAATGTTTGGTTTTGGTTGTTTCATTTATGCTGACCTTTTTTAATGTTTCTTATGCTCTGTATTACATTAAAAATCTATGAAAAGGTATTTCTATATATATAAAAAGTTAAAATAGGAAAAAAGTCAGTCAATACAATTAAACATTTTTTAATACTGAGCAACTGAAGGGATGGAAGGAGGGCAGTCAGTCAGGATGGAAGAAAGGAAGAAAGGAAAGAAGGATTCCAAATAAATTATCAATATAATTATTCAATTAAAAATAAGTTTCTGTTTTAAAGTGGTAACATTTATTGAGAAAATCTTTTTTCTGTAATTTTTTCTGTAATAAATTTGACTAGCTGCAGATGTAATCAAGTATATCAAATATAATTATATAGTTGTGTGTACGAATATACATATGATTTATGTGGTATGGTGAGGATAAACACGACTCAGATGGGAGAGATCTTCCTGTACTTCAGAGTGTAGCTGTATACATCTAATTGTACAAACTATCATTTTACAAGCTGCAGAGAGTGCATGAGTCATTCAATGTGTCAGATGAATGCACTAGAGGGTGACTGCCCCTTAACAATGTCTGTTCTGTCCTTTACCAGACAAAGGATGCTGAGGGGACTAGGGAAGGTTACACTGAGGTTATGTATGTAGGGATAAATAAATACTCTTTGCCATAGTTCTGTCTCTTCTTTCTCTTCTGATTATATAAAAAAAAATCACATATTTAATATCACCTTCTGATATACGAAACTTTTGTTATGCATTAATTAATTTTTACTTACAAGTGTATCTTATAAATGGCAAAAAATAATAAGCACATATGTAGGTAGTGTAGCAATGATGCCAGAAGTGCTAAATAATTAACCTTAAGTTAGAATGAGGCTTTCCTAAAAGTTAATGAGGTGGTTATTAGATTAATTAGGACTCAAGCAGGAAATTATAACTTAGATTATATAAAAATACTACATGACAAATGGCACACCACATGGTCTTTTAACGCACTATTAAATTGCAACTTTCCCTGATAAAAGAAATATTTACAAAGACTCTCAGGAAAACTTCATGTAATATATCATTTTCTTCCTCATAGTAGTTACCTGTCAGCATAGAAATATGGTCTGAGAAATAATTCAAATTACATAGTAGTTTTTCAGTTGTCAGAGCTACTACACAGCTACTGCGACTTTCTAGAAGGATTACATTTAATTACATTGCATGGAATAAACATACACAGTGGTTAAATTCACAAAATACTTATGTGCCTGGTAACTATAAAAAGTTTCATATGTAATGAATATCTATTGCAGAAAATTAAAACAATGAAAGGAGAATAGTATTGCCATGATTTACCATGTTATGATACCAGCTGATCACCTCCTACATTCCGCAACTATTTATATCATATTATTTGGTCCATCAGCAAATAACTATAATTGGATAATGCAGTCATTCAAAGTCCTAGTCCTTACTTCCCATTAACAAAAATTTTCTACCAACATACTTATGCATCCTTCAAGCTATCCAGTATATATGGGACAATCACTGTATCTTCACCTTGTCCAATTATTTTAAGAAGGAGGAGGACTACTGGGACCTTTTGAAGAATAAAGGATACAAAATGAACATAACTTGTTTTGTCTGGAAAATCTAAGGATGAGAGAGAATATAATTATTGCCTATAAATAAATCAGTGGTAAACCCAAGGGACATTAAAGAGTTATTTAGCTAACAGACAATGCTGGCTCAAGAATAGATGGGTATAGGATAGCTGTGCATAATCAATGTAGCCTTGATAGAGAATGTAGGTGTGTGAGTTGAGGAATGAATCCTGGAGAAAGTGTTTAACAGGAGTAAAAAAAAAGAAAACCAAACCAAGAAGGAAACACAGGCTCCTAAACAAAAGAAAAGAAACCCCCCAAAAGAGAGAAAAAAGCCTAGGTACTGCTAGGAAAGAAATGAGTTAATTTATGAAGTGAATTATGCTGAGTGATTAAATGAGAAGGAAGGAAGAAGGGATCCATGACCTAGAAGTCCTCTTCAAGGTCAATATTCCATTATATGTTTTTATTTGATTTCTGAAAAAAAAGGCTGGACAAAGTAGAGTGCAATGCAGAAATAGTGAGACAATACTTATTGTTGGAAAAGAAGGCTGAGGAGTACAATAATAATAAAACACAGTTGAAGATATTTTTTTAAATATGTTGAATGACAAAAAACACAGCAGGTGATTAAAACTGGACCTCAGATAATATCCAGATTTTGCATTGATGATATTCTCAGTTGTGTATAAGATGATCAAAAAAGGTGATTTTTTTTTTTTTTTTTAGGACTAGGGGAATCAAAAATTACAAATCATTTTGAAATTGAACAATGTCTTGATAATAATGAAAAAATCATCAGAAAGTTTGCCAGTAAGCTCTATGTAGGTCTGCATTCTTCTGGATTTCATTCTGAGGGTGTTAAAAATAAGACAGTTTTAGTCTCAAAAGTGCAACCATATCAGTGACATATTATGTTGGAACTTAATAGCTTCCCACTTTTCCGAGTTTATGAGCTCACATGTAGAACACACTGCTTTATTTGTATGAGTTTGTGTACAGCAAAATGTAAATCAGATTTTCCTGCCCTTGCTCAAGTAGATATGCCTAAAATACTATCTAAGATTTGAAAAAAAGAGTAAAGGAGTAAAATGGGTTATAATAGTAAATAATATCAATATATAATAGTAAATAATATAAGTATATAATATTTTTTGTCTTCGTGTATTGACCTGCTCTATACTATAAATTTGAAAAACATTAATTATGATGAATAATCATAAAGGACCCATACCTATTTTGCATATGAGTTATGAATGGCTACATCACATGCTGAGAAACCTTTATGTAATAGAATGCACTTTGTTTTGTTTTTCTCTTTCCATCATGTTGTCTTACTTTTCCTGGCTGCCAGTAGTTTTTAACTCTTGATGCAGATGCTTCTTTATCAGAGTATTTCAGTTTTAGGTCACTGGTTGAGTTCCAGAACACGCTCAAGATGAAGATGTGCAGTAGGCATCAATTCAGCTCCAAGCAGGTGTCCCTATTGCTACCATTCCAACAAGCACTTGCTGACACCCTCCTTACTAACCTCATTGGACAGACCAGGGACTGGACAGAAATAGCTTTATTCCTTCTGAGTTGATGATGGTTCTTCTGAGCTGAGATTGAGCCCTGCTGGTAGAGCAGTGTGAAACAGATTGCATAGGCTGCTGGTGCTCTGTGCAGACAGAGTACTTTGCTCTAATGATGACTGTTCTGATTTTGTTGCTTGTGAGTCTGTGTTTTTATACAATATCTGCTATTACATTTGCTCCTTACCCACCTCCTACATAGTTCCCTTTGTTGCCAGGAAGAAAATAAATAGTTTAGGCACTGATTTCTTTAATGGAAAACAGATCCTTCTTTAACAAAGTTTCATGCAGTGATTTTGGAGGGAGAGTACTCTTGCTTGAAGTGTCAGTTACTAAAATTCTGGTAATCAAGTGTTCAAAGTTACCTCTTGAAACACCAAGCATTTGTCTGGGAGGATATACTAGCAAAATAGTAAAAATTCAGTGAAGTGTCATCATATTTATTCCTTTCATTCATGTATATTACTTCTAAAAAAACATTACAGTATGTCAGTGAATTGAAAGAATTACCAGTAGAGAAAAATTATTCTTCTCTTAAATGACATGTTTGCAAAGGCTATGTTACAAAAATATGTTCTGGGAAATATACTATTTTAGTAGAAGGTATTGCATTATAGGTGGTACTTTAGTGAGCCAGCAAACACACAATCACTAGATAAATCACTGAGATAGAGACATAGAGATCCTTCTACAGTAAAAAAGCAATCTGCCAATTGTGGAAGATCATGCCACAAACCCATAAATACAGTTTTTTATTCATTTGTCTTGTGTGTCTCATCTCAAGATTCCCTGCAAAGATATATAAAATGGTGATAACAGGAGTTCCAGTTTTCTAACTGATTCTTGCAAGTTTAGAAGGATTACAGGATATTGCACTATTATACCATATTTATTATTCCAAAACACTTTCATATATAGCACATAATGCTCTGATTCCTTTCCTTTATATGACTTGGAATGCTTTACAAATTCTGTACTATTTTGAAATGCATAATGCTGTTTAGAGGCCCTAAAGCAATTTATTTTGTGCTATATCAACTGTTCCTATCTTTTATTCAGTCTTAGTGATGTAAAATCACTTAACAGTTTTGAGATTTCTTCGTCCCAAAATCTGTATAACAGAGTCAAGTCATTTGCGCTAGTTCTTCCTCTACTTTCTTGACATTTTCATTCCCGGCTACAGAATGGCCCATTCTGAACAGAAAGAGAAGAAAATCAGCTTTCCTGCTTATTCCATAAGTAATTACCAACCACAGCTGATGTCCAGGATATAAGAATTATAGGTTCAGTGTTCTGAAGTTAGTGCAGAACCCAAGTCTTCCATTTCCTGATTTAATGTCCCTATCAATGAACAAATATTTTTTCTAACTTTTGCAATTTACAGATTGTGAAACTATTCTAATGCAAGTGCAGACTTTTGCACTGTGAGTTTTAGCCTCTGACAATAATATTGCTTTTCTTAATAATTTTGTTTTGGACTATTTAGGAATCATTACATGCCTGCAGCAGTTTCTGGACCACAAATTACAATCCATGAACTAAATTATTGTGCACTGTCACTCAAGAACTTCTTCACAGGAGTGCTTTTCTGTCAGGAGAAAATCCACCTGAGGAACTGCGAACACTAGATCCAGTGAGTGTAGAACAACCTTAAATCCATGAGCTTTGACAGGTTTTCCCATAGTCAAGCATATCTGCAGTAAGGCAGGAGATTGTTTACCTTCTAAAAGCTTTCTAGACTCTTTCTCAGAGGCACTCAGCACTTTCTTGGAGACTATATGGGAGACCTAAGGGCCTTACTTTGGCAGTCTGGTTTCCCTACTGCTAAAGGTGTTTCGGTACCTAGTGGGGATGGTGTCATAGGTACATCTGTTCAAAGAATAACACTGTCTCACACCAAAAGGCATTTCATATTGATAGAATAAAAGAAATAGACTAATAACATGCCTATTAAAGAGGAAATGTTTGGTGGTTAAGTTGGGGAAAAGGTTTTATTTTTTTTTTAATTATTTTTTTTGTTGTGTCCCTCGAAATTACTCCCTGCATGTACAATAGTCAAAGATTACTAACTCTGGCCCAAAGATCAGTTGACACACTGCAAGAAAGTTAGTCCTGTGGCAACTGCTACCAAATTTAATTTATGAGCAATCAGTGTGAGGAAGGTGTCCTCCTACAGTCACAGTGCACAGACAATGAGACAGTGAATGGTTTGAGACAAGGACTGGCATAAAAGTGGATGATGGAGAGAATTCCTAGTCACCTTCACAGCACAGGATTTGTTTAATCAGTGCTGTAGCTCCCAAGGGGAACTTTGCACTGACCCAAAGGCTGCCACCAGGCTTACTCAGA
Organism: Platysteira castanea; assembly: GCA_013397175.1. Classification (NCBI taxonomy): domain Eukaryota; kingdom Metazoa; phylum Chordata; class Aves; order Passeriformes; genus Platysteira; species Platysteira castanea. Next base: position 347,211 of record VYXC01001150.1, on the reverse strand, counting down.
GTAGAGAGAATGAGTGTTTTTATAATGATAGCAAACTACAGTGCAGTGATCTGTGGGTCCACAGGTGTTGGTGATTCAGAGGGCTGTTCAGTTACACTTGCTAGGAGATGTAGATAAGCATGCTCATGCTTGGGAAATCAGGTATTATGTGTGTATATTGGGCAGAAAGAGGAGGGATGTAAGTAAAACGTGTAGTTAGAGAATTTCCTTAATTTGTTGGGGGTTTTTTTTAATGTCAAACAATTTGTGTTATATTCGTGGTTATACCTGGGATCTTGATTTAGACTGGTACTAATTTAATATTTTAACCAGAACTAGAGTACACTAGCTACCTTAGTAATCCTAGCTTGGCTCAGGGTCTGAAGTGTGAGACATTTCTCCTGACAGAAAGGGATACTAATGTATTTTTTGCAATAGTCACAATTTTAAAATTTATTTGGATGAACTGTTACACTGTCAGGACAGCTTATTATTTGTGCATTCTGAGAATTACAGACAGTAAAGTGGTTCTATAAGTTCTTGAACTGAGTCCCATAGTTCCTGACATGACTTCCCACAGATGTGTTCTTTGAGCCTGATCAAAGCCACTTCATGTTTAATTCTTTCTATTTGCATCATTGTTTCACAGATGTATTTGAAAAATTAATTTTGCTAATACTTAAGTTTGCAAGATGCTTATTTGGAGTCTGGTGGCAAATCTTTTTCTTAGCTTCTGTTTTCTGTCACAACTTTTTCACTTGGTTTGAGTTTTATTTATTAACTTGCCTACAGTTTATTACAACATTTTATTAACTGGTTAATTAACTTTACTAGTATAATATTAATATTAGATGGAAGCCTACTTAGCATCCTCAGAATTCACATTAATATAATGGTAAAATATTTGGATTGCTCTATGCTTGAGATTTCAAGTATTTAAGTGATTTAGTACATCTTCTGCAGTTTTTACATCTTGATTTTAATGGGGAAATATTTTCTGTAGAAGTTCATCAGTAGTTATGAAGTTCAAAAATTCTACACCATGACACAAGACTTTATTCACAAGTTTCAAGCGAATGCTAAACAGAACACACATATATCTGAAATTTTACAGAAATTCTGTTTTGTCTATAATGGGGTTAGGGGGAGAGTATGTATTACTGACCAAAGGACAATTAATGGAGTGTCTTCCCTATTCTCATCCTTCTAATGAACCCCTTTGTAGTTTTTCCTAAAAGCAGTGACTTGCCAACACCTTGGAATCTAAAGCAGAGTGGAAATTATTGCTACACTTCCAAAGTGACAGCAAAATTGTTCAGCTCCAAATGGAAGTTGTAGAACACAAGACATGGGATACTAAATCATCTGGCAGCAGAGAGGAATTCAGACACATGATTGATGCCAGATTTCTGCTGGGGGATCAAAATCCATCAAGCAAAGTAGCTCTTGCCATTAATCATGTCTCTGAAGTGTTTGGTATTTCTGTGACTTAACAATATGTAGCAGCCCCTCTGGTGGCAGGAAATGGAAAGGGAGAAACGCTTTTGTGTCCCTAAATGGTGGGGAAGAAACTGCAGGGAGGTAAAAAAAAAAAAAAAAAAAAAGAGACAAACAGGCAGTTCGCCAGGATCCACTCAGCTTTTAAAACACCCAGTTATCAGCAAATACATCAATTTAGTGCAAAGTTCAGGATTCTGCAAGCTTCTCTAGCAGGAAAAGTTGGATGAATCTGTTACCAGGAGCCACCCTGCTCCCTCCCACCTCTGCCAAACCCCAGGGCCCCTCATTGCTCTGCCCTGTTGGGTCACCNAGAAGAGAAGAGAAGAGAAGAGAAGAGAAGAGAAGAGAAGAGAAGAGAAGAGAAGAGAAGAGAAGAGAAGAGAAGAGAAGAGAAGAGAAGAGAAGAGAACCCTACAGGCAAGGTTTTCTCTAAATACACAATGCAAGCTGGGTGCAATGAGCCAGCCCTGGCTTTCTGTACTTGCACAGGAGCT
>VYXC01001150.1:334228-345122 GCA_013397175.1 Platysteira castanea | reverse complement strand
GGATTAATACACGCTTTGGGCAGGTGGGAAGGCACACATGCCCCCCTTGAAGGGGCCAGCTTGACACACTGTCTCTTGTAACACTGAGGGTCTGGTGCTCAGGTGCAGGGTCTGGGGACCCCTTTGAGGGGGCCCTTTGATGGGCCGTGTCACCCCCTCTGCTGTGGATAAGCTTTTCCCTCCCCGGGTGAAGGGCCCCTCAGCTGGGCTCCTCTGCACAGCGGAGGATGGGCGGTCACAGCGCCTCTCACCAGGGGCTTTTCCAGCACGCACCCAAAACCTCTCCTCCCTCCACCCTTTGGTTCGAGGGTCTGTGTGAGCCTGACAGCTGACAGCCCTGGGGCTGTGGTCTCCACCCTGGAGGTGTTAAGCCTGTGCTCTGTGAATGTCCCCAGCCCTGAGTTGTTACTTTATCTTATCTTCATCATCGAGTAGGTCCAGGGCCTCAGTCAGGGCCCCATTCAGGGTGCGGTGTTTTTCTCTGCAGCTTTTGCAACACAGTTTTGAAAGTCCTTCATGAAAAAGTTTAAGTCATAAACTGTAATATTTTAGTCTCTGACAGTTGAGATACTATCATATCTTTTCATGATTTAGGGGAAGGGAATATGTGCTGCTGAGCTCCTGGTGAATTGTTTATAAAAGGGCAAAATTATGATTGTCTTGATTCTGTCTTTGACATTTACTAGTCTTTTCTGAGGTTAGACTATAGGTTGACTGAACTATTCAGAGCATGAACCATCACTAGAAAACCTGTGGTTTTAGAATTTGGGATACTGCAATTCTCTTTATAAAAAAAAAGTCGCTTTGTCAATATTCTAACATTTCAAATATTAGTTTCCCAATGAGTTCCTGGTAAGTATTACCTTAACTGCATAGTAACTAGCAAGTGACCACTAATCATTTTGTTTCATCTGCCACATTTACCTCTCTCCAAACATTTCATTTCCCCGTAATCCTCTTTCAAAGCTGGGGAAGAGAAAATAAAACCAGGAATGGTTTAGAGATCTGAGGATGCATTCAAATACAATAACATTACAGAGAGAAAGATATTAAATAAAATGGAGTATATCTGTGCCTTCACTTGCTTCTCCTCCAGATTTCTTAATGAATTTATTATATATTTTTAAATAATTAAGAATTTATTCAGCTGCACACTGAGTCTATAAATACCTGATAGAAGTGTTCCTAGGTCTTCCTATCATATTACCTGCTCACAGCAGTGAGACTGTGAGGGAAGGTCTTAGTTCCTCTCAGACTCTCTTTATCCCAGCTGACTAACTCCAGGCAGGTAAGGAAACTCAGTGCCTTGCAATGGCAGCTGCAGTGCCACTGGTTACCAGGTTAGCACAAGATGTGTAGCCAGCAAATTGAGTACAATAGTGCATGAGTACAAAGTTAATTTGAACCAAAATGCAAAATCACACTACGGATATGCACATTCGTGAAGCTTGCAAGAGGGGGCTCTTCATAAGGCAGAACATCACTAATGAAGGTAGAGATCCTTTGCCAACAGCTGCCAAACATATGACTGAAGCTCTGTTATTGCTAATAATGGTTACTTGAGGTCAATAGCAACAGCAATCTCTTCTGAACCGTGGTGCCAGTTTGAAAAGGACAAGACTTGAAATCTTGAGCTTACAATAAAAAGGTATTAATCATGGTGCAAATGTGCATTTCAGTTCGTTCTGAGCAGCAATTAAGCTCATCTTGTCTCGGAGCTGCTTCCTAAAAATGTGGTTAAGATTTTCCCAGACTATTAGGTGCCCAAAATTGTTTCAGGGGAGTGAAAGAGACCTCTGTGAAGAATTCAAATCTAATGACAACAGGCACAGTCCTCTTAATTAACATCCGCAAACTGATTCAACAAAGGCTATAGTTCCCACACACAAACATGCAAACGATTGATAACAATTAGTTAAAATAATCCATTTATACTTTTTCATGGCAGCTGATGACATAAACTATTTGAAAGAAAACTTACAAAGAAAACATAAATCAACAGAAATCAGATCCCTAAGGAATGCTCCCTAGAAGCACATAATAAAGCATTCCTGTGAATACTATGTTGTTTTTAAAGCACAGTTTTAAGGAAGCTGTATCTCATGAATCTCATGACTGAAGTGACTTAGAATTTGAGCCATAACTGACACATGCACATCCAGTATGGCTTGTAGAAAGCAGAAGTATCCACAGGCCTGTGAATTTTAAAGCATGTAGAACAGACTTATTTTAAAAAGTCTTCTTTCCTCTCTTCAGAGATATTCCTTGTAGATTTCTACATCTGGACCGTTTGCCTAGATTACTGAACAGTCATTAGAGAAAACCAGTTCTGTAGTGCACTACAGTTCATTCTAATAATGAACTAATTTCTTCTAAAGGGAAGTGCCTAAAAAGGTCTCAGGATTTGTATCCCATGTCTGTTCACCTCCACTGACTATTAAGGGAGTCTAGGCAAGTAGTTTAAACGTAGATGCTTAAAGCTGGCTGAAATTAATTCTTTCCTGATTCAGAGTAAACTACATCTATATTATCTTCCTGATAACTCTGTTAAGCATAGCATTTTTCAACAAGTAACATGTCTATTGCTAAATGCGTCCACACAAGGAGTTTCCATGACATCCCCTCGTATGCCAGATTATATAATAGCTCACATTTCTAAATACACAAACAAAAGCATTTCAATCAGCCCACAGAGCAGTGGGCTCAGAGAATCATTGTGCATGGTCTCTGAAGACTGAATGTAAAATTGGAAGTATCTGAAATACAGTAAGAGCTGTAGAGTAAGTGTTGTAGACCACTAAAACAATAATGTTGCAGCATAAGATACATATCTTGCATATCTTGAATACATGGATGTGCTGCAGGGAGGGTGTTGGACGAATGTACAAAATGGAGAGAGAGAAAGCCCATTCATAATGTCTTTTGATTTCTGGGAAAATGTCAATAACCAGATGCAGACCCTGTATCAGGTTTTGTTTTGAGAAAACATTAGTTTATTTGAGTTTGGAGCCCAAGACTGAGTTAAAATGTATGCATCAGACTGGGGGTTTGAGTCTTCTGAAGAGCCAAGTTATTCTGTAGTGCAGATATGTCCATGATGGTGGGAAAGAGGTAGAATAGAAGCAAAGCCTATGCATCTATTGGTTGCCATTTCTGTAATTATACTAGTTATGTCACACACTGTGGTTTAAATTATAAAACAAAGGAAGAAATGAGAGTTTTACTGTTTATTTCAGTGATGTTAGGTTTTACAAATGCCAATGAGCAATAGAAAACATATTAAGAAAAAAGGTCTCATATTTAAACTTTTTCTTTTTGAGAGACTGCAGTGGTGTGTACCGGCTGAGATGTCAGTTTATAGTGACAGATTTGCTGTGATTTATGAAACCTTCTTCAGACATCTGTGGTGCAGTCATTTGCCTCTGAACTAATCGCCTTTTTTGCATTGAGCAGAGAGAAAATTCTACAGAGCCATTCCTTTGGTCCTTTGTACTGGTGTTGGCTGGGACAGAGTTAATTTTCTTCATAATAGCTAGTATGTGGCTGCGTTTTGCATTTATTCTGGAAACACTGTTGATAACACAGGGATGTTCTCATTATTCCTGAGCGATGCTTGCACGGTGTTAAAGACTTTTTTGAAGCCTCTCAGCCCACCCAACCAGTGAGGAAGCTGGGAGTGCACAAGAAGCTGGGAGGGGACACAGCCAGGACAGCTGACCCCGGCTGACCAAAGGGATATCCCAGACCATATGACATCATGCTCCGAGTGTCAAAGCTGTGGAAGAAAGAGAAAGGGAGCGACATTCAAAGTGACGGTGCTTTCTTCCCAAGTCACCGTTATATGCAATGGGTCCCTGCTGTCCTGGAGATGGCTGAAAACCTGACTGCACTTGGGAAGTGGTGAATTAATTCCTTGTTTTGCTTTCCTTGTGTGCACAGCTTTTGCTTTCCCTATTCAGCAGCCTTTATCTCAACCCATGACTTTTCTACCTTTTACTCTTCTGATTCTCTGCCTTATCCTACCAGAGAAGAGTGAGTGAGCAGCTGTGTGGTGCTTAGCTTAGAATAAGAATGCTTCTCTTTATTGGTGATATAACGAGGCTGAAGTTGTTATAAGACAAATCCTAGCCACTAAAACAAAATTACAGATGTAAATATTTAATTTTCTGGGATTTGTTTCCACGTGTTCTGACTCAGAAAAAAAAAAAAAAGAGCTGTTTATGCATGTAAACAAATAAAATAATTAGTATACCTTACCTAAATAACAAGGCACATCCGAATGCTCCTTCTGTCTCCACCACTGTAAAAATTTTAGAAGTTGTTTCACACAGATTATCAGATTATCTCATTTCCTCTCATGCATTTTCACCTATTAGGAAGTATAGACAAATAAAGCATTTTACCTTCACAGTGGAGCATGTAATATTTCTTTCTTCTTTTTTTTTTCTTTATAAGATAGCAAAGAAATGAAGAATTAGTTATATTCACCCTAGGATATATTGTAATTTGATTTCAAATGCTTCCTAACAAAGGCAGCAGAACACAGGAAAAATCCATGCAGACATAGAACAGCATCTTTTCTTTTTTGGACACTGTTTTAAAATCAATTATATGTGAGCAAGGGAGGCCTGAAGGTTACAATTCAGTCAGTGCTGTTTTATTAGCACTGGACTGTCTTTACAACTGAAACATATTTTGGCCACGTGTCAATCATATTCTAACATCAGTCTTTTATTAGTTTTCCTCGAATTATTGCTTTCTTCTCAGTTTAAATGAAATGGAAAACTGAAATACTCTTTTACATTTTTATATTCTCCGTGACAAAATTTAGAACTAATCTAAAATAAAGCAACCAGCAATCTATCTGCTTTGTCAGTCAGTATTGACATACTGTTCAATTCCATCTGTATGCTAATATCAAGATTCAGTTCTGAAAATGTATTCTTCAAATTAAACACAAGCCAAAAATGTAGTTCTGATGTAATTCCAGTGGATAAATGTGTATCATTCATAGCTTCATGAAGAGTATTCGTATTTCACTAAGATTTTGAATTTAAAAAAAACCCAAAAGCCACAAAAATCTCCACAAAAGCTGAAGGCTGCATTTATATAGGGTTTTTTTTTCCAAGTTCAGATTTAATAATAAAGACATAACTATTACATTCAATATCTGACTGAGTTTCAGCAGGATATTGAGCAGCCATATCCTTATTTTAAAAATTAATTTATAATAAATATCTATGTCTAGATCACAAAGCTCTGGGATTTCCTTTTAAAGCAGAATGAAAAAACAATAGGCATCTAATGTGGAAGCAGTAGAAATTACTTTTTTTCTTGCTAACTAGAAAGCAACACTCAAAGAAAGATTACAAATCTCCTTTACCAACAGCAGCTTCCTTACAGGAAGGTGATTCTCCTGCAACGAACAGAGAGGAGAAAAACACATTAAGTAAACCCTATCAGTTTACGCAGATATAGATCTTAGGGGGTTTGTACCAGCTACATTCCACACAAAACAGATTGATCACACTGAAGTTCTTAATGAACTTCATAGAATGCCTGGCTCTTCTGCCTTTCCAGATTTATTGGAGTCTCTGCTGGAAGTTGACTATGTTCTGGGGAAGCCAGAGAGAAACAGCTGATGGCATGAATGCTGTTCTTGTGAGGATGCACTCCAGGAAATACACTCACATATTTTTCTCTTGTCTGTTTATGGCATCTTGCAGTGCAGTATGAGTTTTCCTTTTCCAAAGGAAAAAAAAAAAAAAGAAGAAGAAGAAAATAGTGTGGTTTTGTTTTTATGACCCATATGGCATTACATTAAATTGTCACAGAAAAAATGTTTAAATTCTCCTGGATCTTGGGCTTTTGAAGGAAATATTCTGGGAGCAGGCCTAAAAAATCCATCAACACTGCTGCTGTCTCTTTCTTAGCAATTCATAGAAAAACTGAACAGGCAAACTGTAATCGTTTTATCCCTATTCCTAAAAACAATGTTTTAAACACCTATTGAGTTAAAAAAACCTCTATTTTCCATTAAAAATAGCATTTTAAAAGTCTACTTAAGAAGCGTGTGTGTGGCGAGAGGATACTTTTAGTTTTTGTGTGTGTGTCTATGTTTGTGTGTCTTTTAAGGTGGGGGTACTAACTGCTCATTAATAAAGATGTTTCTAGAGGGAAAGAAGGGTGGGTTTATACTAGCCTATAGTGCTGTTAAATGCATAGTCACAATGCAGAGAGTGGCACCTTGAACACCAAAAGGGAAGATATTTTACACCTCAGTGGTTCTGAAAGGGTTTACACAGGCTTGAGGTGATTATAGAAGCATTAAATGAGCAAGGAACTGATGAACATGATCCAGGTCATCAATAAGCAACCCAGATGTGCAGCACAAGTGTGTACAGAGATTGATGAATCCTTTGAATTGGGTAAGGGAAGCAGTAGGAATTTGACAGGTTATTTACTGACTGCCATAACCTTTATTACTGCTCCATGAATCAGCTAGCACAAAGTTACAGCAATGGCAGGCTTCATCTTAGGGCAGAGGCGCTACTGCTCCTGCAATGCCCTCCTGAGCTCATCTCTAGACCTGCACTCCACTCACAGTTATAAATGCAACTGTTTGTTGACCTTGTTATAACAGTTTCTACCACAGCAGCTGAAGAATAAAAGGGCAAAAGAATGCATTCAAGACAATATTGAAAAAATCAGAAAACATGGGGGCTTAACACTTCACTCCCTGCTTAAAGCAGAGTCTATTCATGAAGTCAAAGTTCAGCTATTTATTAAGTCATTTATTTCAAAGATGCTAAGAAGTCTCTGGGTCTTTTGTGAAAGATGTTAAACGCTATTATCATCCAAGACAGCTTAGTTTCCCTCTTTTGAATCTAACTGATGAGTTTAAAGAAATTACCTTCTTCAGATGCTCACTGCCACCTCTCTACTGGAGGTTATAGCCCTCCCATGAGATCAAATTAAGTGAGCACACCTTGTGTGCTTCCATATGAACTTGACTAGGAGCAGCAATAATATGTAGTTCTGGTTGTGGTGCAGGATAAGGAAGGTTCAGTACAGGGCTCGTACTGATTTACTCAGGCTCATGCCTACAGTTTATACTGTACCATATTTATCAAAGCAAAATATGAAACCTTTTCTAAGAAGGGCAAATTACTCCTGCTCAGGGAGAAGTTTAGGCTATACAGAAATGACTATGTGGCGTAATTCAGGATAAGAAGGAAAACTATTCCAAAGGAGTGAGAGGTCCAAGCAACATGGTGTAGTAGACAAGCGCAGGCTACCGAGACCAGCACAGCATGGGCACACAGAGCTACACATCACAGAGAGAATCATAAAAGGATTTACCTTTTCTCTAGTCACAGAAGGACTTCTCTATAGAGACTGATGCACCAAGAAGTCCTTGAAATAATATCAGTCTGAAAGCTAATTGTGAGGAAAAAACCTCTGTGCCGGAACAGGGTGGTCACCCTTTTTATCTCTTGATTCCAAACTTCTCTTAAAACCCAACAGTTATCAAATTATAAATTTGGCTTTTGGGTTGTTTTTTTGTTGGGTTTTTTTTTTTAGTAACTTACTTAAAAGACACAGTAAGTCCATTTTAAATTGCTGACTACTGTGGGGCCTTTCACATCTTCATTGCAAATTTTGGGCCACAGACAGTATTATCCCAGCAAGACACTGCGAGTGAGACTGGAAATCCGTGTTTCTACCACAGCTGATCAGGATAAGTTCTCAGGATAAGTTACCCAAAGTACAACTGTTTTGAGGCATCTCTGTAATACTGTCTAAAGAAAAACCATACTCCCTTTATCAAACAAGTTACAGCAATTTGTGTTTAACTGGTAGTAGTTTCAGCAATGTTAATCTTGCAGGTAATAGCTTATCTTTTTACTCTAAATGAGAGGCAAGGGGATAATAGAAAGGACTTAACTGTTCATTTTAATTTTGTTTGTTTTTCTCAGTCAAGCATAAACTTAGTTACTAGATTAAAAGTAAGAATAAAGTCTTAGTTGCACATCTAAGGGGCACAGTGCTCTCATCCAGTCCACCAAAGATGAGGGATTTGGCATTTCCATCCCGTATCCCTTTGAGAAGTGGTCACAGGAAAGTTTATCAGCCCCTGCCAACACATTTCAGAATTTGGGGTCTTCCCCAGTGATGGAGAATAGCAAAGATGTCTCATTCCCTCCCTCAGCTATGAGGGTAGAATATAAACAGAAAAGAAGTCCTAAGGGCTGCCATTGGGAACCTTTTCAAAAACATGCGTTCTTTTAGCAGTTAAAAGATTTTTCAAGTACATTTCCTTCTCATATACTACAGAGGTTATTCAGAGGTCCTCTGAAGGGCAGAAGACATAGGGTGTCCACCAGTCTGCAACTCACAAGCATAATTATTTGCCACACAGCTCATTCAGATTCTGAGACTTACCACTTAGTCATGTGCAGATCACAGTACTGGGTCTAGCTGACATGGGGTTAACTTTCTTCATTGCAGCCTGTATGGTCCTATCTTTTAGATTTGTTGCCCAAACAGTGTTGGTAGCACACCAGTGTTTTGAAAATGGTTCTAAAATGCTTGCACAGCATCAAAGCTTTCTCTTTTTTCCTGCCCTTGCCCCCACATTGGGTAGGCTAGGGGCAAGGAAGTTGGGTGGGAGATACTTGGACATTTGACCTAAACTGGATAAAGGAATATTCCACACTGGCTTTTGTCCAGGGTCAACTCATAACTACTGTGAAGCTGCACAGCAGTAGCTTTGCCTGTTAAAAATCATCGCTAATCATTTAGAATTATGTGCAACTCAGTCTTGTAAGGTAGAGGTAGCAGAAAAATTAATTCAAGCATAAACAAACTTGCTTGTTTTGCTCATCTGACTTTTGCAGGAAAAATCATTCTAAAACTGATAATGTAAAGACTTGGTGACAAATAAAAGAGTTTCGATGGAAAATGAACAATAGTAGAGACTCCACGTTTAAGAGGCAGATGACAGGAGATTTCTATTCAATTACATAGCAAGCTATTCTGAAGTATTTTGTTTCCAGCAAACAAAAGATAAAAGGATTTCATAAGAGTGTTGATAGAAGATTGTGTTAAAATGAAGAGGTAAATATTCTAGGTATCTGTAAGAGGAAGAACTTCTCATTTGATCTGCCAACACTGAATGAAAATATGCAAGTGAAAGATCAGATTATAAGATGCAAGGAGAAGACAGTTTTCATAATTGCTGTTAGAAATTATTAAGTGAAGTAAATATAGTACCAAATAAATTATGTATCAGGGTAAAGTGCAGTAGAAAAAAAAATAGTATATTATACATGAAAAACAGAACCCTTAAATCTCTTTTTTTTCCTGTGTAGATAAGATTGCTCATTTATAAACGTATCTTGCAAGATACTTAGTGTCTCTAAGACATTCCAGTGGAAATGTCAGGGAGCTTCACTTTAAATGGTACAGACTTCCAGGAGGGCTAGAAAAAAGTAAAGGAGCCAACAAGACAGTGGGGTTTTTTGTATATAACAAATTGCACAATAATTGTTAATGAGTGCATGTAAATAAGGGAGTAAAGATCAAAGTCTGGAATGATGCTAAAGGCTTTAACAATTGGATCTCTCCCATGAACCATGTAAACATGAGCTGTAATTATTGGTAAAATAAGTCACTTCTTTACAGTATTTTGAGTTACTCTGTGAAGAAGAAAAGTTACTTCAAGAACAATCTGTCTTTGACTAAAACATGTCAAAGGCATGTGTCTTGTCTTTATTTAGTGGGGGTGTGTGCAAGGGAAGTAAGAACACTGAATTCATATACTAATGGCTGTTACCCAGTGTTATAGCTGAATAGGTGAATTTAGCCTTTTTGGTAAGAACACCCAGAATAAGGTGTCTTACCTTATTCTTGTAGTAAATACATGTAGGGAAAACTTGTAGAAATTAAAAGAAAATCATTGCCCTGAAGAAGTAGTGACTCCAAGGACAATAGAGACTTCCTCCTTGTCCACAGGCTCCTGCAGGAAGCTGTTGAAGCACAGCAAATCAGCAAGAACCAGCATCCATTTCATGTTTAACGTTTGGGGAACAACAAGTCTATTATAGGTAAGATCACCTTCTTGCTGTCATCACATACTTTTTATATGTATCTGTTGAGGGAACCTGAATCCAGCAGATTTCAATACCCAGGAGGTTTCTACTCTCGAGTGTTTGCTGGTGTTCCTTTTTGTAGGTCCAGACAGTAGCAAGGTTGAGCATACATTCTACAGCAACAGGTACAAACACACATGCAGACACACCCCCCCCACAGTATACAGACAAAATCAAGAGTAATGAACATTATTTTTACTGCTGCCCCCATAAACTCCAACAGCAGTCACAAAAAATTGAGTAGCACAGCACAAATACATTTGTCCTCTCCACTGGATACAGGGTGGAGTTCACTAGCAGGGAAATGCATACCCTTCCTGTCTTGATCCACAGCCACATTCATATTCTCAGATATCTTGAACTCTAGATCAGATATTAACTACATCCAAGATCCATGTCAACACCCTGTTTCTCATTTCCTTGTATTCTCTGTTGTTGTTGTTGTTGTTGTTGTTGTTGTTGTTATTATTATTATTATTATTATTATTATTCCTTCAGGGTCTTCTGATCCATGACTGTAGTGGTTTTGTTCACATTTTTTATCTTCTGTGAGATAAGAATTAGGAGGAATACAAAGCAGGCTCCAAACTTTAAAGAATATAAAGAAGTTTATTAACAGAACTAAAGGAAAAAAGGAGTAATAAGGGTCAGAATAAACCTTCAGAACACTCCTCCTCCCCCCGTCCTCCTCCCTTCTCCCACTTACAACATAAACACACAAACGTGGGATTATTTCAGTC
>VYXC01001150.1:321993-334039 GCA_013397175.1 Platysteira castanea | reverse complement strand
CTTTCCTCTGACCTGGGAGAAGATTGATGTCTGCAGGTTTCATTTCTTCTGGGGAACTTACAATGCTGAAAGGGTTAATCTTACCCAAGCCTGGGCTTTGCAGCTGGAATTTATCTGTCTCTGTTGGTGCCATGAGCGGCCGCACTGGAGGGGGTGGGGGGCCATCCCAGCCCGCTCGGAGCCGCGGGGCTGCTCTGATGGAGCAGGACCGGTTTGCACGGAGCACGGCCACGATCTTGCCCAGCCGCGCTGGGAGGGGCTGGCCCGCACAGAGCCACGGGCCATGGCCCAGCCCTGCAGGGCAAAGCAGGCCCCCAGTTACCTGTCTAAGGGCCAGAAGCAAGAGTGCGATTCCTGAGCTCGTTTGTCTTTAAATGTGTCTTTTACAGAAGCGTGTCCAGCTTCTTGAGTGGTTTAACAGAGTTGTCAATATTCAAATTACCCAAATGATTGGTTCTGTCAGGTCTGGAGGAAGTTACAACAGCCTCTTGCAAAAAACATCACTTCCGTGGCTGGTGGAATTTTTTTTTTCTTAACTAGAACTCCAAGCTGTGCTAACCTATGACAATGACCTTGTCTTTTTACCTGCCGTTTATGCCTCATGTATTTTCGTGCTTACTTATTTTCCTCTCTTCTGTTTTTGTTTTTTACTCAATATACTGGCAAACACATATCTCCATGTTTTCTAGGTATTGTCAAGTCCTTTACCAACCATATTTATACAGTTTTTCACACAACATCTAGTCATTCAGGGCTTTTAGAACTGCATGTTTAGCAACTCAGTCATTCAGCTACTGGCTTAGAACACATAGACCCCATTGCAATGATTCTTACTTACTTAATAAGTAATTTTATTTTTTTTTAAATACTGATAGTGTTTAAACCTGGATGTGAACTAATTATTTGTACATCTAGACATCAGTTTTCTTCTTTTGTAAGTACTGTGACTCCAAAATCTTAATGTAATTTTTGTCTTCAAGGCAGAGAGTTAATAGACTATGATGATTCAAGTCAGGAAAGTAGAAGAGTTGAAAGATTCATATTTAAATACTGATATTAACTAGTAGGTTGCAAATTAGCTATTTCCCCACACAATTTATCAGATAATTACATGCTTAGTTTGTACAGGAGAAACATGACTATTTGTGGATTCAGCTAAGGACAATTTTTAGGTCCTTCTGGCAACCAGAGAGTGCGGAAGGGCTGTTATGGCACATTTAGCTGAGTAAGTTCTCTTACATGCAGCCTTTCATGTTCAATCTTCTGAATATGTTAAGAAATGATTGATCTTGGGAAGTGCAGCATTGATGCTTCATTTGGTTTTGGTTTTATGTGAAAAGTGAGAAAAGTAGTAAAGCATGTATGAACTTTGGGAGGGTTTTACTGTCAGCCTAGGTGCTTCATTACAACGATTTCTTGTGTTCAGCTTGCTTCTTGGAAAATAGATGTGCAAGCTGGACTGAAAACTGTAATAGCCTGATGGCTCTTTATCCACCTATATGACAACTGTGTATGCACAGGTTAATTTATGCTTATACCTGGATTCCTTGTCGCAGATTAACCTCTTACTGCATTTTGCTGACTTGCTTGAGCTAATTACAGTTAAGCTACTTGTAGCTCCTACTGCTGTGATTAAAATCACAGTAGTATTTATCCTGAAATTTGTCCTGAAATGGAAATTAAAATCCAGTCCTGACTTTAGAGATGGCTGTCTCTGGATGCATTTTGGACAGAAAAATCAACAAGACTGTTGTCTTGTGAGTCTAGATTTATTTTAAAAAGCGGAATGGAATTAATCTGCATCCCACAACTAGCTTTTTTCAGGTAGGATTCAATTCTGCAAAGGGCTTGGAAACCCTTGACTGCTTATGAACAACTTGGCAGTAGTATTAAAAACCTTTTAGTGTAAATGTGTCTTTGGAATCACCATTCAAGCATAAAAGAGGAACCAAACAAACCAGAGTTCACTGTGAAAACTTTTGCAGGTGACATAATAAAACCTATAGAATTATGGGGTTTTTTTGAGGATGGAGGCTATTCTTAGACTATGACATTCACTGTCATGTTTGAAGCAGAGCTGTCAAAACAAATGTGTCAGGTCATGCAGCAAGTGGTTTATCTCTGTGGAAAACATTAGAATAGAGAGGGCTGTGGTCTCAGAGATAGGCTCGTAATTAGGTATTGATTGCTTTGGCTAACCCATTGTGTACAATTCTAAACAAATGTAAGATTATTTCTGACTCTTTTCTTTTAAACCCAGATATTTGTCAGTGCATTCATTTGAAAGATTACAAAATATGAAGCAATTTTTACAGCTGATTCACTTGGGCTTCAATTGATTTGGCTTTATAAAAATCCTCCATTTGAAGGGAATGTCAGCAGTATGTCACCTCCTGTCCACAACCAGGACTTTTACTTTAGATTACAGAAAAACAACAATTGTCTTACAAGGGAGTAGAGAAACTGTCCCTCCTTAAAGCTGCAACAAAATTTTGAGAGCTAAGGTGGTTGTATCCTGAGTTTGGCTTATTGTAATGTGAAGCTCTAATCAACCCTCATTCTTATTGTCCCTGATTTCTACCTTGTAGTCACAGTTAATGGGGACAGTCCAGGAGACAGGTGCTTTGCAATTTAAGTGCCTATTGTATTCTCTGAATGCACAAACCGCCCTGTAAATTACAACTATGAGTGCAACTGCTCCCTTTACTGTGAAGAAGTGATATTCTACATCTTCTGAGACGAGCCAGGTCATATGAGATAACTCAGACTGGAAAGCACAATAGTCTCCAACTCAAGTTTGAGCACAGTGAAGACAATTGCTCCTTGGTGATCTCCAGTCACTCATACAGAAAGCATCTCAGACGAGGGTGGTCAACACAGTTAAAATTCAAGCTTTGTTTTGGGTTTGTGGGTTTTTTTGGGTTTTGGTGGGGTTTTCTTTCATCTAGAAAGAGGCAAATGTATGTGTTTCATAACTGTGCACCATGGCAAAGAAGTCCCCTGAAATTCCTTCTCCACCTGCTTTCTTAACTGATGGGTTGTCTCTTGAGGATCAACATAGACCTCTCCTTTCAGCATTGATGCGTAAGACCGTAAAAAGTGGTACAGACTGCACCATTTGCCACCCATAATCCTACCTACATAAAGATAGTAACAGAATCAAGGCTGCACTAGAAGTCACAGCTAAGAATGTTGCTGGAATCCATTATACTCTGTAGCCCACCAGAGAACAAAGATTGTATCAAGCTGGACGTTATGTGAACATGCTGAAAACAGGATTATAGGAAAAGGTGGACAATTTGTTTTGGGTTTGTGGGTTTTTCTTTACTTCTCTTACTTAACTTCTCTTTACTTATTTCTTCTGTGATCTCTACCTGTGGCAATTCCTAAACCTCTTTCAGATTTTGTTGTGTTTTAACCCCAGCTGACAACTAAGCGCCACACAGCAATATGTTCAATCACCCCTGGTGGCATGGGTGGGAGAATGGGAAGAGAAAAATTGAGAAAACTGGTGGGTTGAGATAAAGGCAGCTTAATAGATAAAATAAAAGCCATGCACATAAGAAAAGCAAAACAAGGAATACTTTCACCACTTCCCATGGGGAGGTGGGTGTTCAGCCATCTCCAGGAATGCAGGGTTCCATCACATGTAACTGTGACTTGGGAAGACAAACACTATCATTATCAATGTCTCCCTTTTCCTCCTTCTTCCTCCTCAGGCTGAGCATGATATTGTTATATGGCTTGGATTCTCCCTTTGGTCAGTCAAGGTCAACTGTCCTGGCTGTGTTGCTCCTGAGCTTCTTGTGCACTCCCAGTCTCCTCGCTGGTGGGGTGTGGTGAGATGCCCAGATGCTGAGCAAACCCTACTCAGCAAAAATAAAAACATCTCCGTTTTATCAGCCCTCTTTTCAGCATAAACCCAAACCAGCCCCATACCAGCTACTGTGAGCAAAGTTAGCTTTATGCCAGCCGACACCAGCACAGACACATTCCTCTTCATTGCTTTGTTCTTTTATGAAGACAAATGGATGCTGAAAGTTTTGGTTATCTTACTATTTGCATTCAGACAAGGTTGCCACTCCAAAATAATGCATTGATTGGTGATTAATCAGGTAAAGAGTCTTTTAAAATAGATGAAGAGTAGTTGTGATTTTGTTTGCAACATGTGGTTTTCTATGACACCTTGAAGTTATAAAGGACTCAGTTCTGCTTCCAATTAACTAAATAGCAAAACTCTCTCACAGGTCTGAAAGATCGAGCCCTAATTTACCAACACGTGTAATTCCCTGATTAAATTTTAAAAGTCCAAATGCTAAACTGATTTGCAAGCCTTTGATTTTCTGCTGAAGTCAGTGTACAGGTTGGCAAACTGTTTTTTTGGCTCTTCATTAGGATCATGAAAATCCTCTAACTGATCATATCGTCTTTGCCTTATGCAGCACAGAATTTCAGTCTGTGGTTCCCAGCTTGTCATGTAACATCTTTTTCTCTCACTTCAATCTCTTTTCCCTGCAGATAAAAGTAATTTCTGAATATCAGAAAGTTCTAGTTAAAGAACAGAACTTCAAATATATAGTCCTAGGTGTAAAACACTTGAATCACCACAAAGGAATGCAGAAAACAAATTAACTGCATGAAGTACCTATTAAAGAGAAACCGAGAGCTCTGAACATCTTGATTATCTGCAATAAAAAAAATGTTGTTGTGCAATGTGAGAAAACACAGACAAATTATTTACAACTCTATACATTAATAATAATACTATAATAATAATAATGGTGTTGCTGCCTGCTTATGTCAGTTTACTTATCCACTTTCATATGCAGTTTCAAGCAATTAGGTGCAAATTTGCAAGATTTCATTACAAACATTTAAGAAACTTGAGACATCAGCATCCAAGCTGATATCTTCTACAAGCTAATACTAAATGAGGAGGGGTTTTTGAAGTTCTAATTCAAGATAACAAAGCTTTTATGCTTGTAAACCCATTTCACTCTTATATAGAGTGTATGCATTCACATTTACATACATATATGTATTCATCTGCTCTGTGTCTGGACTAGGAAGACTCCATGGCACACAGATAGTATGTGGAGAGGGCCCCATGATAACAGAATCATTGGAAGACTCTCAAAATCACTGAATGTCTAGCGTTGGAAGTGACCTCTGGAGGTCATCTAGTCCAACCCCCCTCCTAAAGCAGGTTCACCTGGAGTACATTCCTCAGGATTGCATTTAGGCAGGTTTTGAGTACCTCCAGGGAAGGAAACTCCACAACCTCTCTGAGCAGCCTAGTCCTCTGCTCTGACACTCTCAAAGTAAGGAAGCTTTTCCTCATATTCAGGTGGGACTTACTGCATTTCTATCTCTGTTTGACCATTAAAGAGCAAATCTGGCCCACATACAAAGAATTTCTTGCTATAAGAAACAAGGGAAAGAGTCCTGTGGACAAAGTAAAAGAAAGCATGCAGGAATGGTTTTGTTGTACAAGCACTAGCAAAGTGCTCATTAAAAGCATACAGGAATCTTTGCACAGGGTAAAACCTTTGTGAGGAAAGAAATCTCTTATTAGTCCAAACAAAGACAGGAGTCTCTGTTGCAAACACCTTCACAATGGTTTCATTAGAGAAGCTTTTTGACAGTCCAAAACCAATATCCTGTCAATTCCTGATACCCATCTCCCTGCATCATGTATGAGTCCATCAGTGTTGAGCACCTTAAACAATACACGAAACACATCCTAACATTATGTGTACAAAACATTGTCTTACATGATCATATCTGCATCTCCAGCAAAGCTTTACTGAGTAGTTACAAGTGTTCTGTCTAAGTTTGCTCTGTTATACAGCAGAAACATCTCGGACATGTCTCTGAGATGGATAGATTCTCCACCCAACTCATGTAAGAATACATATGGTGTCTATTAACTGCTTGGGACACAGCAGGGGCTACCTGAGACAATCTCTAGGCCAGTCCAAAACTCTTACTTGAAGAATTCTTATAGCCACTAGTCAAATGCTTTGTTGTGACAGTGCCTATGAACTCAGTCTCATACTCATTGTCCATGCACAGATTAACAGGGAGTTCCCAGACCACCCAAAGAATTGTGACATTTCTGATCTAAGTACACAGAAATCAGTCTCTTATGGCTAGGTTACATTTGTCCACAGCTGAATTTAAATGACAGTCATTCTGAATTTCCCTCAAGCTTCCTTCTACTTCTACCACTAAGACAAACTCTTACTGCTCAAGACCGAAGAGAAACCGGCAAATTACTTTATAATTTCAAAATATTGAAAGGGCTGAATTCCACATCTTCCTCTGAGGTTGTTTTGCTGCTGTAGCTTTGCCTGGAGCTGTCCATAGTCCCACAAACAAGTTTGTTCTATGTGCATACAGAGTTGCAGTCTGGTAGAATGGTTAGGTTTTGGTTGGTTTGGCAAGACATCTGTGGTTATATGGGTCTCTGTATCAGCTTTCTGTGAAGTAGAACAGAAATGAAGTTTGGGGGAAATAGAAACGTGGCAATGGAACCAAAGGAGCACAAACTCAGGAGTAAAATTTACTGCAGGCCTCCTTGATGGTAACCTCTCATATTGACTTTAGAAGCTAGAAGGCTATCCACAAGGTTGTCCTCTGCCTCATTTTGTCCATTTGGTAAAATATGAGCCCAACATAAAGGAAAAAAAAAAAAAAGAAAAAGAAAAAGAAAAAAAGAAAAGCTGTGCACTTTCCTTTATACATCTGGTAACTGTAGATCATATCTTTGGGGTGATAAGTTAAGAAAAAATAGAATTCTTTCATGTCTTTCTAATTAACCTGTTTTCTGTCAGAAAATGCTCATCCCAGAAAATTAAAATATTTTGGTGTAACATTTTATCTTAATTTCCAGGAGGATAGTATCAAAGTTCCATTACAACTTTATTGTTCCAATATGTATTAAATATAGTATAATTGAGTGTTGAACATAAACGAAAAATTTAAGGCTTAATCCAAACAAAATCCCCCAACAAGATAAACTGAGTATTTCTTTCACGGAAAAAGAATAAATTAAATACTTTTAACTTTCTATCCCTGTTTAAAATGAAAGAGCATCTAAATACCTCACACTACAGTGCTGAATGTAAATTTTTATATTCCAGTCAGCTTGACAATGGCATTTCTTTTAAAGGCGTATAGATTGTCTAACTAGGACTGCTCTATCAAGAATCTAAGCTTTTACATTTGGAAAAAGGAAAATAAATCAAACTCAGAGATCACCTGACAATGTTTTTTATCTCTTTGCAAGTTACAAGTGATAGCATTTCTTCTCATTTGTAGACAGAACAGCTGGAATAAACCAGCTTCAGTTTTCGGTATCAAGAGTCATACATTTCAAATAACTCTGTTTTGGTTACTTTTCCACAACTTAAAGGTGATCTAATAGACTTGCACCTGTATAATGAAGGATTCATTAAATAATCCTGCAGTTTTCCAAACTGTGGCCTTGAAATCAGTGGGAGTTGGATTATGCCCAAATCAAACCAAAAATTTACAAACATTTCAGAGGATGCTGAAGTTTCACATTTTTTAAAATAAGTAGAAACTCTAACTTCAAGATAACAGTTTGGGATTTGAAAGTTTGAGTGAAATTGGAAACTTTCAACTAAGCATTTTTACTGGGGTAATTCAGCAGTTAGCATCACTGTTTAGAGCTTTATGGAACACTTTTGACTTTGTATTATCCTTTTATTTTATGTGATTAAAAGGGAGCCTTTAATTTGTGGCATCTCAGGAGTATTATATTTACCTACTTAAGGTCAAATAGATAATTCTGTGTATGAGTCAGGGTGAAAAGGAAAGGATTTGTGGGGTTTTTTTCCTCTCTTTTCTATAATCTTCCTACTGCAGGAACTCTTTCATTCAATAATGACATTTGGTGGTAATCCCAGAGGAGTAATAATTTTGCCTGAAGACTAAACCAAGTGAGCGGTGATCTCCCTTGCTGTCAATGACCTATAGATGACATTTTGTACCTAATTAATTAGATGTCTTTCTTTTGAAAGAAATGGTGAATCATGCATAATTAGAAAAGGCATCAAAGTTGGAGCTGCTGGCTCATTAATCTAATGGAGCTAGCCTGTGGCACTTAAAGACCATTTGTATTGCTCGTGATGTTTGTGCTACTTTATGAGCAATTAGCACTCTATATAAGACTGATTCTCCTGATAGTTTTCATTTTTCTCACACTTAAAGAAAATATTTAGATTAGTTTAGAATATAGTATGAGCTGTAACCTCTAACACTCATAAACATTCAGATATTAATGATTTACAACATGGGCAAAAATTTCCTGGAATCTAACACTGATTTTTTTTTTTCTTTAGGCTGAACAAAGAACGGGAGAAAAAAGACCTTCACAGAACCTTTGAATTCATAAACAATAAATTTAAACAAATCATACATTCAAGGAAATGACAAGTTCTGTGATGTATTTTTGGTGATTTTTTCAGTATGAGAAGGGATAACCTCAATATTGGCTACACAAATCCTTCTGGGTAAGAGTAAAAAGGGTACTGTGTTTATTTATCTTTCTTCTAAGTTGCTTAATATTAATTAAATTTTCTATTTGTCTTTCTTTTTTGAAATACTTCTAAAGATTTTTTGAATCTTTAAGACATATTGAATTTTTATAAAGAAGATTCATTTGCAGACTTTTTGGAGCCAGTCCATGCTCAATGCAAGTGTTCCAGAAGTTTAAATTTCACTTTCCACCTACAACTTGCCAGACTGGTCTATAATCCCTGCTAATTATTTCTCTAGAGAGTCTGACTACTTCAGCTTTGCTAGGATTTGATTCTGTAGAATGCCTGGTTGTTTCTTACTGCAACCATGTCTCAGAGAAAATAATCCAGGAAAGTTGAAAAGTACACTATCATGATATGCAGCATGCTTAAAAAGGCATCCAGCAACATCCAGCTTGAGAAAATTAGACACCACTGATGGTTTCATATTTTAATTTATACGAAACCATTTATCACATGCCTGGGCTGTTCAACATGCATATATGGATATGAATATATTTTCGTGAGGACATCTTACATATGCTATAGTCCAACAAGTAAGTGTACATTTTCACAAAAAAAAAGGGCTATCCAAATATTAATCTTCATTAAAACTTAAAATTTCTATTTTGTCTTTTATCTTTTTTGTACAATTCTTCTTCACCATGAGTGCAAAGTCTACTAAGAGGCTTTACATACAAGTTCGCACTGAATCAGAATACATTTTGGAAATCTTGTGGTTTATTAATTTGTTTTTATATCTTTGTGGTGACACCAAAAATTACCCCAGGCACATGAGAACCATATAACTGTGTAGAATCATAGAATTGTTAAGGTTGTAAAAGATCTTTAAGATCAGCAAGTCCAACTGTTAACTCCTAACACTGCCAAGTCCACCACTGAAAGCTGCCCCTAAGTGCCACATCTAGATGTCATTTAAATATCTGGGCAGTGAGGACTCAACTTCCCTTGGCAGCCTATTCCAAAGCGAGGCAAACTTTTTGGTGAAGACATTTTTCCCAATATTCAATCTAAACCTCCCTTGGAGCAACTTGAGGTCATTTCCTTGTCCTGCCAATTGTTACCTGGGAGAGGAGGCTGACCCCCACCTGGCTACACCCTACTTTCAGGGAGCTGTAGAGAATTACAAGGTCTCCCTTGAGCCTCCTTTCCTCTAGACCTAGCAAGCCCAGCCACCTCGGCCCAAGTCGTAAGACTTGTGCTCCAGACCCTTCACCAGCTTTGTTGCCCTTCTCTGGACACGTTCTATCACCTCAACATTCCTCTTGTAGTGAGGGGCCCAAATCTGAAGGCAGTATTCGAGGTGCAGCCACACCAGGGGGGATTACAAGGCAATTATTACCGCCGTAGTTCTGCTGGCCACACTATTTCTGATATAACATATAACTATAATTTTTTAGTTTTATCGTGTTTAGCCATTGAACTTATTCTCACTGTTTGAGTTCATACTCCATTGTTTTACTACATATGGTAAATATTTACTGTACCTGTACTGGGAAAATTGCTGGCAAACCAATTTGTCAGTATGGCTAGGCAGTTAAAGGAATCCTTGCCAAGTTTTGATTTGGGTCAAGTATCAGTCTCCCAGAGAGGTTTAAGCCAGCACACAATTTTCAAAAGAGTTTTCAAGTGCACCGTTTTGGAATCTTAGATATTTAAACATGGTGAATACAACCAAATCATGTCAATTAACTGTAGAACTAATAAATAGATACCTGCCACTCTTCTGTTTACTAGTACAGTTTTAGCTCTATTTCTGTGTGATAATAATTTGTTCTGGGGTATACATGATAGTCATAAAAAGTAGAAACTTAGATGTTAACCTTTGTATTCCACCAAGACTGTAGCTTATGAATCAATATGCCAGACTCTTTCTGCTTGAGCTAGCAGAGATCCTAAGACCCATGTGGGGTAGTCTTTCCTCCATGTGATCTTAGCCATCCCTCATTAGTTCATTTATGCTAATTTTCTGGCTCTCAATTCATCTCCTTTCTCCTTCTGAGAACTTTAGTCCTCTTCTGAATCTGTACTTACAGCCATGCAAAATCTCCACTGCTCTATTCTTAGTCCAATCTCTTTGTTCTCTGGAGAATGTCCACAGAAATTGTTATTTCTCTTTTCCCCTTCTCTCTGCTTCTTTCATTCCCCAGTCGCTGTCCTTGCTTCCCGCTATTTAATGTACTGGGTTTGTGTGGCCAGGTTTTGGTAGCAGTAGGGTGGCTACAGGGGTATGTTTTGTGAGAGGCTGCCAGGAGCCTCCTGCACATCTGACAGAGCCAATGCCAGCTGGATCCAAGAGAGATCTGCTGCTGTCCAAGACCAAGACAATCAGAGATGGTAGTAACGCCTCTGCCATAACATATTTAAGAAGAAAAACAAGTTATTATGCAGATGTAATTGCAATCAGAGAAGAAAGAAGTGAGAATATGAGAAAAGAAGAACTGTGCAGACACCCAGGTCAGTGGAGAAGGAGGGAGAGGAGGTGGTCCAGACATGGAAGCAGAGATTCCCCTGCAGCCCATGGTGCAGACCAGGTGAGTCAGGATGTGTCCCTGCAGCCCATGGAGGTCAGCTGGGGTGCAGGCATCATCTACCTGCAGCCCACGGAGGAGACCCACACCCGAACAGGTCGATGCCCAAAAGAACTGTGGCAAGCCCATGCTGGAGCAGGGATCTGGGAGGGACCTGCTGAATTGTGGAGGGGAGGAGCCCATGCCAGAGCAGGTTCCCTGGTAAGACGTGTGACCCCTTCGAGGACCCATGAAGGAGCAACTCGTTCCTGAAGGACTGCATCCCGTGGAAAGGCACCCGTGTGGGAGTAGTACATGCAGAACTGTAGCCTGTAGAAAGAACTGACACTGAGGAATTTCATGGATGACTATGTCCCATGGGAGGGGTCCCATGATGGAGCAGGGGAAGGACTCCTCTTCCTAAGCAGCGGCAGAAATAACCTGTGATGAACTGACTATAACCCTCATTCCCTGTCTCTCTGCATGTCTGTGAGGGAGAACATAGAGCCTGGAAAAGGAGGGGTGGGCAGGTAGTGTTTTCAAGATTTGTTTTCCTTCTCATTATCCTGCTCTGATTTTGTTTGGTAGTAAATCCAGTTAATTTCCCCAAGCTGAGTCTGTTTTGTCCATGACAATAACTGGTGAGTGAGGTTTCCCTGCTCTTATCTCAATTCATGAATGTTTTATTTTCTCTCCCATGTCCAGTTGTGGAGGGGATTGATAGAGAGGCTTTGGTGGGTACCTGCATCCAGCCAGTGTCAACCCATCACAAGTCCATCTTTGTTTCTTCATACAGTTTCTTTCTAATGCTTTTAGTCTCTTAAATAACGGCTGAATGGCTAATCATCAACTTTCTCTTTACTGTTTGCTTAAAGGTTTTCTGAGAGCATTGACACAACTAGAAGAAAATAAAAAAATCCACACCCATCTTTGTCTTGCACTTTGGTATTTAATATCTTCTGTTCCCTC